>CM062616.1:32033459-32240959 GCA_025617555.3 Puccinia polysora
TTTACAAGCAAATAAATTGAGTAATTTCCTCTATTTCATCCACAGCTATACTGCTACCAATACATGCCATGGCTACCAATAAAATATTTTCTTTTTCCTTGGCTAGCCTTTCCCTCTTCTTTTTGAGTTTCTCTTCCTGTCAATCCTTCTCCTTTTCCTCTTTCTTAAACTCCAGCTCAGCCTTTTTCAGTTGTCACTCAGCATCCAGTTTTTTTGATAATTCAAACTCTCATCTTTCTGCTTTTGAAAATCCATAGCCAGTTGACAATTGCACTTCTCCTTTTCAAATTGAATTTTTTCTGATTCAATTTGCAATTTCACTTTTTTTTGGGGGGGGGAATATGAATGAGCTTGATTTTGAAAGCAAGGAGAATCAATCAATCCACTTACTTGAATCTTGCTTCTCCATGATATCCCCAAATTGAGAAAAATTTGAAGTGTTTCTCCTCTTTTGATGGCTATTGGGGTTGAGTTTGATGGAATTTGAGGCCTTTTGCTTTCCCTTTTCAAAGGATGTTTGTGTGGTAACAATGTCACTCTCATTTGAAGTTGATTTGGGAGGCCCCATTGGATTGAGTGTTTGGCCATTCAGGAATGGATGAGGCTGTTTTTTAAGAATCTAAATCAGTCAGGATTAACTGGAAAGAATAGAAAAGAACTTGGTTCCTGACTTCAGCAGATTTTGATGGCAATGGCAATACAGGAATAAGATTCTCCTCATCCGCCAAGTTTTCCAGTTCTTCTGCCCCTGGAAGTGTCAGCCACGAGACAATTAGAACTGTCCAAATGTCTGTACAACTCATATGTCTTGTTGGTATAGAGTTTAAGAACTGAGCTCATCTTCCATTATCTGAAACCAATGTCACTGGTCCAACCCACAATAGGGACAAGAATGAATAATGATTAGGATTTCTAGAATTATATAATAAATTTTGATGACATTTTATAATATTTTATAAGTATGTTTTTATGCATATTGATTATGGAATTAAAACCTTGATAATATATATCATCAAGATGAGTATCCAATGTAACTTTAAATTAAGTTATGAGGACTCAGATGCTTCCCAACTATTTATATAGAACTTTCCAATATGCTCCAGTCCTTTGCAAACAAGTTATAGTAATGACTTTAAAATTATGAAATTTGTTTATAATTTTAATCTTATACTTCTTTGGTATGTAATTATACTTTAATATAATTTTATGGGCCTTGAGAAATTCCAATCAGAGGACTCTGAGCTCAGTTGTAAATTATATACCATTTAATATCACTGCCAAGAATATACATACCTTATATGTATAATATCTGCCAAGGTACTAGGAATTAAAAAGTAAGTACATGCCAAGGCTATCAATTTATGGGTATGTAATATTTCTGGGGTTTTCTAGGACTTCTACACCGTCTTTTTGACTGATTTTAATTCCTAGAATCATTTAACTAACCTTTAGGGTATGTAATTAGAACCTTTTACATTGAAAATCCTCCCCAATGAGTACTAGTACCCTATTCCTCATTGGGTATGATGAAATGAAGTTTTGAGCCCTTGAGGACAAAACCAGGGAGAGCCTAGCACTCCCCTAATGATTCCTTGAGTCCCCTGAGGGCTCCTGTTGCCTTAAAAGAGGAGGGTATTTACCCTATAGCCCCTCCATCAGTTATATATTATTATTTATTTGTAAGAGAATACGTCAAGTGCTGAGATTGTGAAAATGAAGATGTGTCTGGTTGTAGTCAAACCACAACCTCAGATAAACTGATACACATACTAGAGTTCTGCCTTTACCAACTAGGCTACAGAAGCTTGTGGCTTCCAGGGTTGTTTGGTATTAATGGTCTAGGTTCAACTGCACAGCCTCTGTACTGTGGTGATACATCATGTTAGCAGGTTTAACCTCAACAGCAAGAGTTAAAAATCCCATTAAAATTAGTCTCAAGAGTAGATTTACTGGGGCTATAAACTTTTGTATTATAAAAAATTAATAATCTTATTGGAAACTCCAGTTTTGAGTGGAAGTTCTGAATTGGAGTAGTAATCCTTGTGTGTTACTAATATAAAGGGTGTGAGCTTATTTATAAGCAAAGCTCCTTTGAGCCTCATTCATTTGAAGCCAGGCCCCTTGCCTTTTATAAAGGTTTAATTTGTGGCTTTTTTACTCACAATACCTTGTTATTTTTTAAGTTTTTATGCTTTTTTCTACTGTTTTGGTTATTTAAATCATTAACTTATTAAATTATTGGTTTTGTCTTAATTTTGCAGGTTTAACCACAGCCCAGGTATAGCAGTTGAGGTTAAATCCCTGACAGGAAGAGAGCAATTGAAATAATGAAGGGAGGGCTCCAAGGAAGGGTTTGAATCATTGATCAATTCCAATGTAGACATGATTGGAGCTGGTTGTGTTGGAATATCCTCCTCCACATCTGATTGGGCCCACTCATAGGTTTTGGTGGGAAAATTTTTGCTAAGCTGAGCATCCACAGCCAATTCCTCAGCATCACCTGAATTGTATTTTTGGGAATCAAAATCAGCTAAAGGGGTGATATTGGCCTTCTTTCCAAAGATTTCATCCATATGAACATAAAAAGGATAAATGGATTCCAACTTATCAGCCACCAAGTTGATTCCCTTGGCTTTATCAGAGTTGGTGATACCAAAGCCAGTGGAGATTGACATTAAGTGGTATTTTTTGTACTTGGCTTGATAGTTCTTTATTTGCTACTGCATCTGTTTGGATGAAAGATCCAGCCTACCTTTTGTTTTATTCATCAGTTCACTGGCCATTTGGAGATAATTATTAACCTCAGAGGATGGAGATTGGCCAACTTGTGTTTCATTTTCAGATCCAAAGCAAGCATCATAGTTGGAGGGAATTTTGAGCCAGTTTACCAGGATGATGTGTTCAGCTCTCTTGAGCTTACTTGATCATTTGGAAGCTGATGGGGGAGGATTGTTGGATGTTGGGTTCCTTGGTGATTTTTTCTTTTTTTGATTGGATTGTTGAGTGGACTCGCCAGGGGGTTTTGCTGAGAGGCTAATTAAAAAGAGTAAGAGGGATAAAGGGATGAAGCAATGAAGTGATGAAGGGATGTGATGAAAGTGGGGATGAAGCAATCAAGCAATGAAGCAATGGGAGTTAGGATGTGATGAAAGTGGGGATGAAGCAATGAAGAAATGAGAGGATGGATGTGATGAATTCAATAAAGTGATGAGAGTGATGAAGCAATTGGAGCGTTAAAGTGGTGAGAGTGATGAAGTGATGAGGGGATGAGAGTTATAAAGTGATAAGAGCAATGAATCAAATTTTTCCAATGAGTTTGGAGGTAGAATTTTTTGGATGAGGTTGGAGGTTGAAACCAGGCTTGATGATGTGGAATGACGTGTGGTTGATCCAGTGAAAGCCTTTAAATACTTTATTTGAAAAAAACCATTTATTTTCAGGTAACTCTGACACGTCTGGTGTGAAATAAGTGGGTTTTTTTGATTTTTTCTAGTGTATTTGGGTTGAAACCTGCCATTAAAAAATGGTGAGTTTGCTTAACTTTGATACACATTATTTGAAGCCACATTTATTTACAGAGGGCTATAAAACCCCCATAAATTATTCATTAGAAGGGTTTGATGGTATTGAGCTGCTTTAGTATTCCTTCAAAAATCAAAAAATAAAGAATAATGACTGCTTTCTTTGCAATTTTGACCCTAATTTTTAAGGTTTTTTATTAAATCCTTTGAAATTTTTTGATGAATTATTTTTCTTTCCAGTATATCAAATAGCTTAAAAAATATTTTTGGGGAATGTTCTCAGTACTTTTTGCCTCTCAAAAAATTAATAAAAAATGAATTTTCTTTTTAATAATTTTTCTAATATTCTTTATGTTGTTTTCTTGTTTGTTTTTATATTTTAGTCCTGTATATAACATTAGAAGCAACTACATAATATCATGAGGTTTATTTTTAGTTAATTTAGCACCCTGAAATTCCAACTCAAACGCAAAAATTGGCATTGTGAAAGGATGTTTGGGAAATTTTATCAAACTTTTTTTTTGGCCCAATCTTCCATTAATTTTTTTGAATATTCAGGGTATAGGCTAATAGAGATATTTTAAAAATCCATAAAAATATTGTTGCATGATTTTTTGGAGAAATTTTGCCCCCTCAAAATCATCAATCAAACCACTTCCTGGGTTTGGTCTGCATTTTTAACTTATTTTTCATGAATAATCTTTTATGCAATCTGATTCTGAATGATTTCCTGCTCCATCGTCACCTCTTGGAGAGGTTCAATCCTTTCCTAAACCACCACATAAGCTTTCAATTCCACTCAAAATTCAACACATCTCTGCAACCCATCCACAACACTCCACATACCACTCACCACCACTCACCAACACCAAATAAAAAATACTCAAAAATACTCAAAACCACTCAAAATCTCAATACAGTCCCACTCAAAATCACTCAACACCAGTCACCACCACTCAACACTACTCAAAACCACTCAAAACCACTCAACACTACTCAAAACCACTCTAAATCCCTCACCAAACCTCAATGAAACTTACTCAAATCTTTATTGAAACTATATCAATCCTCCTCAATTGAAATATTTCATAAAAGAAACTCAAAAATATCACTCCTCATCAGGATATTATTATTATTATTGAACTTTTCATCTCATCTCATCATCAAATCAATACAGCTATGGAAGAAAAAAAATCAAAAAGTAATTCATCAACAAACTCAAGTCTCTAACTCTTTTTCTTCATCCAACATCTTTCCCCAACCCCCCCCCCCCCCCGCCGCCCCTCCAATTTACAACACAACTAAAAATTTCTGAACAAAAAATCCACCCAATTTTCAGAACTCTTTCTCAAACTTTGCAAGCTCCTTCCCCCTATCCATTAATTGGTACCCCTGAATGTATAACATTAGCTATCCCCTCTTAATTATCATATAATCAAAAGTAGGAGCTTTTGGAAGCTATACAACATTGGGCTAAAAATAATGGATATGAAATTATCACCAGATTTTCAAATTTAAAGGTCAAAAGATACACATTCCAATTCAATAAATCTGGGGAATATAAAATCATTCAATTTTTTGAAAAAAATTTCCACTGAAACCATTTCAGATTAAAAAAGGCATTTCATTACCATTAAAGCAAATTTTCCTTTTCAAATTTCTAGTAGTTATTAAAAAAGTATTGAGTTTTAAATTCAACATTCAATTCCCTGATCACAATCATCCTCCATCACATGATCCATCAACCCATCCAGTTCATAGAAAGATTCAGTGAACTCAAGAAAATACTTTAAATTCTTCAACTAAATCAGGATTTCAACCTTTTAAAATTATAAATACCCACATTCAATCAACTTTGGATCCTATTCATACAAATCTCAGTTCCACATACAAAAATAGATCAAAAGCAAATAAAGAGCTTCTATTGGGAAAATAACCAATTGAATACTTGATATTATAACTGAGAAAATCATTTCTTTCAGGATCAACAATATCAATGTAAATATTGAATCATTATCCATTTCTTGCCCTGGCTCCATCAGATTGGCCAAACTCTTCCCCACTGTTTTTATTTTGGATTGCACATATGAAGCCAACAAATTTTCAATACCTCTCCTTCATATTTTAGAGGTAAATAATTTTTAAGGAACCTCTTGTTTTATTTTCTTTTTTCTCTCACAAGATAGGAAAGAAAAATATCATTGGGCTCTTAGTCTACTTTCAGAAATATTAGATAATCAAGAACCCAAACTAATAGTCCATTAAAAGTAGAAACCCCTGATTGATTAAACTGAATCCATTTTTCCTGCCAGTTATCATGTACTATTTCTTTGGTACATATCCAATAAAACTCAAACACATTGCATGAAAAATTACAAATATCTGGAAGAATGTCAAGTTTTCTCAAAACATTGGCAATTTTTTGTGCAATCCATATCTGAACATGCTTACCAGGATAATCTCACCAAAATATCTCTGGCATGGAATCCCTTCTTCTTCTTATTACCTCTTGGAAAACTGGATTCCCAGAAAGAAAAACATTTTTTCTTATTTTAACAACAAACAACTTTGTTTTTAGAACACCAGCACCTCAAGAACTGAAGGATTAAATGCTTATATGAAAATTTCATCAGTACATACTCTGGGCCATTTTCTAATTTTTTCAACAAATTTACCATTCCATTTCAATCCAAATCCAGAGGAGGGCCATTGGAACTTCAAAGCAAGATTACAAGTATTTCACTGGATTTCCAAGCTGTGTGGATTACTTCAGTGGATGAATCACCCACTATTCCCACAAATTCCTTCATATATTCTTTGAATCCTCTTAAAAATCAACAACTTGTATAAATTTTTATTATAATTCATACATTGGAATGTTTTTCCTCCACAAATTCAATGTTTCAAGGGAAAAAAATGAACTATTTCAACCTGAAGACTTCCATCCTCAATGGACCTGAAACCTCCTATTTCAGTATTTCATTCTTATATTTTCCCTGAATGATAAAAATTTACTTTTTTTCTGATATACCAATTTGTTCCTTTTCCAAAAAAAAAAGAATTGATATTTATTCAAGATGAACCTCAATATTCAAATTTTAATCAAGAAACTTCTAAGACCATGAATGAAATTTTATATATCAATGAACTCTGTGAAAAATTCCAAATATTGTAAGCTGGGCAACAATCATTCTACCTGTGGGAAATTAACAATATTTTGGGTGGGCAGTAAAAAATTGTTCAAATTCAAAAACCCAACTCCAAGAAAGAGAGTAAAATTAAATGAAGGCCCAAAGGATCTCTCAAAAAATCAAAGAAAATTCACAACCTTCAACTCAAAGTGATCCTTCATTATTTATATATATAAAGCCACCAATGAAGAGAGGAATTCCAAGGAAGAATATTTTTAAAACTCATATGGTTAGTGATAAAATATTTAATTCAATAAGTTCTTCCTTTATATTTACATTTTTTTTGTATCTTTATTCAGGATTTTAGAAAAAGGAAGGGGTTAAAGGAAAAGAGAAATGTGAATATGAAGCATTAATCAGATGATGAATTACATTTATTTTACTTCAAAATCATTTCTATTTGAAAAAATGGATGTGGAAGATTATTTTTTACTTATTTATTCTTCAAACAAAAAAAGATTTATTATTTGACTGAAAATAGGATTTTTGGAGAAGAATCTCTTGGAGAAGAAAGATTCATTGGATATGAAAGACTTTTTGAAGATGAAAAACTTCCTGATTTATATTTTCAAAAAACATTTAGTTTTATTTATTTTTTTATGGAATGTGTTTTTCCTCATGTGTATTTATTTGGTGATTCTTCTTAGAAATCTTTAAATTTGGTGAAGAAGACAATTTTTCACATGAACACAGTCCTGGAAAACTCCAGAGGATCAAAAAAAACAAAAACAATTATGATTACAATTCACCCCATAGGCCACCTGGGAAACAAAGCTTTGAACCCACTGGAAACACACTAGTGAAAGTGAATTTTTTATTATGAATTCCTTCCTTTGGTGGAATTTTATTTGATTCCATTCAATTAAATAATTTTATTTTCAATAATTTTTATTTTTGTAAATTATTTTATTAATCTAAGATTTTTTATGAATTGGCCAGGGATCTAGTTATGAAATATATAGATTTTTTTTGGATCCTGAAATGAATCTGGATTATTTTAATTCAGTTTCAAAAAAATATTCTTTTTACCTAGATACATCTATTACCCACATATCCCATGCTAAAGGTGTCCTAGTAGATGTAAGATTTGGGTTCAGAGAAGCAGACATCGGCTTTGGCCATTAATCTGAATATTAAAGTTTAATACAGCTAGAAATTACCAAATAAATGGATTCTAACCCACTCTTCCAAAACTCAAAATTCATGGAAGATATCTGGGAGGGAAGGTTTCAAAATCTAGAAGGCACCTCAACCACCACTCAATACCAGCTCCTAGAACTTTCTGGATAAAATTTCCTTGGCATGGTTTCCTCCTTGCTGAAAATTTTGAAAAACCAGTGGTTCTTTTATCTTTTTTGATACCCTCTACTTTGTTACCCATCAATTCCCCATTAATAGAAAATTCTCAAAATTTACAAATATTTCTGATTCTTTTAGTTAATTCCCAGCATATATTTTCATCCCATTTCAAATCTCACCCTTGGCCAGGTCCAAAATTACATCCAATTCAGAAGTTATTTGCAAGCAAGTAATCCGAGAGGTGGATACCTTCCATTCACAAAAATTTGGATTTTGGAATGGAGGTTTATTTCAATACTAAAAGTTTTGGGAGTAGAAAGAAGATAGTAGAATTTTATGATTGATTTCATATATCATATAAATTAATATATTCAAATATCCAAATAATTTGTAGGTGTTTAGCATAACTTCAATTGATGCTTTGCTGATTCAAAGGGGCAACATTTTTCTAATTCACAGTAATACCCAAGAAAATCAGCCCCTAATGATTCCATTCTTTATTTTTGAGGTGGAATTTTAGGGGTTTAAATACCCTTGGAAAAGCCTCCATTATATTTTTTGATTGCTATGAATTTTCTCTATAGGCCTAAAATATCAAAAAGAAAAGGTTTGAAAATAATATTGAAAAAAAAAAATTTTATGGATTATGTTACTTCTGATAATTGTTGAAGAGGAAAGAAAAACTGGTAGGATTCCCCAAAAATATTTTTTTAAGAAACTTCATACAATGGGAGAAAAAAATGATTTCAATAATACAAATTCTTTAAGAAAAAACTTAAAAATAAGGGTCACAATTGCAGGTAAAATGGCCATTATTCTTTAATTTTTGATTTTTGAAGGAATATCAAAGGGGCCTAATACCTTTCAACCCTTCTCTTGAATATTTTTTGGGGGTTTTAGATCCCTCTACAAACATATACAATTTCAAATATTCATACATTCAAATATTCAATGCTGTGTGCATTTAAGGGTTTTAGTGTGAGGCAATTGCATCTTCACAACATAAAAACTGTGTGATTTTGAGGATTAAGGGTATGAAAAAAATAATTCCCTGAAAAAAAATAGAGGTAAAAACAGGGGGGATAATATCAATTCCCAGAGCAAAAGTTCCCTTGGATCTTACCAAAAGAAATAACATAAATAATATCAAATCAATTTAAAAAAAGAAAGAAATTAAAAATAAAAATTGGAAAAGAAAAAAGACAAAGAAAAAAATAAAAATAAAAATAAAAGAAAAAAATAATTAAAAGAGAAAAAAAAGGGAAAAAAGGAAAAAAAGGAAAAAAAGGAAAAAAAGGGAAAAAAGGGAAAAAAGGGAAAAAAAGGAAAAAAAGGAAAAAAAGAAAGAAAATGAAAAAAATAAAAAAAATAAAAAAAATAAAAAAAAATAAAAAAAATAAAAAAAAATATAAAAAATATAAAAAATATAAAAAATATAAAAAATATAAAAAATATAAAAAATATAAAAAATATAAAAAATATAAAAAATATAAAAAATATAAAAATATAAAAATATAAAAAACATAAAAAGTAAAAAAAATAAAAAAAATAAAAAAAATAAACAAAAAAAAATACAAAAAAAAAAGAAAAATACAAAAGAAAAAAGAAAAAAAAAAGAAAAAAAAGAAAAAAAAGAAAAAAAAGAAAAAAAAGAAAAAAAAGAAAAAAAGAAAAAAAAGAAAAAAAAGAAAAAAAAGAAAAAAAAGAAAAAAAAGAAAAAAAAGAAAAAAAAGAAAAAAAAGAAAAAAAAGAAAAAAAAGAAAAAAAAGAAAAAAAAGAAAAAAAAGAAAAAAAAGAAAAAAAAGAAAAAAAAGAAAAAAAAGAAAAAAAAAGAAAAAAAAGAAAAAAAAGAAAAAAAAGAAAAAAAAGAAAAAAAAGAAAAAAAAGAAAAAAAAGAAAAAAAAGAAAAAAAAGAAAAAAAAGAAAAAAAAGAAAAAAAAGAAAAAAAAGAAAAAAAAGAAAAAAAAGAAAAAAAAGAAAAAAAAGAAAAAAAAGAAAAAAAAGAAAAAAAGAAAAAATATAACTATGGTGGGGGAGGCTAACACAAACCTAGCAAAGAAATGGTCATCTCAAAAATTTCCACACCCCCATGTTCCATGTTTTCATGTCCATTTAAACTGCAGTGGTGGTGTCAATAGCCAAGTTAAAACCACACAGTGGTGTTTTTGACCTGCCTGTTGACACTGTGCAGGCTGTCAAAACCACAGGGCTGTGCCATTTTTATGGCCATCTCTGTCCCCTGTGCAATTTTAAGGGGGTAAATGCCATTATCATGCCAGGGAATGGTTTGAAACCTTGAAAGAAATTTTTCAAATCATTAGGCATGTGGTAAAACCCCATTTGGTATGACTATATTAAGAAAATTATTATATTCATGCCAAATGGTGTGAATATTTATATACATACATATATATATATTTCAGTTTTTTGGGGGTAAATCATTTCTTTTGGCATGATTTTGGCAAAAAATGCTAAATTAATGCCTTTTGCAAAGAAAAGGTGTCATTTTAGTAACTTTGTAGGCTTCATTTTAGCCTGGGACTTTGTTACCAATTGATTATTAAATTTCTTAATGGATCATTTATTGCCATATCTCAACATATTTGAATTCCCTTATACAATAATTATATTGAGCATTTCATCATGTGTTATCATTTTTGGAAGGTATTTATATCCCACTGGATATATCCCTTCCTATTCACAGAAATTATTTTTTAATATTTAATATTTTAATTTTTGGACTTGATTAATATTTTTTTTAGTTATTTCATCATATCTGAGTTCTCCTCATGAAATAGATATAAGAAGAATTTTAATTTTTTATTTTTATACTTATTTTTGGTAGAAAAGTCTTTATATTCCATCAAAAATGTTGAATTTTATCAAAAAGAAACCCATTTCTCATACTTCCCAAAACTCTTTATGTAATTTATGATGTTTTTTTTTAAATATTTCAAAATATTTAATTATCCTCATCACATAGGCATATTTGTCATTTTTGTATATTTATTTTTCCAAAAGTTCTTTTTGTTCAATAGGGCATATAAAAGTTAGCAAAACTGAAATTAGAATCCCGCAATTTTCATGGCAGGTATCTGAAATACACAGACCCCCTAACTGGTGTATTTCAAACTTGTTGTTTTCATGAAAATGGCGGGTTTCAAACATCAAGCCCACCATTATCATCCATGCACCATCCACTGCATGCAAAACACCCATCCAAACCACCACCTCTGACAATCCATACACATCACACACATCTCATCTCCATTGCTTCATATCTCCATTGATTCACATTTCCATCACACCACACACATCTCATCATCATCTCATCACCCCACATTGCATCACCATCTTTCTTAACATGTCCAATCAAACTTCCTGGAAGCAAGTTGAAAAAACAAACAATCTGACTGAACTTTTTTTATTATTTGACTCTGATTCAGACTCTGATTTTTAAACAGCTTGGTTAGCTTTGAATTCTCTATTGGAAAAGCAATACATTTTTACACAAAGACACACTCTCCGCAACCCTTTGTATGAAAGGCAAAAGCTTCATCTACTGCCCAACTCAAGCTTCCAGAAACTGTTCCAAAATTTATTGCCTTCATTCATGAAACTTTTGGAGATGATCAAAGGCCACTACATCTTCCATAAAAATTCTCATAATCCTCAACGCAATCAAGCTATCCAACTGGCTTTTGCTCTTTTTATATTGGTATCAAATGGAAATGGAGCAGAAATTCATCAATCAGAAAATCTATTCTTGGTCAGTTATGGATCCACTGACTTATACAACAAAAGAGTCATGATTTCTATCCTATCTTTCTGTCGCTTGATCCTTTTTTGGCCAACCAAAGATGAATGCAAGGAGATATCTCAAGTAATAGAGACTGAAGGATTTCCCGTTTGCATTGTTTTTGTTGATGGAACCACCATCCCCTTGAGTCAAAAACCCAAGCTAGATGGCAACCACTATTTTGATTGGAAAAAAAGGAAATCAATTCATAATTCATCCCTTTCTCATCTTCTACCTCATCTTTGGCCATGAGAGAGAAGATTCTACCCCTCACACTTGCTCTCTTTGATTAGTAGCATTTGTTTTTTAAATAGGTGAAATATCACATCACAGAATTTTGTTGGTTTTGGTTTTTCAACCAAGAATCCAAGGCTGAATCTGTTTTTTTTTTTTTTTTTTGGTGGACTGAGACAAAAACCAAAACTTCCAAACCACCCACCTCATCTCACCAAACTACCGGTCCACCTTCACTGGTCCACTCCTTCCTCCTCCTCACCAAACATCCTCACCCACCACCTCCACCTCACCCACAACCACCACCTCACCCATCCCCTCCACCTCACCATCACCTCCACCTCACCAACCACCTCCACATCCCCCACCGCCTCCACCTCACCCACCACCACCACCTCACCTCACCTCACTCTCTGCCTCCCCTCCTCCTTTGGTTGGCAACCCTGGTAAGCCCCCTCCCCCCTCTTCCTCTTCCTGCCCCTCACCCATTTCTGATCCTTTGATCAATCAACCTTTAGGTCCCCCCTGACCGCCTTTCTCAATCCCTCAGGTGATCCCCTCCCCTCCTCCTCTTCCTCCTCTCCCTTCCCCTCCTTATTGATTTCAAATCAATTGAGCAATCAAATTTGGGATTGATTGCAAATCAATTGAGAAATCAATTGCTTGATTGATTGCAAATCAATTGAGCAATCAATTGCTTGATTGATTGCAAATCAATTGAGAAATCAATTGCTTGATTGATTGCAAATCAATTGAGCAATCAATTGCTTGATTGATTGCAAATCAATTGAGCAATCAATTGCTTGATTGATTGCAAATCAATTGAGAAATCAATTGCTTGATTGATTGCAAATCAATTGAGCAATCAATTGCTTGATTGATTGCAAATCAATTGAGCAATCAATTGCTTGATTGATTGCAAATCAATTGAGCAATCAATTGCTTGATTGATTGCAAATCAATTGAGCAATCAATTGCTTGATTGATTGAAAATCAATTGAGCAATCAATTGCTTGATTGATTGAAAATCAATTGAGCAATCAATTGCTTGATTGATTGCAAATCAATTGAGCAATCAATTGCTTGATTGATTGCAAATCAATTGAGCAATCAATTGCTTGATTGATTGCAAATCAATTGAGCAATCAATTGCTTGATTGATTGCAAATCAATTGAGCAATCAATTGCTTGATTGATTGCAAATCAATTGAGCAATCAATTGCTTGATTGATTGCAAATCAATTGAGCAATCAATTGCTTGATTGATTGCAAATCAATTGAGCAATCAATTGCTTGATTGATTGCAAATCAATTGAGCAATCAATTGCTTGATTGATTGCAAATCAATTGAGCAATCAATTGCTTGATTGATTGCAAATCAATTGAGCAATCAATTGCTTGATTGATTGCAAATCAATTGAGCAATCAATTGCTTGATTGATTGCAAATCAATTGAGCAATCAATTGCTTGATTGATTGCAAATCAATTGAGCAATCAATTGCTTGATTGATTGCAAATCAATTGAGAAATCAATTGCTTGATTGATTGCAAATCAATTGAGCAATCAATTGCTTGATTGATTGCAAATCAATTGAGCAATCAATTGCTTGATTGATTGCAAATCAATTGAGCAATCAATTTCTTGATTGATTTCAAATTAATTGAGAAATCAATTGCTTGATTGATTGCAAATCAATTGAGAAATCAATTGCTTGATTGATTGCAAATCAATTGAGAAATAAATTGCTTGATTGATTGCAAATCAATTGCTTGATTGATTGCAAATCAATTGAGAAATAAATTGCTTGATTGATTGCAAATCAATTGCTTGATTGATTGCAAATCAATTGAGAAATCAACTGCTTGATTGATTGCAAATCAATTGAGAAATCAATTGCTTGATTGATTGCAAATCAATTGAGAAATCAATTGCTTGATTGATTGCAAATCAATCGAGCCATCAATTGAGAGATTGATTTTCAATCAATCTGCAATTGATTCACAATTGATTTTCAATTGATTTTGGTTCAGCTCCCCCCCTCCTCCTCCTTCTCCTTGTCATTTTCAGCAGACAAAGCTGACTTTTTTTGGGGGGTTTCAGCTTTGACTTTTTTTTTGTTTGTTGATCATATACCTTGATTATAACTAACTAATGATTTTTATTTTTTTTCTTTGGGATGCCATGCAATTCAACCCTGTTTTGACCCCTTGTTATTTTGAGACCTTCCCCTTTTCTGGACTGCTAATGCTTCTCCCACTGCACTCAAAATTTTATACAACTGGATCAATTCATTCTTGATACTCACCTCAAGCGCAGTAGGTTCCTGGGAGGGATCAAGATGGAAGGATATGGTTTGAAAAACATAAATAGAGGTGGAAAGTAGAGGTCTCTTTGAAAAAAGAGGTCTCAAATGAGAGATTCTGAAATCTCTTTGGATGTAAATGACGATGGGTTTAAGGAAAAGGTGGTTTGGTCTCAACAAAAACTGTAACCTTTGGATTTGTTCCCTGCTATTGCTTCAAAAAATAAAACTCAAAAACCCTCCCCTGAAGAGTTTGGACAAGCCAAACAGAATATTGAACAATTCCATTTCTTCAGCTCTGGAAAAGTGGTGTTCTTTATTTTTCCAATTTCCACTCTCTTGTTGAAATAATCAAAGTTGTCCCATTTAATAAACTCTCCAAGCAAGAAAAGAAGGACATCAACTTGGTCACAAAATTCCTTCACCAATACAAAAAGTTTTTCAACACGGTTGGTACCTGAAGATCTTGGCATGGGAAAATGTGGGCAATTGGATGGCAAAAATCTATGCACCCTTCTGAAACTTTTGGACACAATTTGAAGAAAGAAGCTATTCAATCTTCCCCCCAGGAGTTTAAATTTTTGAAACTTAGGTCTGACAAGGTATCAAAAATTTCAGGCCAAATTTTCAGAACATTAGCCAGACTCACACATTATTCCAACAGAGAAACCATGCTGGACAACAATATCCCCTCTTTCTCTTCATTTGAATATGGATCCCAGCTCACTCCTTTTGAGTGCTCCCCCCACATCACCTTCACTTCAAATTCCTTCTACAATTCTCCACACATTGACAAAGCTGACATCTCTTCCTATTCCTTTCTACTGGTGGTTCCAACCAAAAAATTGAATGGACAAAATATTGACCATGAGGGGGAATATCAATTATCCAATGGCCAATTTGTCTTTCCTGAATAGGGATTTGGAATTTATTTCAAAGAAAAATTTATTGTAAAGGTTTTTTGGAAAGAAAACAAGTACAAGCACTGTACGTTTCCCGCTGTAGAGACTGACACCCATACTAGGATGGCCATTTCTTTTCAAATTAACAAGAACACTCTCAACCCTTGCAAAGACTTGAAAAGTGGTCAAATATATTCTAGACCAAAAAAATTAAATAAAAATAAAAAACATTTTTTCATTTGTGGGGTTTAAAATAGGCTCAAAAATTGTTTTATTTGAAAATATTTTTTTTGTTTTTATTTTTAAAAATTTTATCAAAGCAAATATTTTACAAGCCTAGCAATTGAGTAATTTCCTTTATTTCATCATCAGTTCTACTGCCACAAATACATTCCATGGCTACCAATAATGTATCTTTTTTTCTTTGGCTTGCCTTTCCCTCTCCTTTTCAAGTTAGTCTTCCTCTTGATCCTTCTCCTTTTCCTCTTTTTGAAACTCCAGCTCAGCCTTTTTCATTTGCCACTCAGCATCAAAATTTTGTTGATGAGCCAAAGTCTTAGCTTTCTTCTTTTGGAAATCCAAACCAGTTGACAATCCCACTTCTCCTTTTCAAATTGAACTTTTTCAGATTCAATTTTTGATTTGACTGTTTTTCAGAGGTGAATAGGAATGAGCCTGATTTTGAAAGCAAGGAGAATCAATTGATTCACTCACTTGAATCTCTCTTCTCCATGATATCCTCAAATCCAGAAAAATTTGGAGTTTTTCTCCTCTTTTGACAGCTTTTGGGGTTGACTATGATGGAATTAGAGCCCTTTTGCTTTTCCTTTGCAGGGTAGTCTTGTGAGGGATCATCATTGCTCTCATTTGAAGGGGATGTGGGAGGCCCCATTGGCTTGAGTATTCAGCCATTCAGTAATGGATGAGCCTGTTTTTTTAAAATCTAAATCAGTCGGGATTAACCAGACAGAAAGGAAAAAAACTTGGTTCCTTACTTGAGCAGATTTTGATGGTAGCGGCAATACAGGAATAACTTGCTCCTCATTGGCCAAGTTGTTAAGGTATTCCACCCCAAGAATAGAGCAATCCAAAGAAGGAATTGAGAGGTCCAATGAAGGGTTTAAATTTTTTATCAATGCTGATTTAGACGTGATTGGAGCTGGTTCTGTTGGAATATCCTCCTCCACATTACATTGGGGACACTCATAGGTTTCATTGGTATCATCATTTCTAGGCTGAGAATCCACAGCCAGGTCCTCAGCATCAACTGAATCTGATTTTTGGGCATCAAAAGCGGCTAAAGGGGTGATATTGGCCTTCTTTCCAAAGATTTCATCCATATGAAAATAAAAAGTAAAAATGGATTCCAACTTATCAACCACCAAGTTGATTGATTCCCTTTGCTGTATTGCATTCAGTGATACCCGCGCCTGTGGAGATTGACATTGAGTAGACTTTTTTTTACTTGGTCCAATAGTTCTTGAATTGCTCCCACATCTGTTTTGATGAAAGATCAATCCTACCTTTGGTTTTATTCTTCATTTCATTGGCCATCAGGAGATAACCATTAACCTTAGAGGATGGAGGTTGGCCAATGTGTGTTTCATTGTTGTATCCAAAGAAAGTGTTATTGTTAAAGGGGAATTTTGAGCCAGTTTACCAGGATGATTTGATCAGCTCTCTTGAGCTGACTTGAGCCTTTGGAATCTGATGGGGGAATATTTTTTGATGTTGAGTTCCTGGGTGATGTTTGCTTTGGTCCATTGCATTGTTTAGTGGACTTGCAGGGGGAGGATTGCTGAGGGGCCTTTCAAAAAAAGTAAGATGGATGAAGGATGAGGCAATGAAGCCATGAAGTGATGAAGCAATGAAGCAATGAGAGTTAGGATTTGATGAAAGCAGGGATGAAGCAATGAAGTAATGAGAGGATGGATGTGATGAAATCAATAATGTGTGAGAAAGTGATGAGAGTGATGAAGCAATGAGAGTGATGAAGTGATGAGGATAGTGATGAAGAGATGAAGATCAATGAATCAAATTTTTGGATGAGGTTGGAGATAGAATTTTTCAAATGAGGTTGGAGGTTGAAACCAGGGGTGATTATGTGGAATTATTGGTTGGGGCTGTGAAAGCCTTTAAATACTTTATTTGGAAAAACCCATTTATTTTCAGGTAAATTTGACATTTCTGATGTGAAATAAGTGGTTTTTTTGTTTTTTAATTTGGGTTTGAAATGGAAGATTTGTGTTGAAATCCCCCATTCAAAAATTATGGTTTTGCTTAACTTTTATACACCCTAATGAGAAATATTCCTTTTTCTGCAAAAAAATCAATGTATTATCATTTTTCTTATTTTTCCTACATTTCATGAATTCTTTCTTGAAATCTTAGCTCAAATTTAAACTCCTTTCAAACAACTTATATTTATTGAATTCTCAATTATTAACTTGAATCAATTGGTTTACATTTTTTTATTCTCCAAAGAATTCTATCCAAGGGAGACCCCACAGGGGTTTCAGTGGCTTTATTTTAGCTCCCCAAGGCCTCAATTAACTCTTAAAGGCCTTGACAGTTGTGATTACAGGACTTATTTATAAAGCAAGGTTGGAGCTTCTCATAATGAGATCAATTTCAATTACATGATAATATTTTTTTTAATTATTTTATTATAATTTTTGGAATTTTTAAAAGAGATGCTTCTCTTCAAGCATAAATAAAAAAATATCACCATGCAGAAAAGGGATTCTTTCAGGCTTATTTGTTGAATTTTCAAATAGAAATCTTTGGAGTGTACATTATTGTTTTTTTCTAAGCTACTCCATGGGGTTACTGTTACTCTTTTTTATGCAGATTTTTCCAAGCCTATGTTTTATGAGCCATCTCTTAAGTTTGCTGTGCTATTCCTGAAGGTTTATAATGGGCAAGTGTTTTGCTCTAGTAAAGTGATAAATTCACAATCCCAGGTTGTGAAAAGGCATGGAAAACCTTCCAAAACCCATTATATTTGAGAACCAAGGGATCTTTTCACAAAATGTGCAACCTGGGGTCATTACTAACACCCCTTTTTCATTTTTTTCATTTTTCATTTTTCTCCAATTTTTCAATTTTTCAATTTTTTTTATTTATTTTTATTTATTTTTCTATTTTTTTCCTTTTTCTATTTTTTTCTTTTTCTTTTTCCTTTCTTTCTTTCTTTTTTTTTCCTTTTTATCCCTTTTTTTCTTTGTTTTTCAATTTCTTTTCTTTTTTTCTTTGTTTTTCAATTTCTTTTCTTTTTTTTCTTTTTTCTTTTTTTTTTTCTCAAATCCTTGGAGTTGTGAACAAGTTTTGAATGGCAAAACACAACTCAAAATGGTTTGTGTGGCCCAGCTCACAACCCATCTATGTTTTTAAAATTTGTGGGGAGCCGCACATGACTCAAATGGGTTTTGAACTGTGCCACACTACCCATTTTGAATTGTGTATGAGTTGTTTGGTTGTGAATTTAGGAAAGCTCTTTTCTCTATTACCTATCCTAATTATTCAATTAAATTGAAACCAAAGTACCCCTGTCACTGTATTGTTCAAAATGATGTGATTTTGCTGAAATCATGCTTTGCAGTATAGGTTATGTCCATGAAAATGTATGTCTACTGTATTATAGGGCTTATGGAAGGTTTAAAATTCTTCCCCTTTTGGAATTGCAACCTATTAACAAAAGAATATAAGAAATTTTGGATTGAACATAAAGGGATCCACAGTAAGAATTTTTTACTGAATTTAGGAATTATTCAACAAAGTTTGCCCCAAATATCTGGATGTCATTTACTTAATTTAAAAGAGATCAATTCAATATTTGATGATCTCACAAAAACAATTGGTGATCTTCTGCTACCATTTTGAAGGTTCCTTTTTATTTCTTGACCAGTAAAATTTCTAATACCAGTCATAAATTTTGGTATGAATTTCTTAATTCTAATTATACCATGTTGGGTCCTACCATTGCAATTAATTTGAACTGACAAATTTATCAAAAATATAACTTCTGGCTTTGCAATTTTGATTTGATAAATTTACCAGAAAGCATGAAACAATTTCCTTCCTTGAATTCTTCTCCACTAGCACACTTCAAATTGTGAAATTTCTTTTTTTGTAGCTTGGCTTTTTCCAAAGATGGTACAGCTAGTTCCTGTGAAAAGATAAATGCTGTGAGATGGCTGAATAGTATTCCTTATATGATATTTTTTGTTAAAATTTCAAAACTGAAATGAAAAATGTGTAAAAATAAAAATTCTGCTACCCCAGTAGAGGTATTTTTTGTTTTATTTATCAAGAACTCTTCCATATCCAGATTGCTCTCAAATTTCCCTGATATAAGGAAAATAAATGTCTCAGATCTTCCTCTATCATCTATTTTATCCACTCTTTTTTACCATCTGTTTGGGAGTTTTATTCCATCTTTTCTGCAGGCTTTAATCTGCATAAATGGATAAATAAAAACCAAAACTTGCTAACAAACATGTGGCCTCTGTTGGAGAAAATTCTATCTGGGAAACCATTAAATTTCAAAAACTTTTTCCCAAACAAACATTCCAACTTTAGTGATTACATTTATTCCAAAAAGTGTATAAATTGATTAATTTTTCTAATTAATTCCACTATTACCAGGATGGATTAATGGCCATCTCAGTTTGGTAAAATTGTGATAAAATCCATGCCTATGGTTCCCCAAACTCTATATTTAATTTATAATGGCTGTAACTTCCCAAATGGTTTCTGTCATTTTACCTTCACCCATTGACACAAATAACACTTATATATTTAGTTATTCAGATCTTTCCAGATCCATTTCCACTAAAGCTTTCTCAGAAAAGGAGATAAAATCCATGCAATGCCTGGGTGACCTGCTACTTAAGGTTATGTTAAAGGTGTGGAATAGAGAGGTGTGCTTCATTCAGCACAAAAAGCAGGTCTTAATACCAGAGAGAGACCTCAGCAGAGACAATCTGTTTTTGGGCTTCATTTTAATTTAATTATATAACAGGGACCATTGGGAAATTTCATTCCCATTAGGTAGAATAAAAATGGTGTATTTAAATCTTGAACCCAAATTCATGGTTAAGATATTGACTGGGTTCTTGAAATTCTTGGTGGGGTATTCTCTCCCAGCAAGATAGGAGCTTTTTTATTTTAAATTATCCCTCCTACTAGGGCCATCCTCCAGATTTGACCCAACCTATGTATGATGAATATCAAGATTGAAATTCTCTGGATAATATGCCCAATAAGAATTATTCGGTGATAAATTCTTGCTTTTTAAATCATTGTAAATTTGAATTATCAGAAGAGACCTGTATTAATTAAAAAAAATTAGAGGCAGGCATTCTGTTTCTCAAATGCTGCAAGAATGAACAATAAATCAAGGTTTTAAATTGGTAATTGGATTTCAACTTCTTTCATTTTCTGGGAAAAAAAATCAAATCATGTAGTTTTCCATCAGATTCTTCATGATTGAGAAATCCTTAAATGGCATAGATGGGGATTTCTACATGTGAGACTCTGTGGAGATCAAAGCACAAATGCAAAAGTAGTGTTTCCTTTTAGAATGAATCCTTCATTATAGTGGAAAAATATTTTGCTGCTGTAGATAAAATCCCTGCTTGCAAATCAATGCCATTTTTTTGAGCATTTTCAAGCCACAAAATTCTCCAATTAGTGGGGAATGAACCCAAAATCAAATTTAAAAAATACTAAAAAATGTTCCATGTTGAGATTGTAATCCCTGTTGAGGGAAAAATACTCATTATAAAAAATTGATTTTAGTACCAATTGAAAAAGAAGACGATTTGGACCATTATGGAAAAAAGAATCAACTCAATATGTTGAGTAATATTATAGTTATGAAATATTAATTATCTGTTAAATATGTCACAGAAGTATCAACATAGCCCAGTAACCAGGGTACATCATACTATTGAAGAAGAGAAAAGAAATTATGATGTGTATAAATAAAGCAACTAAAAGAAATGCTTATGTATTCAATTCTCAAATGTCCTATACATATAAGAACAGGAAGTTACATCAAAAGTGGATTTAAATAGCAAGGAATATCAGTTAAAATCAACATTTCAAATTCATCACCCCATGGTAAAACAAATAAACCAAGTAGAAAATCATGTTTTATTACTTTCCCTCTTAGCTTGTTCATATTCATATTTCTGAGGGAGATCTTGTCTATAAAAAACCCCCTTTACCCAGTTTTATTCCCCTTCTATTGACATTGATTCATCAATTCATTTTTTATTCATCCATTCAATCCATCAAATAAATCAAATTAACTACTGGCTATATTGCTATTTGCCAATATTCCAAGCTTCCTAGCAAAGAGGGAATTGACCAATTGAAGATAATGCTTGTTTTCATTCTGAGGAATTTTTTGGAGACCACAAAACCTACAAAATTGACACTGTCAGCCAACAACTGGCTGTTCCCCAGAAACAATTTCAGGTGATATTGCTGTAAGCAGGTTATATTATGGAGCTTATACAGCATAAATTCTATTCACATGAACAGTAAAAGATAAGAATATCATAATTATATACAAAACAGAAAAAACCTAATTAATCTCTCATGAAATGCTGAATAGAACACTGAAATCCCCTGGCAGGTTGGCAAGTCCAAATTTCACAACCCTATATTCAAAGATACCAAAATTTTTCAGGTTATTGCATCCTGGTGCTATCAAAGATTAAATTATGTTATCCATTCAATTTTTTACAGAAATTTGCAGCCAACTGAAATTTTTAAAAGAGGATAAATTAGCATCAGAGGGAAAATTTCTCTAATTTTATTTTATTTAACGCTCAATAGTTGACACCAGGTATGTTTTATTTCACTAGAATCTTTGAAAAAAAAGGTTTCTTTGCAAGCGGGAGATGAGGGAAAATTTGAGACCTTCCTTATTCTTTTCCCTATATATTACTTGAAAGAAGCCACTGTTGAGTGGAAGTCTTGAGGGTGCAGGCTGTGGGACCAAGGGAGATGGACACAAGATGTATGCACAAGATGGAGAAAATAAATTACCTAGGAAGTTATGGAGAAGAAAGAGGAAAAACAATGATGGAAAAATTTCAGAAAGCTGAAATAGATTGGCAAGAAAATTTCAAAAAGACAAAAGACTGAGTAGAAGGAAATAAATGGATGCAAAATGATAAACAGAATGGTAAACCTGAAAGAAAACACAAGTGATTTTAAGGTGCAAGGTTACAGGTTGTGGGCCAAAGGTAGACAGATATGAGATGGAGAAAATAAATTAACTAGGGATGTATGTAGAATAAAGAAGACAAACAATGATGGAGGAAGGAGATAGAAAGGAAAATTTAAATTGAGCTACAAAAAAGTTTAGTTTTCAAGCTCTTTGATAAAACTAAAATTTGATATAAACAGGGTTTAAAAACAAGATTTTATTTAGGAGCTCGTTGGTTTTTGGTCTTCAGTGAATTTTGGGTTGAATGTCTTAATTTTTTTGAAATCCCTACACCCACCCACCCCCTCCCCCCATTCTCAGTAAATTCATTCTAATGATGATAAATTTATATTTGCCAGGAATTTTTGATGTAAATTAGGGGTGATTATTTTGATCATTCCTTCAGCCTTGTTTTCAGTTGTCGTAAAATAGGTAAGAACAGAATTTATTTTTCCACCTGATGTCATATCCACTGCAGTCAAATTTCAATGTTTCAAGTCCCATTTTGACACAGAGAGTTTTCTAGCAGATCAATGGCTCCCTCATTGTCACAAAATGGGTTAATTGATTGAAAACAGATTTGAAAACAGAAAAAATAGAAAAATTAATTTTGAATCCCACAGAAGATCTTTTCCAGATTTGGAAAAGGATCAATTTTTGGCTTGTGTGGTGGAAAATGTGACTAAGAACTGTTTAGAGAAAGGCAAAATCACTGTTCTTTTGAGGAGAAGGGTTCTTCCTGTGAATGAATTTCTGTTTTTGATTGAATCATCATCCATTTTTCAGTAGGAAATCAAGAAAAAATTCACCTCAAATGGTTCTCCAAAGGTAATCCCATGAGCCTTGGTGAGCTTTAGATTACAAAGGAGATGATAGGATTTCCCTTGATGAGTGATGGTATGATGGTTTAGAAATTGGCATAAGTATCTCAAGCTGAAAGCTAAGTTGATTCTGGATAATTTGAATAGATTTTTTTGAAAGTCCTATTCCCTGTCTAAATCTGAAGATTTAGTCAATGGTATTTTTTGGAATAAGAATCTTGGAGAATTTTTGAGGAAGAGGGGTGGAGGCAGATTTGAATTTGGAAACTCCAAGCTTGGAGAGAATGTTTTTTGATTTACTTTTCTCAAAATAGATGGATGTTTTTAGAATTAAGTTAAGAAATTTTTTGCATTCCCAGCACCCATTTTCATTCACCAAGATCCTCTATCTCAAAACAAATTTTAATTTAATTCTTGAACTTAATCAAATCTTCTTCATTTACTTCAATTACCAGATTATCAATGTGGAAAATACTTAGAATATCTTGATGGGATCAGATTGAATGAATAGACAGGAATATATCTTGTAGGAATTGAAATTCAAGGATTGAAATAATGAAGAAAGAGTGATTTACCAGCACCTAGGGCTCTTCCTAAGACCATACAGGAATTCAAACAGACAAATACCGTAAAAATCTGGAAACAAGATGTTAAGGCCCTTTGGTGGATTGATTAAAATTTCCTCTTGGGGTTTACCATTGAGGAATGCACATTGCACGTCCATTTTGTGAAGGGAAAATTTAAAGGAGGCCACTAGAATTAATAGAATTCTGATGGTTTCAAGTCTTCCAGTAGCGGAAAATGTCTTGTTGTGATCAATACCTTCAACTTGACAAAAACCTTGGGGACACAAACTGGATTTTCTTCTTAAAAAAATTGCTTTTATCATTTAATTTGGTTCTCAGAACCCAAGTGGTGTTTATTTATTTTATTTGAGTGGATTTGGAGACTATTTCCCAAACTTGATGCCTTTTGCAGTTATATTTTACAATTCTGATTGCTGGTTGCAATCCAGGACAGTCAGCAGATTTTCTTTCTTTGTATATTTTCTTGAGATATTTCAAGATGTTATTTTTGGAGGTAATAAGTTTTGCTTGGTTGCTTCTTCTGGAGTAAAGTATTTTTTCCTGTAGAAAAATCAGAGCAAACCTCCTTGGGGGCCTTCTTGTGCCAAGGAACATAAAAATGATGCTTCAGTGCTGAGGTATTTGGTTGGTCAAGGTCATTTTCAGGTAAGTGAAGGTAATTTTCAGGTAAGTGAGAGCCTGATGATTTGCATAGAGATTTTTTTTCTCTAAATTCTTCTTGTTGCTTGGATTGGGGGTGATCTCATGGAATGCTTCCAATGAAGTATAGGTCACTGGAAGAACTAGCTTTTCTGAAATGAGAGAAAAGTGAGTGGATGGATAATATGGATGAGATCCATCCTTGAAAGGGAAAGAGTGGGTGATTTTTTGATGTGGTGAGACAAATTCTTTTTTTTTTTTTTTTTTTGAGTGGTTCCAGACCTCACAGGAGTGATAATTGGAATCAAAAGGAAGGAGAATGCCTTCCATTCCTGATGGAGAGAATTTATAATTTTTCCAATTTTTCTTAAAATAAATGACCACCTTTCAGCCAAGGGCTGCTAATGGATAAATTTTGGGCAGTTTTCCAGTCCATTTCTCATAAGGAATGATCATTTTTATGGAAGAATGTTGGGCATGATTGTCTAAGAAGACAGAGTTTATAACAGTGTCTCCCAAAAGAAATTTTGTAACCCAACTTGTGGACAGGAGGTTTTGAGTTTTCTCAATTCTTTTCCAATTCCATTGTTTGGGAAATAGTTTTTTTTTTTATTAGAACAGGGTGAAATAGTGAGGTTTTAAATTCCTTTATCTTCAAATATTTGTTTAAATTTATGATTTAAAAACTCTCCCCATTTTCTGAGACTGTTGGTTGTAATTCATTTCCAAAGGCACATTCAAAATAATTGTGGAAAGAGAGAAATCAATGGTAAAATTCTGACTTACTCCTAATAGGAAAGATAAATTCAAATCAAGTTTAACTGTTGATTACCTTGATTAATTACTGCTTACCACCTTTTGAGGTGGGATTTATTGAACCACATTTAACCATTCCCACACATTCCAATTTCTTAGAGGGCATTGGGAATAGGCCAGGAGAAGGAGATCTGTTCATTTTAGTTGTTAGAAGTCTGATAAATGCAATTAACTGACATTTTTATTTGGAAATATTTTTTAAAAATAATTAAGAATGTGTGACCAAGAGAGAAATTAAAATCAAGAACAGAAAGAGTTTATATATATTTTTGGAAAGACATTTTGAACGCTAGAATTTTGATGAGTATTTTAACTTTCATGACCTGTTCATTTTCTTTAATGAATTCAAAAACAGAGGGGTTTGGATGTACAGGACATCCCAATTTGAGATATGGGTCCATGGAGATTAGTGATTTAGAGATATCCGGGACCAATTGTGCATGGGCAATTTTCATAACACTGGTTTCAAGAGGCATGAAAGCTTTACTGTAAAATTTCACATTTAGGGGAGCTCCTTTAGAAGCATATATTATGGATGGAGAATCATGAAATGTTTAAAAGTAATTCCTATACTTGATTAATTTTCCTGAGGCACCACTATCAAGAATGATGATTTCTGCTACGTTTTATAACAGCTTAGAATTAACTTCCCAGGAACAGATTTTTTCTGTATATCTCTCAGGATGGAGTTATGATATGCAATGGAAATTTCTGGATGAATTTGATGACACTATTCTGGAGATTTTGCAGTATTTTTATTGTGAGAGCTTTTCTTCTAGATGTGATGTTGTTTTTGAGACTTATTTTGAAAGGGGTTTTATTGGGTTTTTTTGTTAAATTGAAGGAAGAGGCCTGAGGGATTTGATATTTTTTTATTTTATTTTAAATTTCCATTTCAAGGTTTCTTAGGAAGTTGTCAATGGGAATTTTTACCTACTCCCCTTTTTATTTTGCAAATTGAATTGATTGAATCATGGAGAAGAATGAAACAATTTGCTTCAAGATGATGATGTCCTGGAGAATTTCCATTGTGGTAGCTTCAAGATTTTCAGGAGATAATATGAGAAGTAGTTTAAATATCTCTCAAAATTGGTTTATTGATTCTTGTAGGTTAATTTCAGAGAAGTTTATGTTTTAAAGTTTAAACATTATTTTGAATGCCTTGAGAATCTGTGTTTTTAAAAATGCTGATCCTGTTACAAGAATGAGAGATATGGGGTTAGCCCCCAAGAATGAGAGATATGGGGGTAGCCCCCAAGAATGAGAGATATGGGGGTAGCCCCCAAGAATGGGAGATATGGGGGTAGCCCCCAAGAATGAGAGATATGGGGTAGCCCCCATGAAGGATATTTTGGATGGTATCACCTGATGAAGATTCAGATTCCAGGGCAAAATGATAGCCACTTTTAGATGTAGTGGTTGCTTGGAAAGATGGTGTTTAATATTTTTTCTTTGAGATCTGTTGGTGACGGGATCTCCCATAATGGAATTGAATTTTTTCTTAAATCAAGTGAGCTCCCTTTCCTATTGGCCATGTAAAATTTAGCTACCTGGGCTCATAACCTGGAAGAAACCACCATCTAGTGGAATTCCCAAGGTTTGAGGCTGTGTGACCAAGGGAGATGAACACCCGATGGAGAAAAGAAACTTACAAGGGAGGTATGTATGATAAAGAGGACAAACAATGATGGATGGAGAAGATAGAAAGGAACATTACAAGTGAGCTGCTAAATTTTTTACCTTACAGGCTCTTCAATAAACCTGATAGGTTTGATATATAGGATTCAAAAACAAGATGAGGTTTAGTAGTATTTTTTTGTTTGGTCTTCAGTGGATCATGGGTTGCATGTCTTGATTTGTTTGAAAAATCTATGTTACTTCAGTTTTTGTGCTCTTTCTTGTTTATCAGTTATTGTTGGTAAAATGGAGGTGTATTATTTTACTTTATAAGTGTGATGAGTTAGGAGTCAGAATCCATAAGGTTTAATTGCAAGAGGCCGTGTGGTTAGATATAGTATTCACAACTGTCACGGATGAGTGATATGTGATGTGAAACGTGTATGTATATATATGTTTTGTATGCCTTTAGGATGTTATGTTTGTATGTTACAACACCCCCCCCCCCCCCACAAAACTAGCATCTTAAAACATGTAGAAATGAGTCTCAGAAAAGTAACTGTTTATTTGGTCCTAGCCGCTTAGTAAATATGTTGGCTAGTTGTTTGTAGGTTGCTATCCAGTTCAAATTGAGTTTTAAGTCGCATATGAGGTTTTTGATTGAGAAGAAATTTTGGGATATATGTTTCATACAGGACCGCAAACCTTTATCAGTTGCTAAAAGTACTGCCACGCGGTTATCACAAAATATATGAGAAGAAAAAGTAGAATCAAAATATAGACACATAGTATGCAAAGACACAAATAGCTCCATAGCCATCCCCAAAGCAATGAATTCTGTGTTGCAGGTTGACGTTGCAATGGTTTTTTGCTGCTTTGAGCCCCAGGAAATTGGGAAGTTGTTCAGCAGTAGAAAGAAACCAGACGTTGATCTATGGAACTTGCCGCCCCAATCTGCATCAACCCATAGTTGTAAGCCGTTTTTCTTTGGTAGGAATTTTAGTTCCCGCGCTCTGGAGGTTTTGATGTAACGTATAAGATGGTGTAAAGCAAGCCAGTGTTCCTTGAGTGGACATTTACTATAACAGGAGAGGTAATTGACTGCAAACAAAATATCAGGGTGTGTGCCTAGTGCAACGTAGTTGAGAGAGCCAATGAAGGATTGATACATGTTGGAATGGACAGGGTCACCTTTGGTAGGCGTAGTGAGGGGCTGTTGTGGTAGGGTGGTTGTAGACATGAGGAGGGCAGTGGCTGATGTTGACTGCCACTTGTTGAAAATTTGGTTGATCAGCAGCAATTGGTTCAGTTGGAGGCTGTCCGTTGTACAATGTAGGTTGATCCTGACAAGTTGGTTGCACAAATGTTGCCATTTAATTTTGACACGCTTTTTGAGTTGCTGTTGTAGGAGGTTGAGTTCTTGTTTTTTTTTCCCAATAACAAGGCCGTTGTTGATGTGGAGCCATATTGCAATTGTGGCTGGCCCCTTGCGGTATATGTAGACTGTCTGTTTGATTGTACTCCTGGCAAAACCTACCTCTTCCAGTACACCCTTGAAGAATTTCCACCAGCATTTTGTGTCTTGTTGGGCTCCGTAAAGGGACTTGACCAGCCGCATTTCCTTTCCTTCAAGTTATGGTTGTAAATGGATCAGTGTTTCAACATATACGGTTTTGTGGAGAGGCGAGTGGAGGTATACTGCGGAAACATCAAACCTGTGGATAAACCAATCATTTGAGACGGCCATGGACAGTAATAAGCGGAGTGAGGATAATGAAGCTGTCGGGGCAAATGTCTTGTAAAAATCTACGCCAAGCTTTTTTCAAAAGCCTTTGACAATGTATCTGGCCTTTGGTGCATCAAATGATCCATTGGGTTTCCGTTTGATTGCAAATACGTACTTGCCGCCAATTACTTTCATATTGGGGATATGGTCTACGGCTTCCCATAAGCCCATGTTGAATAGCTGATTGACTTCCTTCCGCAGTGGGGGTTCCCATATTGGTTGCATTGTGGGTGATAAGGCCTGGTCATTAGATTGGGGAAGGTTGATATCCTCTAAAGCAGGGATAGACTCAATGTGTGAGTCCTGAGCCGCACAGATGTTGTTGGATGGGAATTCTTCCAAGCAGTAGGTAATTGATTGGAGGGTGGGACCAATATGTGCGGAAGTGGCTGGGCTGGGGATGAAGGTGTGGGGGCCCGCATTAGTGAAGTCTGCAACGTTGGTGTAGAATAGGGAATGGGAAGCATTGTTCCAGAAGATGTAACCTTGCGAGTTGTCTTGGTAGCGGAAGAAGACCATTTTTCAGCTTGGTTGTCTAATTTCTTTTGTTTTTCTTTGGGAATATGCGCAAAAGCAATCAAGCCAAAATGGTGAAGGGGGGGTGGTTTTTCCGCTTGGTTGTAGAGGATCTTGGAGGGCATCTTCTGATTCATGCAAGAGTTAGGGAAGCGGTTGTGGAGGTAACAAGCATTTCTGTAGGCCAGGGCCCAAAATTTGTCGGGTAGTCACGCATACATAAGCATGGTCCAAGCCATGTCACCAAGTGTCCGGTTGACATGCTTGGCCTTGCCGTTTTGTTCTGGGGTGTAGGGGGAGGTGAAAGTAATTGCAGTTCCAAGCTTTCTGAGTTGAGTCGCTAGGGATTGGGAGTGGTATTCCTTGGCATTGTTGCATTGGAGATGGGTGGGGGCTTGTTGGAGTCGGTTTTTTAGGTAGTGCGCGGTCTGGACAAGGAATTTTGGAACTTCTGACCTGTTTTTCATTGAGTGGACAAAGATGAATGTGGAGAAGTGGTTGCAGATAGTCAGCAGGTAGCAGTTCCCTGATATGTCGGAAGGTAGAGGGCCAAGCACGTTGGAGACCATCAGGTCAAGTGGTCTTTCTTTGGGGATAGGATTGGGGAGGGAATCACATTGTCTCATTGATTTTGCTGTTTTGCAAGCTTCACAAACAAAGGGGGACCACAATTTTAGGTCAAAAGAAGGCACGTTTGAGCGTAGGTATGCTTTGACAATGTTGTCGGAGATGTGACCCAGGGCACAGTGAAAGTAGTAAGAGGGGGAGATGAATGGGAGGGGATAGAGAGCGGGTTAAGGGGGCAGTTGGTGGATGGTTGGAATGAGTAGGGATAACATGAGAAATTGTCCAAGTACAATTACAGTAAGACATGAGCAAACGGAAGGAATCAGAAACTAATAAAATCAAGTGGCCGTGGAAGTAGGGTTGAAAACCAGAGTCAATGAGGTGTCCCAGAGAGAGCAGAGTCCCTTGGATCGCTGGGCAGTATAGGACGTTGGTCAGAATTGGGGCCCCATGGACCCCAGAGGTGGTTGTTGTCAGAGGGATCATTCCACTACCAACGGCATGCATGTGGCTGTTAGGGTCTGCCAGACTAAGATGGACGGGAGAAGAGAAAGGAGAATAATAAATGAAGGAGTCCAGATCACCGCTTACCAAGGAGGTTGCCCCGGAGTCAATCACTAACGCGCCGGGCCTGCCAACGGATTGCACAGTATTGTTCTCAGGGCGCCCCTGGTTGTTGGTGGTTGGTTGGGTTACGGCATTGACTTTTTTTTTTTTTTGGTTGAATATGGTTGGCCGGGGCGTGTTTTTTTGACAATGTGGGGTTTTGTTACTGGGAGTAGTGCCAGGGGGTGGTAGGTTTGCATTGGTACGTAGGGTTGGGCACCAACCACACCAGTGGTTAGGCAAACCACAGTAAGTGCAGTTGCCGCCACATTGTAGCCAGATTTCATTGGGAAGGGGGACGTTCCCTCCATTGATATTGGCCTGGGCTGCATTGATGTTGCCCCTTGATGGCTGACAGCTGTTCTGAGGTGGGAAGCATCTGTGGCTGCAATCATGTGGATTTAATTGTTGTCCTTGGTTGGGCCACTTCCAGGGGTTAACCGCGCTCATGGAGAAGGGGTTGTTGGTGGTGTTCCCACACGTGCACTTGCTGTAGTAGGACAAGATGATTGTTTGGGTGTTGGCGCCACTTGGGCTCTCTATGCAGTCAAGCTGGGGTCCAATGGTTTGAAGCATTTGGGATCTTGTCGTTCCTGGTGGCGGTGGAGTTAGGGCTTGCATGAGGGTTGATACAATGTCCTTGGGGATTGGTTGGCCTAAAAAACCAAGTTCCGCACATATTTTGGTGATTTGACTGAGGTGGGACAAGATTGTGCCTTCCATCGTTGTCAGTTTGTAAAGGATTTCATCCCAGAGCTCTAATTTTCGCGTACAGGTGGAGAGTTGGAAGTTCTTTTGTATAGTTTCAAAAGCATCAGCAGCAGACATTTTTTTTGCAATCAATTGGCAGAGCTTGCAATCTAGTGTTAACAAGAAGAATACTTTCAGCGCAACTCTTTTGTAGTGTGATAGGTTCCGGAAGTTAGCTAGGTTGGTCGTTAATTTGGTGGTTCCAAAAACAAGGAGTCCAATAGTGTTGATACCATCAATCCATTCATCAATTTTGCTGCCGTCTTGCCACAGTGGTTCTACAGATTTGACGTATTTGCCTGTATTTGAGGTAAATTTTGCTTGTGCGCTATTCTTGGGTGCGTTTGCATTCTTGGAAGATTGCTTAGCATCCATTGTAGGGTTTGTATTGTCAGTGGTTTTATTGGTTTCAGGCATTTTTGGTCTGTCAAGTGGATGATGATTTGGTGTGGTGGGTTGTCCTGGTTGCTCAGGTCCCCATTGTGGTAGCATACAATAGTTGTTTGAAGAGCCAGCTTTTAACCTGTGATGAGTTAGGAGTCAGAATCCATAAGGTTTAATTGCAAGAGGCCGCGTGGTTAGATATAGTATTCACAACTGTCACGGATGAGTGATATGTGATGTGAAACGTGTATGTATATATATATATTTTGTATGCCTTTAGGATGTTATGTTTGTATGCTACAACAATAAGAACCTCAATATCAAAATCTGTCCAATGTGGTAGCAAGGATGAAAACAGAGTTTTTAAAAATATATTAGAAATAACAGTCAACTCAGGCAGAAGAAGGGTTGAATCTGAAGAGTACTAAGTTGTGTGTTTGCGCAAGAAGTAATCTTCTTCCCATTCAAAATAAAGACCCGAACTTTTCCCCAAACCAATAAATGTTTCTCTAAAATCCATGGTAATCCTAGAATGTCATTTTTGCAGCTATTGTAGTAGAAAATATAGGAAATTTTCTAGGAAAAGCCTCTGGTAAGGAAATCTCTCTTGTAAAAAAAACTAATTAAGTCTCCAATTTCTGGTGTTTACCCTTCCAAACCTCTGAATTTACATGCCAATGTTAATTGTTGGGTAGTCAAAGTGTGATAATTTACAAAAGATCTGTTTATAAAGGAAAAATAGGTACCAGAATCAACCAGTGCTCAATTCTCTATTTGGTTTCCATTTGTTGAAAATGTAACTTGAATGAAAATTTGATGTTATTAGATTGGCAGGGCAAAAATTGTTTTCATAGACATACCTTGGTTGGTTGGATTTTTGGGTGCATATCCCAGAGTCTATGTGAGATAATCTTGGTCTATTTCTTCATTAACTACAAATTTAGAAGAAATATGTGCCAACCCATATTTGGTTTAACACCAGAAACTACATATTGAATTAAATTTTTTAATGCTTTTTTACCCTTGTTTACAGGAATATAATTTGTCCTTTGCTGATTACTTGCTGGCTCTGTTGGAGAAAATGAATTTTAATTTAAAAAGGAAATCTTTTTCTGATTTTAAATAAGGTATCAAATATGAATTTTCAGTAGAATATCTAGTTTTATCTGATCCTTCTATTTGTGCATTCAATCTAAGTGTAACCACCCACAAGCTAAAAGAATGTGCAGGTTCAGCTCCTTCTTTCAAGCCAAAGTGTTTGAAAATCCAGTTTATCTTAGCCTTTTCTATTAGTAAGGCCTCTCCTATCTTGGAAAATTTTTCTTTGGCAAAATATAAAAACTTCTGAGTTTGTTTTGAATTCCTCAAAAAGTTTTCAGTGGAAATAATTTTTTTTAGTTTTAATTTGTACTTATTAGTTTGTGGAGATTTCTTATGTAATAGCTTGAAGTGGGAATTTTTGGATCCATTTCACAGGGAGTCAAATACTTGATGAAAGCTGTTCCTTGAATTTAGCCTATATTGTTTTATATTTTTTATAGATGTTTGCATTTGTACTGAAACTTAATTAAGTTCTCTGAATTCTCTATTCATTAATTCTATTTATTCTTTAAAATTATCTAGTTTATCTCTTAGAGAAATTTCCAATTTTAATGTATCGAATCTCAAGTCATTGAATTGATAATTGAGTTGATTTAGTGATGTTTATTCAAAGTTATACATTCTCTTTATAAGTATGGTGATATCATTTTGATAAGAGGAATCTGATTAAAATCAGAAGGGAAGTTTTTTGTAAGAAAACTTACAGAAATTATTTAACAAGAGTTTGGGCTTTAAGGATTTAATTTTAATTTACAAAATTTTCTAAATAGAGGTTTATTTTTAAGTGTAAATACAAAAATAATACCATGCAGAGAAGGGAGTCTAACAGGCTTATACACTGAAAGTTTAAATGGAAATTCTTGGAGTGTGCAAGATTGTTTGCATCTAAGCTAATTCATAGGTTTGCTTTTCCTCTTGTTTCTGCACAGAGTTTTCCAAGATTTTTTGTGTGAAAAATTTCTTACATTTCCTGTGCTATTCCTGAATGGGCATAATGCAACAGTGTTTTATTCCATTATCTATCTGAATTATTAAATTGAATTTAAAACTGAGAAACCCTGTCAGCCTATTGCTATAGTCTGCAAAGCGCATTTGGGCGCTGAGCCAAGTTATTCCAAAATTTTCCAAAGTGTGTGTGGCACTTAGCAAAGTCAACTTGGCGCCTGGAAAAGCCTTCTTGGCACCTTGCCAAGGTCAACTTGGTGCCAGGCCAAATTGGTCTGGCGCCTTGCCAAGTTTTTCTTGGCGCCAATCAAAGTTGGTTGCATTAAATTTTTTGTTTGTTCATTTTTGAAAAAAATAAAATAAAAATAAATAAATCATAACCTTCATTGCTTAATTTGATTTTTCCTTTGTTTTTGTGTATTTACATGCGTATTTTCATACATATTTGGAATGAAAGACTTAAAAAAAATGAAAAAATGAAAAAAGGAGGAAAAAGCTGAACAAACTTAAGGATTTGCCAAGAGAGGACCTGTGATAAGTTGCATCTCAAGTCAGTTTCTGAAATATTTTCTAACATGAGAAAAAAAATTGACTTTTTTCTGGTGTAATGGCCTCTTTGATTCCAGCTTTGATTTGCTGAAACAATTCAGCTTGTGATTTTGGCTCCTTCCCCCAGACATATGATTTGATTGAATGGAACAAATATTTGATTGGATTGAGGAAAGGTGAGTAGGGAGGGAGAAATTCTATTGTGATGGATTTGGATTTTTGGAAATCCGCTTGTAATTCTTCAAATCTCTCCCCACAATGGATTGGCATATTGTCCATGATGATGATTGAATCATGAGGAAGTCTGGATGCAAGCAATGAAAGAAAAAGACAGAAATCCTCACAACCTATGTCCTTAGCCTTGGTGCCATTTGCATTGAGGAGTTCATGATAGATGAATCCATTCTCAGAAATAGCTCCAATTAATGTCACCTTTTTGGTCTTTGGCACCAAACTGAGGACAGCCAGGGTTCCTTAACAATAAAAATATAGAAAAAAATCAATGAAAGCTTAATTTTTTTGTAAAAAATAAAAATTAAAATGAAAATAAGAAACTTTTCACCTGAGGGGGCATACCCACTAGATCTAACAGAATGGAGATCAAAACCGGCTTCATCAAAAAAAGATTACCATTTGATTGATTTTGGTCCCACAGCAATTGACATAATTGGCCCATTGTTCAAGAAGATCCAGTCAATTCCAAGAGGATGGGATGTTGGTCACCTGCTTCCAGGTGATATCAACATCATTGAGGAGGTTACTGATTGACTGGGTGGTCAAAATTGCCTCATATTTGTTTTGAGGAATTCGGCCATCTCCTTGAGGGTTGAGGTTGATTTTTGATCAATGAAAATAAGAAAGTTGGCAACCATCTCTTCATTGAACTTTGATGGTTGTCGCTTGTTGAACTTGATCTTGAGGGTATCTTCCTTGAGGATTCAATGAACCTGATGACAGGATATGTCAAAAGTTGAAACCGCTTCCTTTTGCAACATTCCCTTGTCCAAAATATTTGATCAAATGAGCTTCTGGTGTGGAAAGAGATTGTGTGCTTGGTAAATTCCCCGCAACAATATAGAATTCTCTGCAACAATCCTGCTCCAAGTTCTGGAAAGCCCACTAGCCCTTGAGTTACACTCCTGTACCTGCGCAATTCCTAACCAAACTCCGCTTCCGCACCCAAGCTGGAAACCACTAAAGCTAACTCACAATAAAATAATAGTAAATAAACAAGACAGACTCCCCAACAAGCTCAGAACTTGAACTATTTCCCTAAATATGACCTCTGAGAACTCTTGCTGGTTATTAAATTTCCAAAGTAACAGAAGAAAAGAATCTAACCATAATTTGCCATAAAGATATACTCCAATACTCCAATATTCATTAATAATGTCTGATGATTAAATTCAATGAAAATAAACATAAATCCCCCCCTTTGTAGAACAAAAGAAAAGCCTCCTCATATATACAACAAAAGAATGCAAGCCACAAATGAAAGACCCCTCTTGTCTCTGTGCATTCTGCACTGACCCGCCTTAGCTACTCTGAAAAAGGAACGTGAACTTCTAATGAAAGACCCCTTTTCCCACCGCGTCTGTGTGTTTTCACTGATCCTCCTCACTAATAGTCCAATCCTTACCCAATCTTATGATCTGCAGTAGATTCAATGATTTTGTTGTGGATTCCCCCTAACAGTTGAGTTGCTCTGATTCATAAATAACAACAGATCCTTGTCAATCTTCCCTAGCGGATCACTCCCAACCCCACATGCTGCATAACTACAAATCCCCAACAATCTGCATGCCACCTCCTCAACTTTAGTGTTCATTGCCACACAGCAATCCGCAATATCAATGCATTTCCCATAATTGGCCTAATCCGTACTACTTAGCTTTGATCACTTGCTTCCGCATTAGTAAACCCACAACCGCCAAGGGAAAGTTATGTTAGACTGTGCAATGTCTGCAAAAGGCAAAAACTCCAGCCCATTCTTGTCATTGTGCCCGCAAAAAGAGCTGTCTGCACCAATACCAAGCCCTCAGCTAATGTACTCCGGAATAGACAGTCCGCCAATGCGCTTTTCTAAGCCTATTGTGCTGCTGACTTCCAACCACAGCTGAGCCGCTCCAAGTCAAATGTCCAGTGGTGAGCCTACTTGCCTCTGTGTCTATAAATAACCACCACACCAGACCTCAGGCTTGATGATGGCATTGGATCTTTGTTCTTGGTGGGTCAGTCAATCATTTTTTATAATTTTTTTGTCTTCAAATTTTTTCTTAGCTTTAAGGACTTGCTCAGCTTGGTAGTTGCAACAATTCAATTCTTCAAGTTGCCTTGCAAGTCCTCTTGCTTCTGCCTGATTTGCTTCAAGCTTGTGGATTTCAGGATCAGCATCAATATTGGTAGGTTCCTTGACAATTGTAGGTTCCTCTACATTGGTAGGTTCCTCAACAATTGTAGGTTCCTCAACATTGGTCATAGATTCCTTGGCCATCTAAGCCCCCCCCCCCCACAAAAAAAATTAATAAATAATAATATGAGTATGAATATGTATGTACCAGAATAAGAAAAAGAGAAAAAAAAACTCATGTTGTGAAGTGATCAAAATGCAAATGTGATCTGAATGGGATCAATGAATCAAAGAGTTGGAGGAGAGCAGCTGGTTGGTCAAGCGCAACCAGCTTTGATTGGCGCCAAAGGGAGCTTGGTTGGGTGCCAAGTTTTTACCACCACAAGCCCAACCCAATCAAGCCCTCTGGGCACCTACCCAAGTCCCGCTGGGCACACGCCAAGTCAAACTTGGACAGGCACCCAGACAGGCTTTACACACCATAATAAATATGTGATGTGGCTGACATCCTGCTTTACATTGGATGGTCTGTTCATGACAGGGGGCCCAACAAATTCTCAAAAGGTGTTTTCTCCCATCCCAGGCACTCCCTTTAACCTTGAAAAGGTGTACCAAACCTTCAATGTCTATATTCATGCCTTTTTTGTGTTGGCACAACTGGTTTACATGCCTTCCTGAAGTGGAAAAACACACCAGATGGTGTGAATTTAGTAAAAAAAGTAATAAAATCATGCCCTTCTTTGAAAAAGGCATGGCTGTTGTAATGTTGAAGGCATGAATTTAGCTTGGGCACTTTCTTTGAAAAAGGCATGAAGTTAGCAAAAAAAAGCCAAAACCGTGCCTTTCTTCAAAGAAGGGTGTGGATTTAAGCTGCGTTTGGACCCACACAAACCATCATGAACCGTCATTTCAGAAATAGAGTTAGCATCATGTTCAATTTTGCAAAAAATCAAACACAACACAAAATTATTTTTGGGTTCAATGTGTTTGGCATCCACAAGTGACATCATGGTGTTGAGGGGAGATGTCATTGGCGTCCACCAGTGACAGGGGAGATGTCAAGGGCAAGGGAGGGGGGATAAGTCAATAGTTGGTGAATAGATGCTGGAGAGGATGTGGAGGATGTGTGTGTATGTACAAACATACATGATGCCAGACCAAAATGTAGCATCATATGCAATTTTGGCCTGTAGGAGACCTTAGACCTTCAGAAGTGCCAACTACCATCATTTGGTCTGAAGTTGATGAGTTCATGCCAAACATTCACCATAAAAAGCTACTCAACCGTCATATGATGGCATCATGAATATCCAGGACTTTCATGACGGTACATGACGGTTTGTGTGGGTCCAAACGCAGACTTAGTAATTTCAAAGGTGTGATTCTATCCTGGGCCAAATTTCACACTTCCATTTTATTCCTTTGTGATACAATTAATTTGAGCCCAATCCCAGCCTGACCACCGCAGCATTATCTCAAAAACATCACATGCTTCCTCAAGATTCCTTGAAGCATTTCCCCACTTCATCGAGCTTGTTTGCTCAGCCACCTTTTCTTTAGTGTGCATCCTTGAAGCTTGTACAACTTTCTGCAGTGACACCACCTGTCTACAAATTTCCAACTCATCAGCTAAAATCCCATCGAGTTCAAGAAGATCCTCCAATCAATCTTCAAAATATCTATCAATTTAAACCTTTCTTAACATACTCTTCTTCTTAGTCATGTAAACTTCCCTTCTCAATTAACTGATTCACCACAATTGAGAGTTGCAATGTCATCTCCTTCATCCATTAATTCCTTCAAGTTCTATTCAGATCTCTGGATCACTCATCATAGGATTGATCTACTGCTCTGTCAGATTGGAATTATGAGAAATGATCACTCATTGAGAGCTCATCTAATCTGTTGATTGTAAACACACGTCGTATCTTGGGTTTCGAACCTCTTTCTGATTTCATTCATGATTTCTTACGCTTGAGAGTCCACACTGTGTATTATGTAATTTTACATCTCCCCCTTGTCAGACATGGCCAAACTTGAATAATTCTCGTGATGCAATTCATTTCGGTTGAACCCGAAGATTCCTTCATCCTCCTGTCCGTTATTCCACAACATGCATTGGCGTGTATGACGTCTAAAATGGTGGAGGTGTCGGATAAAATATGATTCCTGAGGGGCTTCATTCCTCCACATTCCCGGCATGTTTTTTTTTTTTTGAAATTGTTCAACCGTCTTTGACATTTCTCCCTTCGGGATCGTAAAGTGTTTTTGCCCAGCCAAGAATTAGTAATTGATGTCAGCCGATGTTCGCATACCCAACTTCGTGCAAGACAATTGAAACAGTAATTGATAGTACATCAAACGGCCTTCAGAACTCATTCTTATGGCGGCGCGTGTCAGCTGGAGGCTATGTTTCTTTTCCAAATTTCATGACAACCATTCGCTAGTTGTTGACATCACGAGTCAAGGATTGACATTGAACCGAGGTCACTATGACCCGCCTGATGTGCAAAATCGTATGCAAAGTGCCCTGTCATTGCGCCACGTCCGAGGAGATTTACACGTACCTGTGTGTATGCCATCCCAAAGCTGATGATAGTTTAGTTATCGGTGGCACATATCTGTATCTTTATTTATTTGGACAGGCAATCAAGCCACAAGAGCGCCTCGATACTGAAGAACACGTACGAATTTGAATTGAAAGTGTATCGTTCTATTTTTTTCCCTCGACTTGTAGGGCGCGATGATGAAAGTTCAACGAAAATATCCTGGGCCGTCGTGGGGCCAAATTCATTGTCTTTGAGCTGTCAATGTCATGAACTCTTGAACTTGAGGATCAATACTTCAACAACGGAGCGGGATACTCGATCTGATGAATGAATTCCACAAGACGATCCGAGGACGGCAAGTGAACCAGTTCACAGAACGATTGAAGGGGGGCATCCGAGAGAGGAACAACAGATGTAAGATCATGAGGCCAAACGTATTCCGGATGGTTGTTATACTTTGACATGAGAGCACGGGGGGCTGGTGAGCGGGTTCTAGAACTGGTCGATCGATCATTGGTAGATATGTATCTCCACGAAGAAAAGATAGTCGCCATAAAAATAGCTATGTCCGTGTCAAGCCAAACGATCCAGCCAGGTGGGATTCGGTATGAGTGTCTAGAAATAATAAAAATAAAAATAAATGCACACTTATTTACATTGGTGAAGGTAGCCGATTACTAGAACGGTACGGTTTGTATCTACGTATTATGTAGTTGGATGTAAGTGTAAATGTATGTACCTAAATATGACATGGGGGAAAACACCACATATGCTCTGGGACATATACAAATCCTCTGTTGCTGACTGTAGACTGTATCACCGCAGAGGAATGAGTACCTGTGTGATGATGCACAGAGCGTACGAGGATGGAATGAATTGTCGCGTCAGCATTTTGCCCGCCTTGTTTGGCACCTAGACGTGACAGTCTAGTCTCCAGTTGAGGTCTGCCGTGATTACACACACACACACTGTAATCATTTATCACATACGTATGTTTGGTTATCGATCACGGTATGTACATATGTGTACATATCTATTCGTAGCCACGTATGCACATTGAATGACTTAATTTAGAATTAGTTGCGTCCAATCACATAGATATCTGAATACCAGGAAGGTTGTGTGCTCACCCGAAGGTTTCACAGACCGTTCGCGGACTTCTGCTGACTGTATGGACGAGGTATATATGGCTAGGTACATATTTATTGATGTATGTGTTAATCCCGGATTGAGAGAGCTTCTCTTGTTGTATATTTATTTATGTATGTACTACGACTACTGGGCGGTGATCAGGGCCTGGGGCGACCGGTGACCACCCTCGAGCGGCTGACGGTGACCCCCCTCTGGCCCAGCCGGCGTCTCACCCACCCACCCCGAGCAGTCAGTGGCAGCCCGCCAGCCACACTTCTCATCACCATCTTATCAGTCCCTGTACAATCCCATCCAACCCGCTATCCCTCATCTCCATATCATCGCATCAAAAGCCAGCAGGAAGAAAATAACAGAGGCAAATACAATAAAAAGAACTAGTAGTGGCTCACTCGCCGGTCTTCCAACCCTCTCATCATGGCTACCAAAAGGACCAATAACTCTGCCTCGATCAATGCTGAACAGAAACGAAGAGATATAGAAAAAGTTAGTCGTCGTACCGTGCACCCCAGCAATCACACGATCGAACGCTTGCTTTCTGCTTCCCTTTTTTTCGGATTTTTATGATGATAAACTAGTGCTTGTTGTATCTGGTTCACTTAAGCGAAAAAAAAAATTAAAAAGACAAAAGTTTGATCCTAGGAGCGTGAAACCCCCCCGGCCACTGAACCTGCGGTTTCAGATTTGAACATGATCATCCCTCTCTTCTCGACGCATTTGCTCCCTCGTCTCAGTTGTAATCCGTCAAGTTCTAGCGCACTCTCACTCCTCCACACCCTAACCTTAGTCTCCTTATCAGCTGGCTTTCAAGATGTCTATGCAGTTCATTCATCCTCAGACTCGCTCACACTCTCTCCCTCTTAATTACCCATCAGTATCACGAGCAGATATTCTACTCGGCACGATATTCCGATGATTTCTGGGAGTACAGACACGTCATCTTGCCCAAGCAGGTAAACCTCTCTCCCTCCCTCTCTCTTTTTTTTCTCTTTTTTTTTTCCCTTTTTTTGGCTTTTCTTTCGGTTGAGGACCTTTTCTTTTTATCTCGCGTCAAGCCTTTTCCGCATACTCACAATCCCCCTCGCCTTCATCTACTTTTGGCTCGTCTTCATCGCATGGTAACTTGGTGATTTTTCTGCGACGTGCGATCTAGCTCGTCAAATACCTACCCACCGATCGATTAGCCCTTGAAGAGGAATGGAGAGGTTTAGGGATCAGGCAAAGTCCTGGATGGGAACACTACATGAGACATGGTGAGGACTTTTGGTTCATCGCTCTCTTTCCTCTTTCCTTCGCCCTCAGTTTTTTTGTGTCTGCCTTTCTTCTTTATCCTGCTTATCTGACAAACCGGACTCTTTTTCCGCGGCGCTGTTGTCGCGTAACGACGGTTACCGACGCGATTTCCTGTTATCAATCCTCAACTTTTGCTCAGCCCCTGAACCTCATGTGCTACTATTCAAGAGAGAGAAGGATTACCAAACGAAGTGCGCATCTTCTCGCGTTATTGTTGACCTAGATCCCTTCATCACATCGTCCCCCCCCCCTCCCCCACAAAGTTCCCCTATATTCTATGCTTAGGGTACTGATGGCTTGCCTGGTTGACTTGTTTACTGTTCTTGACATCATCCATTTTTTCGAACTTTCGCTCAAACTTGTATTTTTGTACTCCTTTTTGAACGAACAGATACCCATCTTAGGCCCCCTCACTTTCACCCTATGATTGAACGTATCCTCTACCCTTTCTCGTTTTCAGTTCTTCTTTTTTTTTTTTTTTTGAAACAAAAACGCTTGTCTCAGATTCATTCTGGATATATATATACATCACGTTCCGACCAGGGTGCATGTATTTTTATTCGCCAATACATCCTAGTCCTCATTATTGGCCATGTCGTATCGATCGTTTTGCTACAAGACATATGCCCCCGCGATACTCATGTTTGATCTATTTCGTCCCCTCCCCTGTCCACTCCTGAAAATCCCTTCATGTACACCGGGCCCGTGTCCATAACGGCCACGTGTTGGCCGCGTCGTCGCCATCCTTACGCGCCGATCAATGCATTGAACTTGAAACGCAAGCTTCATCTTGCGCGACCATCCTGTTCACCTTCCCGGCATCCCTCCCAGATGCCTCAAGGGGTACTCGATCACTTTCCCTTCTCCATGTTCCAAGGATCAGTGTGTTATGATTCTTACCTTCTCTGTTCCCTATTCCGTCCTTTTGCTTGTCTTTCCCGTTTAATCTTTGTACCCTGTTAACGTCGAGTCACAGCTTTAGGCAGAATTAACATTCCCAGTGCCTGTTGATTATTGAACCCTCCAGCCTCCACCACCATCCCCTTGATTTGCCATCCCCCAAGAACTTTTTGTCCGAGAATACTTACCCCCCCCCCAAAAAAAAAAAAAAAATTAAAAGAAAGAAAGAAATATCGTGCTCGTTTTGTTGAATTGAATAATTGAAGCTCTCAATCGGCTGTCAAACCTAGAACACACAGGCCGAGGGTTCAAATCCCCTACGATCTCGACATCCTTATTTACTCATAGTTCCTTTGGCTTTTTTCGGTCGATCGGTGTAGATCGGAACTCATTGTTACATGATCCCTTCTGGTTCCTGCTCTCTGTTCGGCTCCATCCCCTCTCAGTTTCACTCTCGCGCGATAAGTTCATCATTGACGTGCTTGTAACCTGAACTGAAAGAAACCCTCGAAGGAGAGAAAAAAGGAGGGCGAGGATTGAAGAAAGAAAAAAGAACGCCAAAGAGACTTTGTTGGTCATGTGAAGGTATAACCCCTATACCGTTCTCAAATGCGTTTGGCTTCGCAGGTGGTAACCCTGAGGATCTGCTCCTTTGAAAACATTGAAATCCGTGATCAGACTCGTGTGATGGATAAGTTTTATTTTTGGAGGAGTTACTTACTATCGGGGAGAAATCTAAAACTACCCACAGCCACATTTGGGGTGTTCCTTTCTGCTTGTGAGCTAATGAGGGGGGCAAATCTGAAAAGTGTGTTGTTTTTTTGCAACTGATCACGAAAACATCAACTCGTATTTTGGTAGGATTGGGTTTAATTTTGATTGACTTTCAAAATTTCCAACCCAACTGGATTGTTTTTTTTTTCAGGTTATCTAAATTTAAAAGGAGATTTTTGAATGGATTATATTCAGATTGCTTTAGAATTTTCTACAATTGATTATGTTCCAATTGTGTGAAGAGGCAGAATTTTTTACAGTTTGGTTGAATTTCTTGTTGCTATCCAAACAGATTTTCCCAACTTCTTTTACAAAGATTTGATATGAAATCAGTGGGCTAGGAATGACTCACAAAATCTTCCAAACCCATCAGAGTTTCATTCTTTCAAATCTCTCTGAAATATTTTGAGACAATTTGAAATGTATTCCTTTTCAATATATTGAAAATATTTTTTGAGAACTGCTGTAGAAAATCTCCCCAGTGATTTCAGTAAATCATTGGGAACAATTTCCACATAAAGCATATCTAAATCTTCAGTATTTTGTTTGAATTCATTCATTCCAATGAGCTGGGTTGGTCAAAAACTGAAATAGATCATCCAAATTCAGCCTCACTTTGCATCTCTGTTTCTTCAGGAAATCTCCAAGTTTCTGGATACACCAAATTTGCACCACAAAAGAAAGAAGCAACATTCAAATGTTCCTTGAAAATTCTGCTTTTTCACCAAATATGCAAAAAATAAAGATCTAGCATAATAATTTGATGTTAGAATGAATTATAAATTCTGATCCAGGAGAGGTCTTTCATTCATCTCAAGAACTGTAGATATGTGGAATAATTATGTTTCATTGAATAAATGGAGAATCATTAATCCATATCTAGCTACAAACTTATAATAATGTAGCAAATTTAAGGTGGATGAATTTCAACAAACTCAATGTCTGAGAACATTGAATGTGTCTCATGTATCAATCCTGGTGAATATAAAAAACAGCACCATTGATTGATTAGTTTGATTTAATGCACAGTTGGTTCATTTCTAGAAGTAGGCTATGTATCAGGGTATTTTAGAAATAAAATATGCATGCATTTCAAAAATTCTTTCCTTTTTTTTTCTTCACATTTCCAGATGGAACACCTTCAAGAAAAAAAGGGGGGGCACTAAAAAAACAATGGATTTACAAGGGTTGAAATTTCCCATGAAAGGGAAGTCTCATGAGTTATTCCAATCAGTGGTATCTCAAATCATCAAGAATTCAAAGAGCTTTCACTCCATGGGAAAAACATCCACCTCCAATTGAAATCAAATCAGACCACTATACCCCATCATTTGGAAAATTCTGTCATCCAAATCAAACAGATAATCCATAAAATATTTATCTGCCTTATGTTTATGGATGGATGTATCAATCACATGCATCCATACTTATCCATATATTTATCTTCAACTGGGCATTTTCCTTACCAGGAAATTTCTTGGACCAAGAACAGGCAAGGTAGGAGAAAACTGGCTGACATCATACCTATTACCTATACAAAACCAAAAAAAAAAAAATATACCACCAATGAATATTTTTTTTATTCAAAGATGAAATAAATATGGATCATTAGCTTCTATGTTAAAAACACCAATGGAGGGATCGATAAATTAAATCTATCCAAAGTTATGGGGGCTTTTTCCTGAAGCTTTGAAAAGTTTTTTAATTCAAAAAAAAAAATAACATTGGTAAGTTTTAATGGTCATGGGCAAAGAGCAGAAACCACCCATCTTTTTTTTTTGGCCAATGTTAAATTTTCAACCCTGGGGTTGCAAATGGGGCGCAAAACGCCGTTTGCAACCCATCCAAGTTGCGTTGTTATAATATATATATTTTTTCAACATCTTTTTTATTTTATCATTATTTATTATTATTTATTATTATTTATTTTTATTTATTTTTATTTTTATTTATTTATTTATTTTTTATTTTATTTTTATTTATTTTTATTTATTTTTATTTATTTTTATTTATTTTTATTTTTATTTATTTATTTATTTTTTATTTTATTTTTATTTATTTTTATTTATTCATTTATTATTTTTTTTTATCTTTTTTTTTTATTTTTTATTTTTTATTTTTATTTATTTATTTATTTATTTTTTTTCATTTATTATTTCTTTTTTTGATTTAAATATAAATATATATTAAATTAAAAATATAAATATATAAAACAATATAAATATATATAAAAATATAGATAAATAAAATGAAATGAAATGAAACAAACAAATAAATAAATAAATAAATAAATATATATATATAATAAATTAATTAATTAAAATAAATAAATATCAATATATATACATATATATATATATATATGTATGATGAAATAAATAAAATTCACATTTTTTTTTGCCATTCCCTACCCAAAATGGGTTGCAAAGTGTGCCACAAGACCCCTTTTAGGTAGTGAAAGGGGGTTGCAAGGTAGAAAATTTAATATCTGCCTTTTTTTTTGAGTTTGTGAAAAGCTGATCCAAGTTGATAACCTGAGAAAATTTCTAATCCCCAGGCTTTTTTTCATAATCTTTTTTATTCAGGCCTTCAAATCATGCTACTCATGTTACCAGAGGTAAAATTGACCTGTGAAAACTTACTTGTTACACCATACATGGCTCAAAAAAAATCAATCTTTCACAAAATAATTTTTTTCATGTAGGTAGAAATATGTGCTGGAAGGATCAATCAATAATTTTTTCCAAAACCAGCATGACCACTAACTTGAAAGAAATCTCTGATTAAATTTTTTATCCTATATCAAAAAAATAATTCAGCCCAAAAGATCTTTCCATTGCTACTGAATTCACTTCCCGACAGTGAGGAAAATAATACAATAAAAAATCAATCAAGGAATGAATCTATTGAGGATGAAAACCAAAATATTCAAAAAACAGAATCCCTAAATTAATCCTTACTTCCAAAAACTCAATCTCATAGAATTCCTTGGAAATTATGTGTCCCTATGATAGTTTTAGGAAATATGGACTATAAAATTCCCCTAGGAAATGGAAAATGATTTATTTTAGATTGAAAAACAAACATATTTTGCAGATATGCTTGTGTGAAACCATACAAATATTTTTTTCCATTTCATGAAGTTTGTTTTTTTTTAAACTAAAGATGAAAATTTTCCTTGTTTAAATTTTTCTTTTAAAATTATCTTCCCATAAATTTGGTCTGATAATAGAAAGCTAAGAAATTTCAAGTTTGTAAAATTTCAGAATTTTGTTCCTTATGTGCAATAAATAGTTCTTTTACATGTTTATTCCCATTCAGAATTACTGGGGAGTAGTTCAGAATTACTGGGGAGTAGATCCATCAACTTAAAAAAGGGTGTTGTTGAGAACAAAACAGGTAGCCAGATTTAATATGCAACTGTTTACAAAAATTTGATTTGAAATACCAACCATCCCAAGAACCAGTGTATTTTTGATGAATATATTTTTTTCTAATCAATCAATAATCAAGCAAAGGTTTTGAGAAATTCATCAGGTTTATTCTAGAATATTTCTGCAAATTTATTTTTTAATTTTGGTAATATATATTTTTCTTTCCTTGATTCATTGTTGAATTGTTTATTTCTTCCACCTGTCATCAAATAGTTTTTTAATTTGATTTATCTGAAGAATTTCCCCAACTTTGAGTGGAAACCCTAAGAATAGATGGGGCAATCTTTGGGTTGTGTTGGATGGGTTGTGTAGCATGGTTGACAAACCATCTGAGTTGTGAAAGGAAATTTGCAACCCATCTGAGTTGTGAACCACAACTTGAAATGGGTCCTGTGGCACAATTCACAGTCCATCTGAGCCTTGAACAGCCATTTGCAACTTGTTCACAAGCCCAGGGTTGTGAGCAAAAAATATTAAAATTGAAAATTGAAATAAATTTAAATAAACAAAAATAAAATAAGAGCTTGAATCACCAAAGAAAATAATCAAAAAGCCAAAAAAAAGGATCCAAAAGTACAATGAGATTTCCTTTTTTTTGAATTCTTTGATTTTTTGAATGAATTTCTTTAGGTAAAATGATACATTCAAAAAATCTGAAAAAAATAAATAAATAAATTTCATTTCTTATTTAAATTCCTGAGAGATTGAATAAACAAAAAAAAGAATTAAAAAGTCAAATAAAAAGATCCAAAACTCCAATGAGAAATTTTATTTTTTTGATTTGTTTGATTTCTTGAATGAATTTTTTAAGGGAAAAAATTAAATCCAAAAAATCTGCAAAAAATATCAGAAATTTCTCTGATTGTTTTTTAATCTTTTGAGAGCTTGAATCACCAAAAAAAAAGAATTAAGAAGGCAAATAAAAGGATGCAAAACTCAAATGAGAAATGTGCTTTTCTTTTCTTTTTTTAATGAAAAGCTCTCTGATTGTTTTTTCAACTTGATGAGAGCTGAAATAGCCCCAAAAATTTATTAAAAAGGCAAAAAGAAAGATCCCAAACTCAATTTGAAAATTTGATTCTTTGGATTTTTTTGATTTTTTAAATGAATTTTTTAAGGTAAAAGGATACATCCAAAAAATCTAGAAGAAATATTAGAAAGATCTTAAATTGTTTTTAAATTTTATCAGAGCTGAAATAACTAAAAAAAAAATCATTGAAAAATGCAAACAGAAAGATCCCAATCTCTATTGAAAATTTGTTTTTTTTATTTTATTCTTTTAATTTTCTTATTAAGTTTTTGAAGGGGTTCTAATACCTTCAAAATTATTAAAGATGTAGTTTAGGGTGCCTAAATACCCCTAATTACCACATAAAATGTCCCATTTGGGGATATTTCTCCCTAAATGGGCCAAGAGTGTTGTTCAAAACTATTTGAGCTGCAAAAATCTGTTCACAACTCAAATGGGTTGCAAATGGTGTTTTGTACCCATTTGCAACCTGGGGTGGAAAATTTAACACTGCCCTAAATGATAAGAAAATCATCTGAAAAATAAATTTATTTTTATAGAGTGGAATTGCTCTGATTTAGTTAAAATATTTCTGTACCAAGACTCAAAGAATTAAAAATAAAAAGCATAGATTTCCACCTTTTCAGTTGAAAAAATGAGAGAAACAGCATGAAATTCCATCCATAAATTCCTGCTTGCATGAATTAATTAATTTTGGAATATTTCATGCTCTCTGATGTATTTTAAGGCCTGATTGAATCTTTAAAATATTATTTCAACAAAAGGAAGGTGTTTCATACCACCTTTCAAATTAATTGAGGTTTTAAAAAATTTATCACCCAGGAAATTGGAAAGATGCCTTCATTAATAAATTTGAAGGTTTAAACCTGCAATAAAAAAAATCAAGCATTCATACATATAGTCAAAAAGAAAATCCAACAAGCTTCAAAGAATAATACAATTGATAAAAAAAAACATGAAGAAATTAAAAAAAAAAAAAAGGTTACATATACATGAATTTTGGGTAAAGAATTTACATGAAGCTGCTTCAAAGGAGCTGTAAACATGAACTGATATACTGAAAAATTTCCAAAAGAGACATGAAAATTCAATCCAAAGCTTCATCAAAATATATTCAAATATTGATAGATATCAAGAAAGAATTACTAAAAAATCATACAAATTTCAAAAAAGCTTTGTTGAGAGCTTCTTTAAAGAAGCTGCGAACATAAATAATAAAAAAAACGGAAAATTTCATAAGAAAATCAATCAGAAATTCAGCAAGAGAATTTGCACAAAAAAAAAAATTGAAGTAGTCCCAAAGCAGATTGAAAGAAGAAATTATCATATATTCATAAGAAACTAATTAAAATCAGTTTCCATAACTTCCAAAAAGTTATTGAATTTGAAAGAAAAAATTAAAGAAATATCAAATCAAATTTATAACAAGAAATTGTACAAGTTGATAAAAACTTATTTTGAAATAAGTAAAAACGGAAGTTCTAAAATCTTCAAAAGATTATAAATTCTTTAATCAAAGGTCTGGGCTAAATTAAAAATCTGGAATTAACTAAAAACAAACCATTTTTCAAAAAATTGTGATATAGTCGTTTTTTGTGCTAAAATAAAATATTCTGTCATGTTTTCCCACATCAATAGTAATAATAATGATAATAAAAAAATAAAAAAATAAAAAACAAATAAAAAAATAAAAAACAAATAAAAAAAGAAGACAACAAGGCATGGGAAATTAGCCCCACCCCGTTCCTACAAAAATTTAGGGGGAGGGGGGGGCTGGCACTTTGGAAGGTATTCAAAGTTGCCGGCTGGAAAAAAAGCCTCTGCTTCCCTGGCCTGCCATGTCTTCAACAGTGAGGTAGTAAAAATCATGCCCCAAGTGGTTCTGGTTTGGATTTTGAAAACACTGTTGCCATTTTTTTGAACTGGCTGTTGAAAATTCTGCAACCATGGTTTTGAAATGAATGTTGAAAGCACTTTGGCCTTGGAAACCATCAAAACTTATTTGGAAAATTTTTTGGAAAGCATCCACAGGGGATGTGTTTGTGGCTCTTGAAACCAACCTGCCTTAGCCTCTTTCATATAGCTTTATTTATTCTCATTTATTTCAATTTATTTTCTTTATATTTTGAGTTTTTTGTAAAAATTGTATGTATTTAGTTTTAGTATTGTTCCAATATTTCAAAGACTAGAAATAATGTTCTACTTCATGAACCAAATTTTGGAAATGCATTTGTTTTATTTTTTAAAAAAGAAATTTAAATACATCTTGATCAATATAGTTGTGATTGAGCTGGATTCTGAACCATTTTCATGTCTTTCACAAGGGTTTCTTCTTTGAAAGTGCAAAAATGGGATATGAAATAATTTTTCCATCCAAATATTTATCACTGTTATCTCAAAATAGAAATTGTCTCCAACCAAATACCCAAAAAAATAAATTCCAAAAATGCATCACACTAAAAAATTCAATTCTTATTATAATTAAATGAACTGGTGAATATCTATATCCCAAAAAAGGCTAGGAAGGGGGTATAAGATTTAAACATTTGAAAATTTTCAATGGCTCATTTTTGGAAAACCATTTATTTTGATAGAAATGTTTTTTTACTAAAATTTAGAATGAAGATTCTTGTTTCTTGGGAAGATTCATTTCAATGAAAATAAAATTTAGGTAAGCCTGAGATTGGCCAATTTTATTTTTTAAGATATTAAATCTGATAAGCTCTATTGATAGTTTTTAAGATTATAAATCATCTAAAATAATTAACATATATTATTCGGATTTTACCAATTATTGCTCTTGCAATCTCTCAAATCTTTAAAAATATTTTTAAAATCCACCTCACCCAAAATTCTCAACTTATAGCCAATATCCTTCCAGTGTTTATTTAAGCAAGTTATTTTCTCCCCAGGGATGATAAAGGTCCTATTTATATCAAGAAATTAACTCTTTGGAATACATACAAGCCTCAAGCACCCCAGCAATATGCCCAAGGCCCCAGAAATATCAACAACACAATTTAATTTATCCATTTATCAGATGAGGTACTAATCAAATTCAGGAAACATTGAAGGTATGGTTTACTAGAAGGAACTTATTTCTTCATTCTGTTTTTCATTTTTTTCAAGATCTTTGCTTCTTGTTAAATTTTTCACATCTTCCCTGCTCAATGACGTCCATATTTGTTTGGCAGGGAAACCAGATGAAAATATAGCTCTGAATTTCCATTGTGATTAAGGTTGAATTCTATGATAAATTGATTGTCCACTAGGATAAAAACAGGGCTGATGATTGTGTACGGGATTTCTTAACAGCAAATACCATTGGCTTTATTGGATGAATTTTGATCCATAAAGCTTGAATTGGCAACCACACCTCCTGGAGGATGTCTGAAGTGATGAAGGGTAATGATTTGATCCATCATTACCTCTTAAGGAGAATTTCAAATAAACATTATTTTCCTGGTGCAAAGTCAGGATTCTAACTGCATAACCTTGATATTTTTCCCAATTTTGGGCAAAGTCCATCAATTCAGCATAAGCTGGAAGAGAAATTTCAGGAGGGTGCCTCATATTGGGCTTGAATAAAACAGATTGATATTTCTTTTGTTGATTATTCACAGAAGGAATTTCTTGATCACCCACATAAGTCTCATTTTCAGAATTCATATAATCATACCAGGCTACCTTGGGAACTGTTTTAATCATCTATAGTTGCTTGGTTTCCCTAGAATAATTTGAGGGAGAAATATAACACTGAAATCTTATGATAAAACCAAAATTGATAAAAAATACAAAAAACATAAATCAAGAATGCAAAAAACATCAATCAAAAAAAAACATAAATCAAAAATACAAAAAACATCAATCAAACAAAAAAAAAAAACATCCATCAAGAAACAAAAAAAAATCAATCAGCCAAAAAATATACTATTTTGAAAAATTAGAAAGGAATAATATATAAATAGAGTGCCTGTGGGAAGAGAGGGGTAAATTTAGAAGTGAGGGCATGGAATCCTTTTGAAGTTTTGGTTGATTAGAAGAATAATTGTAACCCATATCATATTTTGAATTATAAGTTTGGGAAGGTTGTTTAAATTGGGTACACTTTTGAGATTCAAATTGAGAGTGAGGTTTTTGATATTCTCATTTTTCTTGAGGCAGAATAGAAGTTTCATATCTTTATAAACAAAAAATAATAAAATAAAAAGAAAAATCAGCTGTTATTCAAATTTTAAGAAAAGTGAGTGCCTGTGGGAAAGGTGGGATAAATATTGAATTGGAAGGGGTGGAGACCTTTTGAGTTTTTTTTTTTTTCAATTTTAGAAGGATTCTAACTCATATCATATTGTGAGTTTTCAGTTTGATATGGTTGAAGGCCTTGGTCACCTTATTGAGGCACTTGAGCCTTGTTTATCTTCTGAAAATAATGTGGATCTTGATATAAACAAAGTTTGCATAGCCCAGGGGATCAAAATGGTATAATGTTTTTCACCTGAAGAACTACTGGAAGGATTTTGGTAATTGGATTCAGAGGTTGGTAATTTTGGTTGAGGTTGATGATTAAGATCTTTCTAAATATTCAAGAGATTTTAGGAGGAATAATTGGTAACACTTGATGGAAAAAATGAATTCATTATAGAGAAGGAAAGATTGTAAAAAATATAAAGCAGCCTTTATTGACATAGATATCTTCTTCTTTTTATATAATCAAAATACACATTTGATTTTTTAGAGTTATCCATTTTTTGATATGTTAATTTTTGAATTTTTGGGTGGGTAGAATGGCTGTTGTGAAAGAATGGTGAGGACAGATTTTTTTTTTCAGAGTACCCTTTTACACTTGATAAGAGTAAATTTGGGGGATAGACATGGAAAGTGTTGAAAATCCGGTTCAAAAATTTATATTATTGTCAAAATGTGTGTCAAATTTTTCAAACAAATGAAACAACTAAATTTAAAACTATGGATCATGAAAAAAATTAATTTTAATTATTTGAATTCATGTTAAAAAATTTATAATTAATAAATAAAAATAAATTAAAGATTATTAATGAAAGAAGAGGGCTCTGATAGTCACCCAGAGCCACAGAACCCTTAGATTATACCCAAATATGTCAAAAAAATAAAAAAAAGTATACAAGCATTATTTTTTTTTAAAAAAAAAAACAAAAATACACATGTATAAAGAGGGCGTATCAGAGTTAGCAAACCCGCCATTAGAAACCCACCATTTTTTTTACCAAAACTGCCATTTTGAATGGCTGGTTTCTGAAATACACATACCCCCTAACTGGTGTATTTCAAAATGGCAGGTTTCATGAAAATGGTGGATTTCAAACATCAAACCAGCCATTTATGCATCATCATCCATCCACCATCCATCACATCCAAAACACCCATCCATGTCAGCAAATCCATACCAATCCCATCTCCATCACATCAAACACATCTCATCTTGATTTCTTCACATCTCCATCTTCACACAAATCCAATCATCATCTCATCAACCCACATCAAATTAAATTCTTTCTCAACATGTCCCATCAAACTTCCCAGCAGCAAGTTGAAAATGCAAAAAATCTGACTGAACTTTTGTTAGTATTTGAATGCCATTCAGACTCCAATTCAGACTCCAATTTGGAATCAACTTGGTTGGCTTTGAATGATCTATTGAAAAAGAAATAAATGGTTCCAAGAAGACAAAATCTCCACAACCCTATGTATGAAAGGCAAAAGCTTCATCTAATCCCCAACCTAAGCTTCCAGCAACTGTTCCAAACTCTATTGCCTTCATTCATGAAACTTTTGTAGATGATTGAAGATCACCACATCTTCCAGAAAAATTCTTGGAATCCTCAATGCAATCCAGCTATCCAACTGGCTGTTGCTCTTTGTAGATTGGGATCAAATGGAAATGGGGCAGCAATTCACCAATTAGAAAATCTATTCTCAGTTGTTTATGGAACCATTGACTCATACACCAAAAGAGTCATGATTGCTATCCTATATTTTGGTTGCTCAGTCCTTTTTTGGCCAACCAAAGAAGAAAGAAAGGAGATATCCCAAGTAATGGAGACTGGAGGCTTTCCTGGTTGCATTGGGTTTGTTGGCAGAACCACCATCCCCTTGAGTCAAAAACCCAGGCTAGGTGGCAACCACTATTTTGATTGGAAAAAAAAAGGCAATTGATTCATTTCCTTCCCAAAGCCTTTGATAATACACTGACCAAATGTGTTTTATTGGTTTGTATAGATACTCTGTGGCACTACAACTTCTTTGTGATAACAACAAGAAGCTCATATCCCTCCATGCTGGCCTTACAGGTTCTTGTCATTATTCATATGTTTTCAATTGGATGCGGATTTCCCAACAACCAGAAAACTACTTTGACCAAGATTAATACCTTCTGGCCAATTAAGCTTATGCTAGTGGGAAATATATGGTTCCAGCATACCGGAATGTTTTGTCCAAAAATCAAGGAAAAACCAATTTCAACTATCATCTTGCCCAATCACAGGTTTAGATTGATCATGCCATAGGCGTCCTGAAAGGAATATGGGCCAGCTTAAGGGAAATGCAAAACCAGCTTCAAAACCCAAAAGACATGAAGTTCCTCAATAACTGGATTATCACTTGTGTAATCCTTCACAATCTTTTGGCTGACATCAAAGATGAATGGGACAAAATATTTGAAGATGATATTCCAGATCTGCCTCAAGTCATCCTTGTCTCATCTTGTCCCTCATCTTCTTCTATGAGAGGACAGATTCTTCCTCTCACCCTTGCTCACTTTGATGAGTAATGTTTGATTTTGAAATAGGTTAAAAATCCCTTCACCAAATTTTTTTGGTTTTGGTTGTTCACCCAAGATTCCTAGGCCAAGTCAGTTTTTTTTCTCCTTTGGTGGGGTGGACTTAGGCAAAACAGACTCAAAACTTCCAGAATCCCCACCTCACCCCACCAAACCACCAGTCAAACCACCCACCTCACCCCACCAAACCACTGGGTGGTCCACTCCTTCCTCCTCCTCACCAACCACCTCCTCCTCACCCATCACCTCCACCTTGCCCACCAACTCCCCTCCTCCTTTGGTTGGAACCCCTGGTAAGCTTTCCCCCTCATCCTCCTCCTCCTCCTCCTCCTCCCCATCATCCAATGCTCATCCTTTGATTCATCTACCTTCATCCCCCTTCAGGCCCCCCCCCCCCAGCCCCTTGGTTGATGCCCCAGGTAAACTGCCCCCTCTCCCCTCCTCATTCCACTTTTCCCTCCCTCTCACCCCCTCTCACTCCCTCCCACTCACTCACCAACACCCCCCCTCTCCCCCCTCCCTCGGTCTCCCTCCCATATTGCTTGGCTCACCTCCTTGCTCTTGCTTGCTTGGCCTTGCGCCCCCCCTGCTCCCCTTGGCTCCTCCTTGCTTGGATCACTGCCCCCCCTTGCTCCTCCTTGCCGGCCTTCCCTTGCCCTCCCTTGATTGGCCCTAAACTTGCCGGCCCACCCTTGCTCCTCCTCCTCCTTGCTGGCATGCCCTTGCCCTCCCTTGATTGGCCCTTGACTTGCCGGCCCCCCCTTGCTCCTCCTCCTCCTTGTTGGTCTGCCCTTGCCCTCCCTTGCTTGGTCCTCAGCTTGCTTCCCCCCCCTTGCTCCTCCTATTCCTTGCCATCCCGCCCTTGACCTCCCTTTCTGGGCCCTTGACTTGCCAGCCCCCCCCTGCTCCTCCTCCTCCTTGCCTGCCCTCCCTTGCCCTCCCTTGCTTGGCCCTTGACTTGTTTCCCCCCTTGCTCCTCCTCCTCCTTTCCTACCCGCCCCTGCCCTCCCTTGCTTGGCCCTCAGCTTGTGGCCCCCCCCTTGCTCCTCCTCCTCCTTGCTGGCCTGCCCTGGCCCTCCCTTGCTTGGAACTTGAATTTTGGCCCCCCCCCTTGCTCCTCCTCCTCCTTGCCGGCCTGCCCTTGACTTTCCACCCCCCCCCTTGCTGGCCCTCCCTTGCCCTCCCTTGCTTGGCCCTTGACTTGCCGCCCCCCCTTGCTCCTCCTCCTCCTTGCTGGCCCTCCCTTGCCCTCCCTTGCTTGGCCCTTGACTTGCCTCCCCCCCCCCTTGCTTGGCCCTTGACTTGCCAGCCCCCCCTTGCTCCTCCTCCTCCTCCCCGGCCCTCCCTTGCCCTCCCTTTCTTGGCCCTTGGCTTGCAGCCCCCCCCTTGCTTGTCCTTGCCAGCCCACCCTTGCCCTGCCTTGCTCCTCCCTTGGATTGCTGCCCCCCCTTGCACCTCCTTTCTGCACCCCCCTTGCCCCCTCTTGGTCTCCCTAGGCTTGCTGTACCCACCCCCTGCCTTGCTCTCATTGGCCGCCCCCCTTGATCCCCTGCAAGCCACCCCCTTCCCTTGCCTTTCTGCCTGGCGCCATCCCCCCTAGCCTGGCCCAAAGCCAGCCACAAGGCCTGGCCCAATTTTCTCGCACCCCGGTATTTTTTTTTTTTTTTTTTTTTTTTTTTTTGGTAATAAGCCTGGCCCAATTAGCTCATGCCCACACCCAGTAATTTTTTTTTTTTTTTTTTTTTTGGTGATCACATGACTCATGGTTTTTTTTGTAACCCTTCTTTGACCCCTTTTCCTTCAATGCCATCCCTTCTCCCACCACACTCATAATTTTATACTCCAAATTGAATCCTTTATTGATCCTCACCCCAAGCAGAGAATTTTCCTGGGAGGGAACAAGATGGAAGGAGATGAGGTGAAAACCATAAAGATAGGTGGCAAGCAGAGGGCTTTGAAGCAAAAGAGCAATCAAATGAGGGCATCAGGAATCTCTTTGGAACTTGAAGAGGGGGGCATCCATGAAAAGTTTGTATGGTCAGGATGGAAACTACAACCTTTGGATCTGTATCTTGCCATCACTGCTGAAAAGGAAAAGAACAATTGAAAACCCTCACCCACTGAGTTCAAACATGCCAAGCAGAAAATCAAGAAATTCAATTTCTTCAGCCATGGCAAAGTAATTGTTCTTAATAAATCTGGTCACAATGGTCTTGTTTCAATAATTGAATTTGTCCTATTGGAGAACCTTTCTGACCAAGACAAGAAGGACATCAACTTTGTGACAACTTTCCTTCACCAGTCAAAAAAATTTGTTAACACTGTTGGTCCCTCAAGATCTTGGGGTGGGCTAATGTGGGCAATTGGATGGAAAAAATTGATGGACCGCTTTGAGTTACTTGGACACTAAGTGAAGAAATAATCTATTCAATCTTCCACTCAAGAGTATGCTTTTCTCAATCTTAAGGCAGAAAAAGTCTCTCAAATCTTAAGACAAATGTTTTGAAATTTTGCCAGACTTCCCTTTGAATTAAATAGTGAAATAATAAAGGAAAACTGCATCCCCTCCTTCTCATCACTCAAATTGGGTTCTTGGCCTACTCCCTTTGACTGCTCTCTGCATGTCACTTTCACATCTGACTCTTTTTACAACTCACCTCATATTGAAAAAGGTGACAGCTTTGAGTATTCCTTTTTAATTGCAGTTCCAACCAAGAAATCAAATGGAAAACTTATTGAAACTACAGATGAATATGAAGTATCAGATGGCCAATTTATTTTTCCTGACCTCTGCTTTGGAATTGATTTCAAGCAAAAAGGTATAGTGAAAATGGTTTGGGAAGCTAATAGGTACAAGCACTGCACTTTTCCTGCTGTGGAGACTGCCACTCATACAAGAATGGCAATGTCAATGCAAATAAACAAAACAACTTGAAAAACTTGCAGGGACTTGGGTAGTGGGGAAATATAATTCAGGAAAAAAAATGCAAATCAAAAAAAAATATCTTTTTATTGGTGGGGTTAAAAATAGTCTTAAGAATTGTTGTAATCAAAAATGATTTTTTTTATTTTTAAGTTTTTCATCAAAGCAAATATATTTACAAGCCCAGCATTTGATTAATCTGTTTTAATTCATCTACTGTTCTAATGCTACCAGTGTATGCCGCAGCCATTGACCACTTATCCTTTTTTTCTGTTTCCAGTTGTTCCCTCTCCATTTCCAGTTGTCCTTGCTGTTGATCCTTCTCCTTTTCCTCTTTTTGAAATTCTAGCTCAGCCTGTTTCAACTTCCACTCAGAATCCCATTTTTGTTGATGAGCCAAAATCTTGGCTTTCTGCTTTTGAAAATCAATAGCCAGTTGACAATCCCACTTCTCCTTTTCAAACTGAAGTTTTTCAGATTCAATTTGTGATTTCACTGTTTTCCAGAGGGGAATAGGAATGAGCTTGATTTTGAAAGCAAGGAGAATCCAATGGGCTTAATTGAATCTTGCTTCTTGATGATCTCCTCAAAGTCCAAAAAATTTGAAGTGCTTCTCCTCTTTTGAATGCTATTGGGGTTGATGTTGATGGAATTGGAGGCCTTTTGCTTTCCCTTTGCAGAGGAGGTTTGTGTGGAAACATCATTGCTATCATTTTAAGGGGATGTGGGAGGCCCCATTGGCTGGAGTTTTTGGCAATTCAGGAATGGATGAGCCTGTTTCTTTGAAATCTAAATCAGTCAGGATTAAACAGACAGAAGAGAAAAGATCTTGGTTCCTTACTTGAGAAGATATTGATGTCAATGGTGATACAGGAATGACATCCTCCTCATTGGCCAAGTTCTCCAGTTATTCCACCCCAGTGAGAGAGCAATCAAATGAAGTAAGTGAGGGGTCCAAGGTTGGGTTTGACTCATCAATCAATGCAGAAGTAGACGTGATTGGAGCTGATTGTTTTTGAATATCCTCCTTGGCATTGGATGGGGGCCACTCAAAGGCAAAGGTTTCATCAAAGTCCTCATTGCTAGGCTGTGCTTCCCCAGCCCAGTCCTTGGCATCAACTGAATCAGATTTTTGGGAATCAAAAGCAGCTAGAGGGGTTATCTTGGCCTTCTTTCCAAAGATTTCATCCATTTGAATATAATAAGGACAAATGGAGTCCAAAGTATCAACCACCAAGTTGATTCCCTTGGCTTTGTTGGAGTTAGTGATACCAAAGCCAGTGGAGATTGACATGGAGTGGGCCCTTTTTTACTTGGCTCAATAATTCTTTAATTGCTTCCTCATCTGTTTTTATGACAAATCCATTGTAACTTTTGTTTTATTCTTGAGTTCATTGGCCATCAAGAGATAACCATTGAAATTAGAGGATGGAGGTTGGCCAACACGTGTTTCATTGTTGGTTCCAAAGCAAGCATTGTAGTTGGGCAGAATTTTGAGCCAGTTTACCAGGATGATGTGATCAGATCTCTTGAGCTGACTTGAGCCTTTGGAAGCTGATGGGGGAGGATTGTTGGATGTTGAGTTCCTGGGGGATGTTTTCTTTGGTCCATTGCATTGTTTAGTGGACTTGCGGGGGGGGGGATTGCTGAGGGGCCATTATGAGAGTGATGAAGCAAAGAGGATAGCAAGAGATGAGAGTGATGAAGTGACAAGAGGGATAAAGCAATGAGAGTTAGGATATGATGAAAAAAATAAAGCAATGAGGGTGAGGGAGTGATGAGGATAGTGATGCAAGGAGAGTTAGCTGGATGTGATGAAAGTGATAAAGGGATGAGAGTGATGAAGTGATGAGGATAGTTATGCAATGAGATTTAGCTGGATGGGATGAAAGAAATAAAGTGATGAGAGTGATGAAGAGATGAGGATAGTGATGAATAGATGAAGAGCAATGAATCAAATTTTGTTCCAATGAGGTTGGAGGTAGAATTTTTCCAAGGTTGGAGGTGGAAAACCAGGGGTGTATGAAGTGGACAGGTGGTGGAAGCCTTTATATAACTTACTTGAAAAAACCCACTTATTTCCAGGTTAATCTGACACTTCTCATGTGAAATAAGTGGGGTTTTTTTGATTTTGAATGGTGGGTTTGCTTAACCCTGATACGCCCTGATATAAATATAAAATTGCAGGGGGGATGGTGACCACCCTGAGAAACACTGGGACAGGTTGAAAGCTCCCAACTTCCAGTTGTTTTTTTTTTAACCATGATGGCTAGTCTTGACCTGGCCATCAAAAACCCCTTTCCATGCAGTTTCAACAGCCAGTTCAAAACCATGAAGCCCTGTGGCTGGACCATGACCTGGATTTCTAAAATTACCAACCAGCCAAAGGCCCTGATGCCGGGATTTGAGGTGGTCATCAAAACTGCATGGCTCCACAGTTTTGATGTCTAGGAAGCTGGGCTTCTGGAAAGGCCCTCTCCCCCCCTCTGGTGTTTTGGAAGGGGGGATACACCATTTCAATTCAATAGAATGGGGTTAAAACCAGAAATTAAGGTTTTACACCATTTTGTGTGGGATAAAAAACAAAATTTTGTGTAATAACACGCCACAAGTTCCAGGATAGCACACCAAAAGGAATGGATAAAGTATTTCCTTTCCTTTTTCTTTGTTTATTTATTTGTATTTTTTTTCTTTTCTTTTCTTTTCTTTTCTTTTCTTTTCTTTTCTTTTCTTTTCTTTTCTTTTCTTTTCTTTTCTTTTCTTTTCTTTTCTTTTCTTTTCTTTTCTTTTCTTTTCTTTTCTTTTCTTTTCTTTTCTTTTCTTCTTCTTCTTCTCCTCCTTTTTTTTTGGAGGGGGGGGAGGGTTGTGGGGAATGGTACTTTCTGGCAGGATGTTGGCAAGAAAAATTCTAAAATAATTTCTTTCATGAAAAAAGGCTTGGTTTAGTAATTTTGAAGGTGTGAAGTTAGCATGGCCCTTTTCTAAATCATTAGCTTTCTTTTTTTATCTATTCATATACCAGCATTCAGGAAATAATATTGCAGTCAAAAATTAAAAATAATTGTGATGATGAGAATGTTTTTTCACAGGTTTGCACCCAGAAAATGAACCAGGGTAGTAATATCCTTGAGTATTAGGACTAAAAAAAGGGAAAATATTGGCAAACAAATGTGCATTATACTGAATAATTCAATGGTTCAAATAGACTGAAATGCTGAAAATTGTGTGGAAAATCCAAGAAAATAAGCAGAAAAAAAAGAATGAAATTTGTTGTCCTCAAAAAACAGCATAAAAATAATTGATTGGGTTTATTAATCATCAATTTTGTGATTAATTTCAAAATACAAATATTCTTGGTATTCAGGGAATTTAAAAATCAGACCTTCCAATGGGGATGGTGGAGGGTTGGGGAAATTTATGCAGGAGTAGTCAGAATTTGAGCATGCAGAATCAAGGCTCATGAGGAATGAGGTTTTGAAATTATATTTTCTTTTCATAGAAATATTCTCAGCTTTGAAGGAAAAATCTCAAATATTTATGTCAAGCCCAAATCTGAATTAGTCACTTAGGCTGAGCCAGTAGTGTCCTTCAGTTCCCATTTGAAAAGGAAATTTATTGATCCCACAGCTTGGAAAGTTACAATTTTGAATCCTTTGAGTATCCATCAATCACCATGAAAAGTAATATTATTATCCCCAAGTATGGTCCCAAAGCATCTGAAAAAGGAAATCCAATAACCTTTCCATGTACAGAAAGTTGAGTAATTCATGGGAAGAACAAAACAGAAATTTTTCACATAGAAAAAGTTTATTGGTTGGAGTTCTAAAATGGCACAAAAGAGGAGCTAAAATGCAATTATGGAGTATGGTATAATAGAATGGCAAGATAAAAATATGAAACATCAAAAGATGTTTCAGAAAAAAATGGAATATGTAACATCAATCATATGTAAATTTATTTTCTGTAAAAAGAGGATTAAAATACGCACAATCAAAGGATTCTGAACTTCATTGGGGTGGATGAATTAAAATATTCATAAAATAGGCACATTTTATCATAGTACTTTGGATATGTAAAACAATCAGAAGATTGGAGGTAGAATGATTTTTAAGAAGCATTTTTATTTTTCATTTGTGGAGGATCAGGGTGAGAGGATTTGAGGGGGAGTTTTATTTATTTCTATTTCATACCTTTCATGTTTTGAATATTATATAAGGGAGAAATTATGTAAATATACAAGGATATCATAATTCAATACCATTATAAAAACATCATTGGTTGTTGATTCACTAGAGCTTTTGGTAAAAGAGGTGAGAACACTCTTTATTGAAGAATTTCTAATCTGCAGAGAAGTGCCAACAGTAAATTTTATATTAATAATAAACAAGTTTTTTGAGCTTAGAAAGATTGTTTTTTAACTTTCTAACAACCCAGAAGAACAGAAATTAAATGAAAAAAGAAGCAGGGAAGAGAATGATGTTTAATACACAAATCAGGTATTTTCACCAACAAATTCAGGCCCTCTCTCAACAGACTGACTGATAGGGAAATTGGGGAAGCCAGGTATTCCAGTTAATAGAAATTTTGAGGATTGAAGATTAAAGGGGAGGAATAACCAGTGTTTATAAATTATCAAGGCATTGGAGAACAAAAGTGAAATTACAATTCCACAGAACTTGTATGAGAAAAGGCAGAAAAGGGATTAGGATGGACGGGAGGGGGAAAGGATGGAGGAGTGGTTGTGGTTCACATTTCTGGGCTGTATTTATGATATGAAAGGATTTTTATTGGATGTTTAAGAGAAAAATAGGTCAAGAAGAAATAAATATATGATAATTGAAGAAATTTTCAAATTGGAAAGCAAAAAGATGAAATTGAAGAAGTGGGGGAACAAGTTGTAATTTGAGGAGGCATTTTCAAACTTTCAGAAAGATAATATTTTGATGGTTTTGTGAAAACAGAAAGAGAATTTACCAGAACACAGAAGGATTTTTATGGATATCTTCCACATCAAGAATTTTGCACCACACCATTTCCTGAATTAAAGGAATTTTGATTAAGTACCTATATAAATGTTTTAAGAAGCATATCCCCTCTCAATGTTTTTTTTAGAAGTATATTGGTGATTTGTCAAATTTCCCCTCATAGAAAAATTTGGCTCTGAGGAGCTTGTAGTTTTATCTAATGGATTCACAAGTATTTCAATAGAAAGCTACCTAAATTTCAAGGGATATCATAAAAATCCAATCCTATTAAAGATTGTAGAAGTAAATCACTTATGATTTTTTTTGGGCTCAGGAACAACTATGCCAACTTTTTCTATCAATATTATAATTTATATGAATTAAGTTCTTGTTTGCAGTCAGGTAATTATGTATTTTTTTGTATTAATAATAAATCTTCTAAATACACACAAGGTGCACAATGGTTTATCTAATTAATTCAATTTAGAAAACACGCCTCATTGACTTAAGGAGGAATTGGGTGGACATGAAACAATTTTTGAAATATTTTTCCCCAGATTATTTTGGGATATTTTTTTAAATAAAAATTTATCTTTTATAGAGTTGATTTATGAAATAATTATATTTATTATATCAAATATTAGTTCTTGATCTCTGAATATCATCTTTTATCCCAAATATTAACCATTAAACATTAAATATTTTCAAATTATTTAAATATCATTCTACTAAGTATTTTATATTATTCAAATATTCTTCATGATTTAATCTAGATTTTCAAAATTTAGATTATTTTATACAACTTGAGGATCAACCACAAGTTTTTGACTAGTGATCTTCATTATTTGAGGTTCCTCAGAAGCTCTCTTGTTTTAATTTTTGCTTCCTTATCTGATAGATACATTCTTTACTCCCCTTCAAACTTTCCTGCTCCAGTCAAGGCCTTCATTGGGCTTTCTCTTCATCAATATTGATTAGGCTCTCAAAATTTGGAAGTAGAACCTCCTGGTTAAAACCATATTTCTCCCTTTCTGATAGTGTAAAAAGATTCAACAAGGAGGTACCTGCAAAAAAAAGCAGGATGATACCAAATTAAGGCCAAAATTGTAAGCTTGTGCTTCAAGCTTCTGATTAAATTTGAAGATAGGTGCAGGGCTGAGATAATTATTTTTCAAAAATAAAATAAAATAAAATAAACTGATGCAAACCCAATGTAATAATTTGCATGTAAAAGATGTAATAATTAATGAAATTACTTGATTGCAGGTGTATTTCCAACAGTAAAAGATGTTTTATTTAGAGGAAAAGAGTGTAGCATTTCATTACACAGAACAAACTTAGGAAATTTAGGCCTAATTCAAGGAAGGAGTGCTAAAAGAATTGACACCAGGAAAAGCAAGGATACTAATGCATGAAATTAAAGTAATTGGGGATTTTTGAAAGAATGATTGATTAGTAAAACAATTTTTTGTAAAAATGTTTAAGTAAACTGAATGTGAAAATTCAGTGGCAAATGTGAGGGTAATGATTGAGTTAAAGAAGATTAGCTTGAGACTGGGTCAAATCAGGGCCTTGAAAATAATGATTAATGCAACTGGACAAGAAACTTTTGGAGGCAATTGTCCCAAGCTGACTAGAAGATAAGTAGTCCAACTTTAATGCCAATTAACTGGCCATAAAGTTCATAGGTTAGGTGGCTCAGAGATAAATCAAAAGGTGCAAATCCAATCGGATTAAATTGACTTATAATCAAAATAAATTATTCCTATCCTTGAAACTTGCAGATGATTGAGAATTACTCTCAAATTTTGTGTGCAATCAGTCAGAGAGAATGCTTTCAGGTGCAACAGCACAGCCTGATAGATTGAGATAAATGTTGAATTAAGATCCAAATGTAGGTAGGTTTGTTTTGCGGAAAAAATTCAAGGTTCTTTGGATTTGATTAGAAAGCATCTCTTTACCCCTTGTATGGCAAGAAAACCTGATAAAATAAGTACAGGATTACATTTATTAACCAAAGATATGGACCTCCAAGAGTTTCAATCTTCAGGCCTGAAATTTCTCATATTTGTTTGGAAAACTACTTGAATTTCTGGACGTTTTAATCTTTCAAAATAGAATACAGATTGGTAATGTAAATTTAGTTGGAAACTTGACAATTAATTCAAGAGATGAGTTTTTGTTTTTCATTTTTACAACATATTAGGGCTTCAAATTATATTCGGTAGGTGTTCTGAGAACGCTGAACGATCAAGAATGGCTGTATTATTCAAAATATTGAATTCACATGGACAGAAATGCAAGAGGTGTGCCCAACGGAAAAGGCGAAATCAGCTCTTAGGTGCTGTAGCTGACTTTGGAAGCACCATGAATCCAAAAAGTTGAGATCTGTAAAGTAGGGCCCAAGGCGGTGATGTCTCTGAGGATGTTTTCGAATTTGAGATTCATCACGCAAGATTGGCAAAGGAAACCGAATAATTTTTTTGATCGAAAACTAGAAAATTGAGACGTTTTTCAGCCCGAGTCTTTGATCTTCGAGTCCTTGCTAGGAAGTTATTCACCTGTATAGACATTCTTCAAAAAACTAAAATTTGATGATGCATCAGTCATGATACAAGAGGAACTGCGAAAAATTCTACCCACACTTGCCCGACAAGCCACACATCTTTTCTGTCTAAGCCAATGATTCCCCCTACGCAGTTGCCATACTCGTCTTTTCCCTGGGTCAATCTTTCAATTAGCCTCATGAAAATCATGTAAAGGGAAGCGCATGAGGGGTTGATCGGGGGCCAAGGGAATCAAGATCAAACTCACGATCGACACTGAATCCGATCCAAGGTTTAAAAGGAAGGAAAATTAGCTTGACCTCAAGAGCTCAAAATGAAGTGCTTACTGTCGACTGGATTAATCTCAAATTCCCGACCACCAAATACGATTGAAACCATAGGCAGGGCTTCACAAGGGAAAGTATACTGGCCACTCCCGGATGATTTTGCACCAGCGACTGAGGCATATATCCTGATCAAGGAACATGCTAGTGTTTCGTCAGAGATTGCTTTTGGAATAAACTCTTGCGAGCTGACTTACTGGCGAGCGTCTTTGAGCGGCACTCCAAGGATGCTAGTGCCTAGTAAGATAAATCGATTAAGTTCGTAATCCAACAGAAAATGCCGCGGTGAACTTACCGGTGTCAATGGTAGCGACTTTGGACGATCTGCGATCGGTCAAAGGAGTAAATCACACCAATATGCCTACAAACACAAAGACAGACGACAGACATTTTCATGGATTTCCCATTGACAATTACTCCACCCAAGGAAACATCCCAAAATCCAGGAGGTTGACCTTGCATTGCCAGGACATTTAAAGGAGTCAAGCTACAGATAGTTATGATACTCAGCTATATTATTTGCTTCAAATGAAAAGAAAAGGAAAAGAAAAACTCACGCTCCTCTATAAGCCGCTGGGTTGGCCCCGCCGATCGTAAGCTCCGAGCCGGTTTCGCTTTTGCGAGAAAATCTGGCACCAATAACTCCTTGTCGCTCATTTGATTGAGTCATCGCTGTGAAAAAAGGAACGGTTTTGCTTTGTGCGAGACTCGGAAAACCGAAACCCATTAGGCTTTCAAGATTTCCGCGAATTGCATGTCAAACATTCAGTTTTTGTCATTTGTTGTTCAGATAGAAAACAGGATGTGTCGGCCTAGACTTACCCATCCGAGGTGTCACCTTTCGAACTTTGGAATTGGGAACTGAGCTCTGTTACAGCTCCAATACCTAAAGTGAAGTCGATTAGTAGAGTAACTCATCACAGGCGGAGAGACAACTTAGCCCACCGATATCACGAAGAGTCACCCCACCGAGAGAAACAGTATCGGTCATGACGTCAGATTGCACCGAGCTTCCATCGCCAAAAGAGATCGTGTAAGAGTAATTTTGTGGTTGGGAGGTTCTAGACTAAAACGTGTCTGACATGAGTTTGATACTCTGTTATGTTGTCCTTTAAGTTGAAAGGCGTTTCACTTGTTGGGGTATATAAATGTTCTTCCCGGCACATTGCAAATTTGGACCTATGGTAAAAATAATTTCAACTCGCAGCCCATGTCCCCGAATGAAGCACTCGCTGGAGCTTACACTTGTCTGAAGCCACAAAAAAATCGGAGGATCCACTTGAACACGGCATTAAAGCAATATCAAGACAACTGTGAGCCGGGAGTTGTAGCTAAGGATTGGGGAAGCTTACGTGTCCACGGAGATCAGGAAGGATTTCAAAGGGGAACCGACTTGAATCGTGGTAGCCCTAACTTTCCAAGAAAGAAAAGTCAATAGAATTTATGTCCCGCGGAAGTGTGCAAATAGCCAGAGAAGATGATACCAACCAAATCAAATCCTTTGCACCACTAAAGATTTGAGAGAGAAATGTGGTATCTTAGGTACAGAGCGATTAACGTCCTGCTTTGGCATAGATGATGAGATTCTCACAGGTTATTCATAGAAACAATAGTGGCCCCTCGAGTAGCGAATCTAGATAATGCCATCGAACTATTGGTTTGATCCACCTTTCTCATTGATGCGATTGCTGGCGGGGAATTCGTCCCCTCATCGGTCAACTCATCCGTCCCGTCAGCTTCATGATCAGATTCCGGTGTAAGGAAGTGTACTGATCCGGAGTTATACGCGTCTTCGAGTTCATAAGGGGTCATATTAAACGTTGCCAAACTGAAGAGAAAGGTGTGAGGTCCGATGCAAGTTCAGGGGCCCAAATTAATCGGACGACGAACTCACACATTCCCGGTGTTTTTATAGTAATTCATTGCCCCGATAACTTGCTTGCGCAAGCTAATCCAATCACCAGATGAGCACTCAGATCCATATAGAGCTAGATTTGCCGGAGTGATTAGTTTCCTTACACATAACGGAGGTGCGCCTGCAAAGTTTTCTGATTCAACAGGCCCGTTTCCTGGTCTTCTAATGAGCCACGTTTTGAGAGCTGCAGGACAGTTGATGAAAAGGGAAGCCTTGAGGAGGCTTCGGGACTCGGGTTTCTTGTCGGAAAACATGTTATAACAGAAACAAAAAAAATTAAAGCCATAGAGTAGCATGTGATAAATATGACCTGCATCGCGTTTGCCGGAATTCAAATTTATTATTATTATATTATGATTACGATTATTATGGTTATGATAATTATATTATTGGGATCAATAAAAAGATAAGTTAAATGACGCCAGTCAAAGAGCGAGAAACAGTGGCAGCCGGCTGAACCTTTAGAAACGAAAGGAAGTCTGATTTGACTTGACGGTCTAGCGGACCTGGGTACTTGACCAGTAGAAATTGAGAAAAACAATCTTTAAATGCTGGAATCGTTTTTTTTCTTGATAGCCACTCGGCCGGCCCATCTTGTTATTTTAACTGACATGATGCTGTATTTCTGCAGATGCTTGGACTCAAATGTGTCCTTTGGGGAGGCCAAGTCCTTAGAACTCAATTCCCAGCAGTCTCTTTCGCAAGGTTTTTGATCGTAGAGCGATACTTTTCCAAGTGGCACTGATTTGCGTCCAACCGTTTATGGACTGAGTACGTGCACTTCGTCTGCGGACCACTTCACTTGTTTATCCTTTTTCTCTCTTTCATGCTTTTTTTTTTTTTTTTTTTTTTTCTTTTTTGGTGCAAGTATATATTGTGTTTTGAACAACGCTTGGACCGCACAACAATGTTTTTTTTTTGAAAATTCTTTGTGTAATTGATTTTTGCCCAAGTCTAATCTCTGAGTTTCAGCAAAGATTGAAATCAAGCTTGGTTTGAAACCCAGAGATTAAACTTTGGCAAAACTTTATTAAACAAAAAATCCCAAAAAGAAGCCATCGCTCGGTCCAAGCATTCTTAAAAACACAATATGTACGCTTTCGCGGCGTGATCGATGTGTATGTAGGGACATACATGCGTACGCTGGATGAATCGACCAAGAGGTCAAAGCGCCCTTTCGACTCGACACGAACGACGTTCACCTAATTTACCTTTGATCATCGGCCAGAGGGCTCGATCTGGCTACCTTTGGTCAATCCGCGCATGATTTTATCAGACTGTATCGGATAATTCTTCCCGGGCCACACATCACTGCTCCCGTCATGGTGATCTCCAAGGTCAATCCTACTAACTTGTTTCTATCGAGACATCTTGGTCCACGGTGATTGGGAAGCTGTTGGCAGGTTGATTTTGTCTGAGAGAATCGAGGCAGTTTATCGGCAAGCGAGTCTTTCAATAGGATTTCCTTTTTTTGGCCATAGCTATCGTCAATCATTAGGTTCTTGAATACAGTTCCGAAGTTATGATCTCACATTATCGTCATTATTCTGGCTGCTCATCAGGCTATGTATTTACATCAGGGCCCGGTTGCTCATTCAACTCCTCTGGTCGAACTCGCAACTCTTCTGGTCGAACTCACAGCTCTGAGTGACTAGGCAGGCCAACAACGATCGCACCAAACGTCACGCAGACAGATATTGTTGTGAGAAATCATGACGGATTATGGGCTACTGAGGATGTTTTCAGTCACAATCGGTACTTGAAACGAGAAGCTCTTCGACTGTACCCTATGGAAACTTCTGATACTTAATCATAGGTTTTTCGTAGCTCCACTGGACTGTCCCACATTGTTCCCCTCAAGCTTTCTAGTATTTTTTTAAGCATTCTCTGTAGATTCTTTTTTACAATTTCTTTTTTTGATTTTTTCTTCTTCTTTTCTTTTTTCTAAGTTCACGCCTCAAACCAACCTTGATTCGGGTTTTCGACCGGGGCAGTAATAATCAACAAATTAGAAATCCTGTTTCCTGAGGCAAAACTCACTCACAAGGGAGAAATATAACGGTTCTGTCTTTGCAAACGACGAGAAGGATTGTAATCAAGTTACGAAGCCGCCGTTCATCTGCCTCTCGAACCTTGCAGTTTTTGGATCCATCTCCCTTCTTCCCTTGCCAGCAAAATGCCAGCAGGTCTCAAGGTGACTGACGCGCCCTCGGTTCCTGTGGAATCGGTGCCAAACGCGCCCACCACTGCAACAGAGTTGGATCCTGTTAAGGCTCCGTTAACTCAGAAGGCCCCAGTTGCGGATAATGAAATTGAACGACCCACCAATCTCTCTGAGGAAGCAAGTGTCTCCTCTGATGCCATGCCCATCGAGGATGATGATCAGAGCGCGATGGAGTGGACTACAATTATTGAAGAAGTTATCCCTCCTTTGGCCGCAAGTGAGATCGTGACCAATGAGAGCATCAATTATGATTCGGCTGAAGGTACTCTACCCAGTGCTTTATTCGCTATCCCCTTTCCGGCGCCTGTCAATGCTTATCGGGGTAAAAACACTCCACCGTTTTTGATGTAGTACGTATGTTCTTCTACTCTGTGAGGCTTGTCTGGAACTCATTTCATCTTTTCAATCCATTAATCGAAAGTTCCCCACCACGAGCGATGTATCAAAAACCACCCAAAAGTGATGATGGCAAGCGGCCCAAGGAGAAGATTGCCAAGAAATTGGTTCGGATTTGGCAGCAGGAGGTTCTTATGGGCGAAAGGATCAAGCGTGGTGAAGTGCCTAATCCAAGTCGCTTTAAGCGGATACGGGGAGGCTGCGTTCGGGTAAAGATGTTTGCATTCGAGGATCGAAACCATGAATCATGACTGATCTTTTCATTCACATAATCAGGCGGCCTCCTCGATCAACCGATGGCTTCCTAATACTTGCATCGATACTCTGAGTCGTCTACCACCTCAGCGGAAACTGGGTACTGTAAGTTGAACTTGAAGATCATTGTAATGATCGCACTATTCAATACTGATGCGTCATTGAATGGTCAGGTAACCATAATTCATCCAACGTTTCTCGAAGCTCTGCATGAAGAAGGTGAAATCATGCGTGATCGTCCATACCAGCCTACAACTGAGGAGCTGCAAAATGATATTGGGGTTTTGCTTCGTAAAACACGCCAACGTGTCTTGATTCGAGCGATTATGTACGTACTCTTGCAGCTAGTTGTACCATTCCAACCTAGAGGGTCAGGTCTGACGTGTTATCCATTTATCAGTTCGGGGATGACGTTGCCTATCACTTTGGGGATGTGAGTATTTGTTGGCTTCTCAATTCAGATTTCCGGCTGATCCATGTCGGTTTCATATTTTTTATACGAATTAGAGAGGCTTTTGTTCCCGTATTTACCTTCGAAATCAATGTTGCATATTTTGCCTTTCAAATTTACGGTAGGATAAGATAGATCTGGCGTCTTGACAGAGGGTTGCTCCGGCTAATTATAAGCTATCTTTTTTGACTTGACAGGTTTAAAAAAAGCCAAGGCATTGCTTGGTCCAAAACCCAAGAACAAAAAACGCAGTAAGCAATCTAAGAAGCATAAGCAAAATAGTTCAGAACAAGCCACTCTCTTGGTTGGTAACGCTCCTGCTGAGGCAGTCGACGGTGAATCGAGTGAGACTAAGCCCGGGGCAATTTTCCGGTTCAAGCCGGTTGATTCACCGGCGCTCGATCCTGTTTTGATTCTTTTGTACAACATCTGCTCAAGCATCGATCCAGTCAGCTTTCCTGCTGCATCGGACGTCAACACTCCAGGCGCTTCATCAGATAATAGACCCCCGTCTGATCTATCGACCCTTCCTCCCAGTCTAAAGAGACCCGGTGGCGCAGTGGTCAAGGATATGCTCGAATCATTTCGCGTGACTTTGCCTCCAGATGTCGTCGAGAGGTATTTGCTTGACGAGGAACGGGTCTCAGAAGATTTGGCACGTTACCTGAAAAAGGCGAGCAAAGAATATATTGATTCCTTGAGCGGGCGAGGAGACAGAAAAGGTGTTATCCACAGCCTTAAGAGCTGGAAGAATAACGCAAGCATCAAAAGACAACAAAAAGCGGAGGCGAGTCGGCAGAGAAAGCAGGCCAAGAAGGAGAAGAAGAAAGCTTAGATAACTTTCAAGTCTCAAATTTATTCAATTGGTCTATAATCATCCCATCATAACCCCTTGGGTCCCTACAAGTACATTGAGAGGGTTTTTATTTAGCTTCCTGGGTGCTCAGGCTTTGCTTAGTGTCTTATGTTGTCAGCTTTTGCTGTTGTCTGCTCTTGTAAATAATTCTGCTCCTGAATGACAATTGCTACTTCGCATCCTGTCGTGATTGAGATTTCAGTCTACCAGATTGGCATTAATGCGTTTTTGAAGCATGTACAACATTTACATACATACAAACGAGATAAAATCGTTTTCGAAAAGGTGGTATGTAGTAAGAGCTCTATGTCAGCTACTTCATTCGTTGCAATCCGGTCCTGCCCAGCCATAGATAAAACAGGACTAAGAATCTGCGACGTAAGCTATAGGTGAGCAGTGTGATGAATTCAAGGCCATATTTCAACCATCAAGCAGGCTTCCACGATGGACCCCAATTATTCAATACGAGTTGAGGGAAAACACCTCCGCAATCTTTCTGCCCAGAGCAGGGCCGAGTCTTTTCCTATTGTGACTTAGATTATTTCGATTAGGAGCTGGGCCAGAGGAAAATTGATCCTCTAACCATTTGGCCAAATTGTCTTGGGTTGCGCCTCGACATCTAGCACTCTCTAAGGAACACTCGCGGTAAAACTCTTCCATAAACGACCGCGGGGTGGGCCAACGGTGCACAAACTCTCCAACCTTTTCCGCACTCATCCCAGGAATGTGATACATCATTCTTCCCCACAATTCTTGAACAGTCAAATTCCCAGATTTGGCATTCAAACTTTCAAAGACATTGTAAGATGTAACCCAATATTCATCCGGACGAGCTCGGCGTAGCTCTTGAATTAATGACAAGTAACTCTGCCGATCGACGTGTTCATCAGGTATGACCGCCAGGTCTATGGTCTGTTTCAGGGTGTTTCAGAAGAAGTAACCATCAGCCTCGGAGGTTAACTGTGGGAGTAAATCACGGGGGCTGAGCAAAGCTTTACCGAACCAACCTCATGTAGTTGACTAAGCACACGAGTGCGCAAGGTTAAATATTTCACCGACTCTTTCCAATCAGTCGTTATTTGCAAATGAAAACCATCTAAAAGCATAAGCTCAGTCTGTGATGTTTGTATCTGTTGTTCGTAAACATCACGATTGTTGTGGCCATGATAAGATTCAATCAAGTATATGCGATCTGCCAAGCCAGAATTTTTGAGCCTGGCCTGGGTGCAAAAGTACGACATCAATTTGACACAGCCAGAGACTGACAAGAAAAACTGCTCACTCACTTTTTGCTCATGAAACCTTGCATCGAGAATGCTTTTGCAAAGATCATCAAGTCGTTTTCGCTCAACAATACTATCGAGAACCACTTCTTTGCCGTTTTCCTTGTGTTTAGCGACCCAAAGCGCGTCTCCAACAGCCAATGGTCTCTGTTGCACGTTCGCCTCGTGACCCATAATCTGCTGGGCTCGACGGAAGATCGCATCCCGGTTACTCTGAGACTGCACTTCACGATTGTCAATTACGAGCATGACTGAGTAGGTGTTTGCCTTCCATATGTCAGGCTTGATTGCGTGCACAATTGACGCAACCGAACCAATAGAGGCGCGGGGTTTAGGGATACCAATGGGTACGTGGCCTGCAGTCGCAAATGAGGCTCGGGGTCTAATGAGCGGCGGCTTTTTAGGAGGGGCAGAAGTCCTGTCCATCGAAAGAGGTGAATTTGCAACGATGGGTGGCGAGATTCGTTTCGCGGAAGTTGAGCATACACCAGTGACGGATGCCTGCGCGGAAAGTTTGCCAAGTCTGAGATCTAACTGGCTGAATAAGCTCGTTACGGTGTTATATTCAGATGTTGAGGAAGTTCCTTCGACGGGCTTACAACTGATCTTCAGGAGACGTGCGAGATCTGTTTCTGACATAAGCAAGCAGTTTGCGATGTTAGCGCGGTCCTTTTTTCCTATTCCCTTGAAACCGTGTGTCGAATCGAGCCCAGGACAGGTAGGCGTAGATTTGTGAGACTTAAGCCAGCCAATCATGGTGCCGTGACGCTGGAAAGTGCTAAATGATTCTTCCTCATCAACAACAACATTTTTGCGACGAAACTGATGAAGCTGTTGGGTCGAATGATATTCAATTTTGTAATGGCCTCCCACGAATCTAACGTCGCGACGAGTTGCGGCCTCACTCAACTGGCGCACCCGTCGATTGGCTTCACTTTAGCAACCAAAATCAACAGTCAAAAGGGTGAACAAGCAGCAAAAGTTCTTAGCAGGATAAGGGACTAACCAGGGTTGATGTAGTAAAAGCGGAAGGGCACCGGTGGTCGGGATACGGCATCAACAAACACACTCTTGGGTAGCTGTTGATGGTCTTCAATTAAACGACCCTCGGCTAGGGGCGGTGCGGCCAATGAACCAGTGTCAGAGGTAATTTCAGCGTGATGCGGTGTGACTGGTGTGCTGCCTGAGACCACGGAGGCCTTGGGGGAGACCGAGGAACCTTCTCGAAAGTATGTGGATTGTGACCCTTCTTCGCGGTAAGGACTTGTTGACCCGACTTCAACACCAAGCAGGGGTAGTCCTTCCTGTGCTGCAATGACAGAGGCAATTTCATAACCTGATCGAGTCAACGCATACTTTGCAGGGCGCAAGGTGTCGTGGGAAATCACAAATCCATGCTTGACCAGAGCGGTGCTAAAAGCCGATAGAGCCCGGGAAGGTAATCGCCGATCAGTCACTAATTGTTCCCCGTCGGCTGAATCGATTGAATTGAGGATTGATAATGTGTACTGATAACTTATCCGGTAAATTAAATGCCCCCCAATCGAGATGTTATCAAAACTTACATGCCTGAGACCCAGGGGGGACCATAACGTTTAGTGGTGTCTTCCTTCGCGTGAATGTATGAGCAATCAGAATACATAGAGGCGCGCTCGACGATCGTCTCACGGGAGCTGAACTTCTTCAAGTCGCCTGGCTCGCAGATGGTGTACAGAGCAGCTAGAATACCCCATGCCGGGCCGCGTACCTTGGGCTGATAAGCTTTCTTTGCACGGATTCCGGAACCCGATTTGGAAGGCACATTGGCATCTGGTTGGTCAATTTGGCCTTGATGCGAAAAAGACGCGTCATTAAGAGTTAAACACTTGAGTGGGATGTTGAGCGATGGACGGGGCAAGACCTTGGAAGACAATGAGAAGGGGGATACGCTCACGTACTTCTCGCCCGATCGACACAACCGGGGTTATGCGCGAGGCGGACTGCAGATAAAGGCCAGCTGTCAGCTTGATTCGACATCCACTTTGTCTGCTTGGCTGAGAGAGGGTAAGAGACCGACCTTGGCGGGGATACATGGCCTGGTTCTCATGGCACCACGCTTCAAGTCGGCCGGATAAAATCTTGACTACTTTGGGTCCTACTCCAGGTAGAGCTAAAGCATCTTTGGGATGATTGAGCTTGTGCGGGTAGTTCTTGATTGCTTTGGCGGCCTTGCGGTACGTTTCGGATACCCTAGCATTGTTCTCGATCGCTTGATCGGCCGCTTCCTGTATCCATCGAGCCCACTCAGAGTTGGGGCAGTCTTTGCGAGGAGGCATCTCTCTCTTTTGGAGATGGAGAAGCGTGGCGGGCGGTAAGTCTGGGCGCCCAAGTTCAGCATATCGAACGACTCAAGCAGCGGCCGGACCGTGCCGCGCCGGGGTCACGGGGGCATGACGGGGAAACTGTTCAAGAATTACTAGAGCATTGCCCCCAAGTTTGGGGACTGATTGGAATTTAAAAAATCGGATTGGGAATGAAGAATTTGGGGCTGATTGGAAATTGCTTTGTAATTTTCAATTAATTCAGGATTAAGCTAAAAAATCCATGACAATTTATTGATATAGGAGTAACTCAACCACAATATACATTTCAAATGAATTAGTTTCTGGGATGTATAGCATTTGAAACCTCATTGTAAACGATGTTACCAGTTTCAAATGAACTGTGGTTGTCAGTTCTACGTGGGACCACTACCCTTGTTGAGGGGCTGAATCTGATCCTTGACAATGCTACATACATATAACCAACCATGGCTGAAAACTGGATCTTGCAGATAAAGGCCAACATTTGAAATTGTCTGACCTTGAGATTTGTTGATTGTCAATGAGGAAGCCAAATTTACTGGAAACTGTTTGCAAATCAACTTCAAAGGGAGGCCATTTTCACCAGGGTTAGTAACCAAGGGGATGTGGGGAATGGACACCAGCCTTCCTATTGAGTCACCAGTTGCAATCTTGGCTACTATAACATTGCTTCCCAATCTAACAACAATCATGCAAGTTCCATTGCAAAGCCCAATTTTATGGTCCATGTTCCTCAAAATCATTATAGGGGCAACAACTTTTAGAGTCAAGCTATGAGGAGGAAAGTTGGGAAGAAATAATGTGTTGAGGAACTCTTGTTGGTATAGTTTTTGAGTGTCACCTTCAACAGATTCATGGCTGTAACAAGTCTTCATGGTTTGGTTCTCTTCATTTCCAGGAAGAGATTCCAGTAGAATATATTTATGTAGTAAACTGCTGTATTTTTTCAACATAAAACAACATGTTCCATCAGAAAAACATTTCATGGTAGTGATGGTGCAAGTTTGGAAAACAATTCTTGATGAATCTATCCAAAGCTTGATCATCCCTATAGCCATGAATTACAATGTTTTCAGGAAGCAGAATTTTGTTTGAACCCAGTATATTATTGAGAACATCTCCAACATTGAGTAAGAGATTCTGGTAATCAGGATCCCCTACAGCATGCATATTTAAAGTAAAGCGCAAAACTTGGAAATGTCTCCAGCAAGCAGAATTAAACAAACTTGCATCAACAATTTGGAGTGGTGCACCTTCTTGAACCACAGGGAAGATTTGCCTAAAGTCTCCACCAAGGACTATGACTTTTCTTGCAAAAGATAGGTTGGAATCCATGAGGTCTTTAAGTAGCCTGTCAACCAACTCAAGAGCATGCCTATGAATCATAGGTGCTTCATCCCAGATTATCAAAGAAGCCTTTTTGAGAACTACACCCTTTTGAGAATTCTTTGATACTCTTGATACAGAGGAGCAATTTAAATTAAAGCAAATTCCAAAGGTGAGATGAGATGTTCTTCCATTAGGTAGATTCATGGCAGCTATTCCACTATCAGCACATGCCATAGATATTCTTCCAGATGATCTGGTACAAGCTGACAAGCATTTATATAGGAAGGTTTTTCCAGACCCACCAGGTCAATCAATAAAGGCATAAGAGGGTTGAGAAGAATTGCATGCATTCATTATCTGATCAAATATTTACTTCTGTCTATGATTCAGAAGAGGATTTCTTTTTCAAATCAGATTGATTTATAACAGTATTTCCTTCTCCCTCAAGGATCCAGTTCCTGTTGTTCCTTGTTACATCCACTTATTGATCAAGTCTTGGAAGATCAGGACAAGCTTCTTCAACAGTTGTTATACAATTTTGAGATATGATAGGGGTCATAGATCTCAATATTTCATTTTTGGAAACTCTTTGATCTGTGATTCCAGAATGAATTAAATAATCAACCATAAAATTGAATGAAAAATTCCATACGAGTCATGGGTTTGAAGGCTGACAAATTGCTAGAAGCATTCAAACAAGCTCCTTAGGTCAGAAGGTCAAATATATCCGTTAGCTTCTTCAATTGTTGTTTCCAAATGATGATCATCCTCAAGTAGACCCTTTCCAAGGCAGCTTCTCAAAATGTTGTATAAGAAATTCCATTTACCTGCATTAGTTTATTAAAGCAAGTTGAATTAACATAATTATTCAACAAAAATCCGAGAAAAAAACTCTCAGCATCTCAAGAATAAACAGTCACCATGAAAAAAAAAATGCTGCAACTGCCAGCAGGTGCAGCACCTGGGATGGCCAGTGGAACCTGTCTTGAGTTTGTTTTGGTTTTGGAGTCAAAAATCAAATTGATTTCTGGATGGCCCCAGAAAATTCATGCACCATATTTAGGTAATGCATGAATTGAATCAAAAATTTTAACATAAAAAGAAGAATTAGGAATTTATTTATTTAATTTTAATGCCATATTTATTTTACCACTGTTAAGAAATTTGGTTCAGCCTATGTTACATGGGATTTTTTTGGATTGGTTTCAGGCTAAGAAATGACATGTTATCAATTCTATTGAAGAAAAGGAAATTTACTTATTATTTATAGACTTTTTTTTTGTCCTCAATAGGGCGTATCAAAATTAGCAAACCCGCCATTAGAAACCCGCCATTTTTTTTGACAAAACCCGCCATTTTTAATGGCAGGTTTCTGAAACACACATACCCCCTAACTGGTGTATTTCAAAATGGCGTGTTTCATGAAAATGGCGGATTTCAATCATCAAACATGCCATTAAACCCGCCATTTATGCATCATCATCCATCCACCATCCATCACATCAAAAACACCCATCCACATCAGCAAATCCATACCGGTCCCATCTCCATTGCATCACACACATCTCTATTGTTTTTCACATACCTTCACATACCCATCTTCACACAAATCCCATCATCATCTCATCACCCCACATCACTCACCACCTTTCTCAACATGTCCAATCAAACATCCCGCCAGCAAGTTGGAAACGCAAAAAAGCTGAATGAACTTTTGCTACTGTTTGACTCCCATTCAGACTCTGATTCAGACTCCGATTTGGAATCAACTTGGTTAGCTTTGAATTCTCTGTTGGCAAAGCAATACATGGTTCCAAGAATACACACTCTCCATAACCCTATGTATGAAATGCAAAAGCTTCATCTCATACCTGACTTAAGCTTCCAGCAACTGTTCCAAAATTTGTTGCCTTCTTTCATGAAACTTTTGGCAATGATTGAAGACCACCACATTTTCCAGAACAATTCTTGCAATCCTCAACACGATCCAGCCATCCAACTTGCCATTGCTCTTTGTAGATTGGGGTCAAATGGAAATGGAGCAGCAATCCATCAATTGGAAAATCTATTCTCAGTCATTTACGGAAGCATTGACTTATACACCAAAATAGTCATGATTGCTATCCTATCTTTCCGTCACTTGGTCCTTTCATGGCCAACCAAAGAAGAACGCAAGGAGATATCTCAAGTAATGGAGACAGAAGGCTTTCCTGGTTGCATTGGTTTTGTTGATGGAACCACCATCCCCTTGAGTCAAAAACCCAACCTAGATGGCAACCACTATTTTGATCGTAAAAAAAGGCAATTGATTCATTTCTTTTCCAATCGCTATGATAAAACTTTGGATCACACACTGACCAAATATGTTCCATCTCTTTGTTTAGATACTCTGTGGCACTACAACTTTTTTGCAATAACAACAAGAAGTTCATCTCCCTCCATGCTGGCCTTTCAGGTTCTTGTCATGATTCATATGTTTTCAATCAGATGCGGATTGCCCAACAACCAGAGATCTACTTTGACCAAGATCAATACCTTCTGGCCGATTTGGCTTATGCTAGTGGGAAATATGTAGTTCCAGCATACCGGAATGTTTTGTCCAATGATCAAGGAAAAACCAATTTTAACTATCATCTTGCCCAATCACGAGTTCAGATTGAGCATGCCATAGGAATTCTGAAAGGAAGATGGGCCAGCTTATGGGAGATGCGAAACCAGCTCCAATGTTCCAAAGATATGAGGTTCCTCATCAACTGGATTATCACTTGTGTAATCCTTCACAACCTTTTGGCCAACATCAAAGATGAATGGGACAAAATATTCCAAGATGATATTCCTGATTGGCCTCAAGTCATCCCTGTCTCATCTGGTCCCTCATTTTCTTCTATGAGAGAGCGGATTCTTCCTCTCACCCTTGCTTGCTTTGATGAGTAATTTTTGATTTTGAAATTGGTAAAAATTCCCTTCACCATATTTTTTTGGTTTTGGTTGTTCACCCAAGATTCATAGGCTGAGTTTTTTTTTTATTTTTTTTTTAGTGGACTTGAATCCAAAAACACCTCCACCTCAAACCCTGCCACTCACCAAATGCCACCCCCCTCCCCCTCACCACTCAACCCCTTCAACCTCACCCCACTCACTCACCGGTCAAACCCTGCCTCCTCCTCACCAAACCACCTCACTCATCACCACCATCTTACTCACCACCACCACCTCATCTCACCTCACTCACTGAATCCCCTCCTCCTAATCCTGGTAAGCCCCCTCCACCCTCTTCCTCTTCCTTCCCCTCACCAGTTGCTGATCCTTTGATCATTCAACCTTTAGTCCCCCCCTGGATCCATTTCTCTATCCATCAAGGTGAGCCCCTCCCCTCCTCCAATTCCTCCTCTCATTGATCGAGCAATCAATTGCCAATGTCAGGGGTATTTTATTGGAATGAGATGGTGACATTATGAAAACCAAGGGGCAAATAAACAAAAGGATTGATGTTTCAGGCATGGTGCGTCCAAAGCCCAATCAATCAAATACCATCATTGATTAGAAAGCACTTTGCATGGTTTCCTTAATGGATGCATTCATGCAAGGCATTCAATCTCCGGCATGCTTTGGTTGAAAAACAAAAGCACCTTTTAGGGAAACACGGAAAGAGTGAAGAATGCCTTCTGGCACGGTTGAACTTCTTGTTACTTTTGGATGTTGAAGTAACATCTGAGTTTGGTAGTCTGTGTTGTTTTCCTACTACTAGAGGCTTCAATCCATGTTGTGTCTCCTTGGCATCTCCTGAAACGCCAAGCTCATCAAAACTACAAACCGTGTTTCAGGATGACACCCAGGAATCACAACATGAATGGAAAACCCAAAGAAAAATAATGCAGAATCAAAAGTTCAATTAGTAATTTTATTGTCAAAGGATATTGAGGAATAAAGCTTAAATCCCATACCAATTTTTACTAGACATGCCTTCATTCAATTCCATCAATATTGATATCTACAAAAAATGAAATTCCATCAATATTGATATCTACAAAAATTGAATACCCTCTTTTTTTTTTTAAAAAAAAAAGGTTACTTACCAATGGGGTGGTGGTCGTGGTGGATGAGGTGGATGAGGTGGGTGGTGGTGGGTGGTGGTGGGTGGTGGTGGGTGGTGGTCGGTGGTGGTTGGTGTTGGTGTGGTCCAGGTTACTAAATAGCTTCCTAGGTGGGGAGGGGATTGGAAAACCCCCCCAACAAGCCTGTCCCTCCGCCCTTGCTCGCTTGCTAGGTGGGGAGCGGATTTGAAATCCCTCCCCCCTTCCCCCCCCCTTGATCTCCCCCCTTGCTCAATTGCTAGGTGGGGATGGAATTTGAAATCCCCCATCCCTCCCCCCTTCCCCCCCCCCTCGATCTCCCCCCTTGCTCAATTGCTAGGTGGGGATGGAATTTGAAATCCCCCCCTCCCTCCCCCCTCCCTCCCCCTCCCTCCCCCTTGATCTCCCCCCTCTTTTGCTTGCTAGGTGGGGAGCGGATTTGAAATCCCCCCCCCCCTCCCTCCCCCCTTGATGTCCCCCTTGCTTGCTTTCTGGGCAGGGGGGTGATGAAGTGCCCCCCACCGCAAGCCCCACCAGCTCCTTCCCCCTTGCTTGCTTGCCGGGTGGGGGGGTGATGCAGTCCCCCCCACCGCGAGCCGGTGGCTCGCTCCCCCCTCGCTTGGTTGCTGGGCGGGGGGGTGATGAAGTCCCCCCCCACTGCAAGCCCCACCGGCCCCCCCTTTGCCGCTTGCTTGGTCCGCCCACCAAGCCGCCCCCCCCACTGCGAGCCCCACCGGCCCCCCCCCCTTCGCCGCTTGCTTGGTCCGCCCACCAAGCCGGCCCCCCCCACTGCGAGCCCCACCGGCCCCCCCCCCTTTGCCGCTCGCTCGGTCTGCCCACCGAGCCGGCCCCCCCCACTGCAAGCCCCACTGCCCCCCCCTTTTGGCCGCTTGCTTGGTCCGCCCACCGAGCCGGGCCCCCCCACTGCAAGCCCCACCGGCCCCCCCCCTTCGCTGCGCGCTCGGTCTGCCCACCGAGTTGGCCCCCCCCTTTACCACTCGCTTGGTCGGGGGGTGATGAAATCCCCCCACCGAGCTGCCCCCCCCCTTTGCCGCTCGCTTGGTTGGGGGGTGATGAAATCCCCCCACCAAGACGGGCCCTCCCTCCCGCCTTGCTTGCTCGCTCGGTTGGGGGGTGATGAAGTCCCCCCAACAAGCTGCCCTCCCCCTTTGCCGCTCGCTTGGTCGGGGGGTGATGAAATCCCCCCACCAAGCCGGGCCCTCCCTCCTGCCTCGCTTGCTCGCTCGGTTGGGGGGTGATGAAGTCCCCCCAACGAGCCAGGCCATGCTTGGTGCATCGACCTCTTCGAAAAAAGAAAAAAAAAATCAAAAAAAAACCCCCAAAAGAAAACCCAAAAAAAAACCAAAAAAAACCAAAAAAAAACCAAAAAAAAAAACAAAAAAAAACCAAAAAAAACCAAAAAAAAAGCATAAAAAAACCAAAAAAAAAACAAAAAAAAAAAAAAAAAAAACCAAAAAAAAACCATAAAAAAACCATAAAAAAACCAAAAAAAACACCATAAAAAAACACCAAAAAAAACACCAAAAAAAACACCAAAAAAAACACCAAAAAAAAAACCAAAAAAAACACCAAAAAAAAACAAAAAAAAACCAAAAAAAAACCAAAAAAAAAAAAAAGAAGTGTTCAATTGATGGCTTGAATGTGAAAAATCATAGGGTATATAAATAAATAAACCCCACTTTGCTCAAAGCAAGCCTGTGGCCATGCTTGCATCTGTGGGGGGTGGTTCCCCCTTGCTCGCAGCAAGCCCAGTGGGGGGCGGTTCCCCCCTCGCTTGCAGCGAGCCCGCCGCCATCTCCCACGGCCATCCCCCCTCGCTCGCATCGCAAAGCATGATCAGACTAAGCTAACAATCTGACTTTATAGGAGGTCATTGTTGTGGCGTATGTTTGACCCCAAAGTATTTCAGCGCTGGAAATGGTCGACATATTGGGCCAGTGTCTGTATATCAATGAGATTGCGGCCTGTACAAAGGCATAATCCATTGGGCCTTTTCAATGGTTTTCAATGTGAGAGGATTGGCACTTGGTCAGTTGGGCCAAATTGTTTCATTTGCAACCTTGGGTTTGAGTATAACTGTGATCCCTTTGCAGGAAAGTATGATGTTCAATACCATTGTGTGACAGGTTCTGGTTTGATTTAACCCACAGTGGCACTGCCTTGAGCGAACAATTGTCTCCTTGCCCACATCAGGCTCAAACAACTGGGCCAAAGTGCTTTAGTTGCAAGCTTGATTTCAAGCAAAAAGGTATAGTCAAAATGGTTTGGGCGGCTAACAAGTACAAGCACTGTACTTTCCAGCTGTGGACACAGCAACCCATACCAAAATGGCTATGTCACTCCAAATTAATAAAAAAACTCAGAGCACTTGTAGGGACATGAAAGACGGCCAAATTTACTCTAGAGAAAAAAATATCAATAAAAACAAAAAAGATTTGTATATTTGTGGGGTTAAGAATGCTCTCAAACGTTGTTGTAGTAAAAAATAATTTGTTTTTCTTTCATCCATGCAAATATATTTACAAGCCCAGCATTTGAGTTATCTGCTGTATTTCTTCTACCAATCTACCACTGCCAATGCAAGCCAAAGCTACTGATACCTTATCCTTTTTTTTGTTTGCCCGTTGTTCCCTCTCCTTTTCCAGTTGCACTTGCTGTCGATCCTTCTCCTTTTCCTCTTTTTGAAACTCTAGCTCAGCTTGTTTCAACCTCCACTCAGCATCCAATTTTTGTTGATTAGCCAAAGTCTGGGCTTGCTGCTTTTGACCATCCATGGCCAGTTGGCGATCCCACTTTTGCTTTTCAAACTGAAGTTTATCTGATTCAATTTGTGATTTCACTGTTTTTTGGAGGGGAATGGCAATGAGCATGATTTTGAAAGCAAGGATATTGAATCAATCAACTTACATGAATCTTGCTTCTCCATGATTTCTTCAAAGCCCAAAAAACTGGAAGTGTTTCTCCTCTTTTGATGACTTTTGGGGTTGACATTGATGGAATTAGAGGCCTTTTGCTTACCCTTGGCAGAGGAGGTTTGAGTCTGAAAGTCCTCACTAGTATTTGAAGGCAATGTGGGAGGCCCCATTGGCTTGAGTTTTTGGCCAATCAAAAATGGATGAGCCTGTTTTTTTACAATGTAAATCAGTCCGGAGCAACCAGACAGAATTGAAAAAAATTTAGTTCCTTACTTGAGCAGATGTTGATGGCAACGGTGATCCAGGAATAACATCCTCCTCATTGGGCAAGTTCTCCAGTTGTTCTGCCCCAGGAAGAGAGCAATCAAAAGAAGGAAGTGAGGGGTCCAAGGTCGGGATTGACTGATCAATCAATACCAAAGTAGAAGTGATTGGAGCCAATTGTGTTTGAATATCCTCCTCGTCATTCGATGGGGGCCACTCCAAGGCCAAGGTTTCATCAAGGTCCCCGTTGGTAGGCTGAGCATCCCCATCCAAGTCCTCGGCATGAACGGAATAGGATTGTTGGGCATCAAAAGCAGCAAGGGGAGTGATGTTGGCCTTCTTTCCAAAGATTTCATCCATTTGAATATAAAAAGGACAAACAGAGTCCAACTTATCAACCAATGAGTTGATTCCTTTGGCTTTTTCCAAGTTGGTGATACCAAAGCCAGTGGAGATAGACATGGAGTGGGCCTTTTTGTACTTGGCTCAATAGTTTTTGAACCGCTCCCTCATCTGTTTGGATGACAGATCCAGCCTAACTTTTGTTTTGTTCTTGAGTTCATTGGCCATCAGGAGATAACCATTGACCTTAGAGGATTGAGGTTGGCCAAGAAGTGTTTTGTTGTCGGATCCAAAGCAGGCATTGTAGTTGGAGGGAATTTTCAGCCAGTTTACCAGGATGATGTGATCAGCTCTCTTGAGCTGACTTGAGCCCTTGGAAGCTGATGGGGGAGGAATGTTTGTTTTGGAGTTCCTTGGCAATGTTCTCTTGGGTGTGTTGGACTTGTGGGGGGAGGTTTGCTGAGGGGCCATTTGAAAGAGTTTGGGCTACGCAAGTGATGAGAGCAATAAAGTGATGAGAGTGGTGAAGTTTTGAGAGCAATAAAGTGGATGAGAGTGATCAAGTGATGAGAGCGGTTAAGTGATGAGAGTGATGAAGTTTTGAGAGTGATGAAGTGGATGAGAGTGATCAAGTGATGAGAGCGATAAAGTGATGAGAGTGGTCAATCAATTTTATGATGAGGGTGGGGGTAAAACATTTTCCGATGAGGTCGGAGGTAGAAGGAGGTGGGAAGACAGGGGTGTATGATGCGGACAGGTGGTGGAAGCATTTAAATACTTTATTTGAAAAAAACCACTTATTTCAGGTTAACTTTGACACGTCTGATCTGAAATAAGTGGGTTTTTTTGATTTTTAATGCGGGTTTGAAATGGCGGATTTGGGTTGAAACCCGCCATTAAAAAATTGCGGGTTTGGTTAACTTTGATACCCCCTAATGAAGAAAGTTCATGTCAATGGCCAGTGTCAATCTGATTTGGAGATTTTTTTTTTCGGAGAATCATTGCCAAACAATTTCTTAAAACATGGGCTGGATGCCCTCAGACCAATTAAGCATGTGGGAAAATGGATCAGTGGCATTAAAGATACTTCTAACTTTCTTAAAATGTATTCTTACACCTTTTTTTTTGAAAAAATAGTATTTTTTTGAATTCAACCTTTTGTAAATTTTTGAAAGGTTGAATTTTTATTTTTATTTTTATTTTTATTTTTATTTTTATTTTTATTTTTATTTTTATTTTTATTTTTATTTTTATTTTCATTTTCATTTTTATTTTTATTTTTATTTTTATTTTTATTTTTATTTTTATTTTTATTTTTATTTTTATTTTTATTTTTATTTTTATTTTTATTTTTATTTTTATTTTTATTTTTATTTTTATTTTTATTTTTATTTTTATTTTTATTTTTATTTTTATTTTTATTTTTATTTTTATTTTTATTTTTATTTTTATTTTTATTTTTATTTTTATTTTTATTTTTATTTTTATTTTTATTTTTATTTTTATTTTTATTTTTATTTTTATTTTTATTTTTATTTTTATTTTTATTTTTATTTTTATTTTTATTTTTATTTTTATTTTTATTTTTATTTTTATTTTTATTTTTATTTTTATTTTTATTTTTATTTTTATTTTTATTTTTATTTTTATTTTTATTTTTATTTTTATTTTTATTTTTATTTTTATTTTTATTTTTATTTTTATTTTTATTTTTATTTTTATTTTTATTTTTATTTTTATTTTTATTTTTATTTTTATTTTTATTTTTATTTTTATTTTTATTTTTATTTTTATTTTTATTTTTATTTTTATTTTTATTTTTATTTTTATTTTTATTTTTATTTTTATTTTTATTTTTATTTTTATTTTTATTTTTATTTTTATTTTTATTTTTATTTTTATTTTTATTTTTATTTTTATTTTTATTTTTATTTTTATTTTTATTTTTATTTTTATTTATATTTTAATTTTTTTTTTTTATTTTTATTTTTATTTTTATTTTTATTTTTATTTTTATTTTTATTTTTATTTTTATTTTTATTTTTATTTTTATTTTTATTTTTATTTTTATTTTTATTTATTTATTTATTTTTTCCTTTTTCTGCTTTTATTTTGATTTTTTGATTTTTGTTAATATCATTTGATAATTTTTGATATTTTTTTTTTTAAAAAAAATGATTTTTCCTCTTTTTTCATTTTTTTTGATTTTGTTTTTGTTTTGGGGATGTTTTTTTGTCCACTCCTCTCCCTTTTGGCAGGATGGAAAACTTAGGCTAAGTTTTCCACCGCGCCGGCAGTTGGTTGCCGCGCGACTTGCCCTGCTGGTAAAGGAGGCGTTCAGGGGAACAACTGTTGGCACAATGGACAACTTAGCCTAAGTTGTCCAACGGGCCAACGGTTGCTTGCGGCAAGATAAACCCCCGCAAGACTCCCGCCCCGGTAGAGGAGGCGCGCAGGGGAACAACTTTCAGAACAATGGAAAAATTAAGCTAAGTCTTCAATTGTGCCAACAGGGTGAGGGGTGAAAAAATAAATAAAAAATAATCAGAAAAATTAAAAAATTAAAAACAGTCAAAAAATAAAAAAAATAAATAATAATAATAATAATAAATCAAAAAAAAAAAAAAAACAGAAAACAATCAGAAAAAATTGAAAAAAGGAAAAAAAAATAAAAAAAAGCAAAAAGAAAAAAGAAAAAAGAAAAAAAATAAAAAAACATGAAAATATAAATTCATAAAAGACCATAAGTGATTTCAAATTAAAATGAACTCATTTCATTTTGAATTAAAACAATAAGAATTGAAAAATTCAAAAATTATCATTAACTGGAAAAAAATGACTAATAAAAAAAGCAATGCAATCAAGCAATGAATGATTCAACTGAAAATTCATGAAAGAATTAAAAATTTGAACAAAAACATATGTATTAAAAGCAATGAAAAAAACACAGTATTTTCAAAACATCTTATTGTCCCTTTTGAGCATTAAATTGATTAAAATATTAATAATCAAGAAAATTTGACAGCAACCACTGAAATTATATCAAATCTAACACATAATCAAAATAAAACCACTTGTATTGATGGTATACCCAAATTTTTTCATTAAATGGAATTGAATTTCCCCATGATTTCATATCTTCTGTACTCCATGCATGCATTAGAATTAAATGGAAAATTGAGAATTGGTACAAAAAGATTTTCTGAGGTTCCTACTCAAGTTAGAGACAGATTTTTCTCAAAGTCAAGACCAAACCAAAACAAGCTCCAGGTGCTACACCTGCTGGCAGTTTCAGCCCTTTTTTCATGGTGAGTATAAATCCTTCCAATTGAATAACCTCTCTGTTTTGGCCTCCATTTTATTCTCTGGAGATGCCATGCAAAATGTTGTGGAAATTCAGAATATTTGACATTCCTTGCAAGAGGGACAATTGAATTATTTTTGAAATGTTCTTTCAGCATAGTTTTTGGATAGTTTCAAGTTTGAAATACTTCATCCAGGGCTTCATCAGGTTCAAAAATGACTTTTTTCCAGTAAGGCAGGTAAATTTACAGTTTTATAACAGCTGGTGAGATGGCAGACAATTTAAACAAAAAAATTCTCCAGCATGCCTCAAGTGCAGAGACCTATTTTGAATCCTTAGAATGTTTTATGTCATCCCATTTTCCACCAATATCCACAGTAACATGGTGATTTTGCTCATAAACATATTTTTAGAGATATTTGAAAGCTGAGATACCAGCACATACTTCTGAATTTTTGTGACATTGGTATTTTTCCCAGAGATAGGGACATGATGGTTTAAGGGAAGAAGGATTTGGGGTATCTCTTTCTGCATTTATCATTATTCATGCAAGGGGATTCAAGGATGAAAATACCACATGGTCCATTTATCATGTGTCTCTTGAATTCTTTGAAAACATGAGGCTAATTATTTTCATTAGGAATTTATGAAAAATCAAACACGTTTATGTGTTCAGATGTTCTGGGCTTATGCTAGTGATGGAGGATCACCAAGATGTGAGCATGTTGGAGGCCTCTCTTCTGGAATTCAATGACATGAGTGCATCCTGTTGTGGTTCCAAAAAATTCATCCTTGAATATTTAATCATGGATCCTTTTAAATTTTGAGTTGAAAACATGTGTCAAAATATCTGGCATATCCTGTTCTGTTTGACCTGGAAAAAAGTTTTTAAAAATTTCTGGTAATTCTGAGTTACAGGTGACTTTTATAAAAAGATAAGTCTTTCCCATATGCCAAACCGTTGCCATAGAATATTGATATCAAGTCTACGTGTCCCTTGGGCCGCCTATAAATGATTGGGGAAGGATGAAACAATAACCTAACTCTCAAAAATTTTCAGGTTATGAATAAGTATTGGTAGAAGATAGGCATAAATCTCACATGAAAAATTGAAGAGAAAAAAACTTAAATGTTCCCTGACCCATCTCAACACCATGGTTGATTGAATCCAAAACACCATAGAACTTCTCAACCCTTAGATTATATTGATGATGACAAATATAGGATGATTTTTCTGTCTCAATTTTTATGCATTGGTCAACAAAATATTGTTGGAAAAGTTGAAAGAACCAGTGAAAAAGTGGGAAATCAGAATGGGAAAATGCCTTAAAATTTGAATAATAATTCATGGAATTGAACCCATTATTTTATGTTTCTTATTTAAGTTCTTGAAACCAACTAAGTTTAGCATGAGCATGGAAAAGAATAAATTGAAGAGGTTCATAAAATTTACTCAGTTCATTAATTCTTCTCAAGGAGATATCTGATTTCCCAATAAAAAAATCTCTATGGTTCAATTGAGAAGGATCATTAATTTTTTTCAATAAAAATCCATTAAAAAGTTTCATTTTAATGATCAGAAAAAAAATATGGGAAATACCATACCTCCCAGCCATATTGCAGCTATTTCATCACCTTTTTGTAGGTTTCAAACTCTCTGATTCATATTTTATTAAGATGTATCAGCAAGCCTCATGGATTAATTTGGACCGATTTCAGGAGAAAATTGTTTCTATAAAACCATTATTTTTGTGTGAAATTTCTTGAATCCTGATGAAAAATTCTGTGCCACATTTTATCCCCATCTGTTAAAATTGTGAAGTTCATTTTCCCTGTCAAATATTTACCATTGGTGGAATGATGGATGGTTTCCACCAGTGGGACTAATACTACCAATTCCATGTTGAGTGATCCCATTCACCCTAAATAGTTATATTCCCCTTGCCTGGTGATTAAGAGCAGTGTAGGTATTTCAGTTAAAACCAATTGATTTTAAGAAAAAATTGGAGTTTATCAGCATGAAATTGGAGAGAAGTTGATTCTCATGGGAATGGTGATCCATAGTAGGAATCTTGAATAGATGCAGAAATTAATGTGGTGGTCTTTGCTGTGGTACTAAAAACTTTCCATTTCTACAGCACAGTGAGCTTGTCTCATTTTTTCTTGGAAATTTCTGTAGATTCTTATTTTACTTTAAATGAAAGGTTGGAAGTATTGAGGTTCATGCAACCCCCAGTAAACAGGATTCAGAATGTTTTCTTTTGGAATTGTCTCATATGTCAAAATCCATGGGAACTTACATATGTGCCACATACAGGTTTAATCCAAATTGAATGCATAGATGGGCCTCTAAAGCCAATTGGAAAACCACAAGGACCATGCAGGCCTGCATAGATGTCACCAATTTGGGTAAACTGGCCTCACAATGCACAAAATAGGCCATTTGGTCCACAGGCTCCCACAGGTCCGTTGTGGTGTCAATTTATAGACACGGATTGGGAACTGCGTCGCGGCTGCGCGCTCAGCATTGGGGGAAAGCGGGCTCAGCATTAGGGTATGCGGAGTGCTCAGCAGCGGTAGCTGCTGGATCAGCAGCAGCCGCTGTTTGGCTCCGCACCTGGTGGACGGGTTGGGCTCAGCATTGAATGCGGCGTGGGCGGTGGTCCCCCCCGGAGATTGGATTTGGAAGGTAGTGCGCTCGACTAGGTTTGCGGGCGCGCCGGTTCAGATACAAAGGGGCGGAGCAATCCGCGGGCCATGAAGGAACGGATGAAGCGCGCGCGCAAGCGCGCGGATCATGCCGGATATTACCAAACACCCACGACGGGCGCGGACAAACGGATACGGACAGGCGTGGGGGGCTCCGAGTAGGGCGCGGTGCAAGGACCGCGTCATGAGAAGGACAAACCGGATGGACAGAACGGCATACGGATGACGGGGGAGTTTGGTACGGAGGAGGTGGGGAGAGGAGGCTAGGGTTTCTGTTTTGAGATTGTTTTCTGTTTTGTTGTCATACTGTTATTTGCGCGTGTACTTAAGTTAGGTTTGAGAGGGAGGACTTATCCTCAATCTCAACTCCGGGTTGGAGGAGATGGAAGGCTACCGGAACGGGGGGGATGGGCCGGAACTGAAGGAGGACATGCTGGCGAGATGGGGGAGGCATCAGAGCATCAAGGAAGAAGAGGAAGAATATCACATCAAAAAGCTTGAATCACTCATCTCACCAGGAGATTAAGGGAACTCACACACGGACACACACACAGAAGGGGAATAGGAAAAAGGAAAATTAGAACCCCTCTCTCTCTCTCTCTCTCTCTCTCTCTCTCTCTCTTGACCAACTGCATCCAATCTCCTTACAGACGCTTCAATCAATAACTTCCAGAACTTGAGGACAACTTCAGGGGTGTTGCACCCTTTGGTTTCCACATCTGGGGGTCTGGCCGGGAAAGATCTTTTGTCAAAGTCTCTCAAAGGTACTCACGGATGCTACCAACAGCCGCTTCTCTTCCTTCCTCCTCCCACAGCTTCCGCGCTACCCCATGGATTTACCCACATATTTGACTCAACATTGTGGAAGTGGAGCAATTCATCTCACGGTATGAAACAATTGCGGACTCTGAAGGCGTTTCGGATTTTGAGAAGGCGCGCCATGTTGTCCTGTTCATCAAGGACGCGGAAGCGCGTTGGGACGTGGAGGAGATGGAAGGCTACCTGAACCTGGATTTGCCGGAACTGAAGGAGGACATGCTGGCAAGATGGGGGAGGCGCAGTTCTTGCTTTCAGAAGGACAATCTCAAGCCATCTGCGGAATTGGGTTACAAGGCAGGCGCGCGCGACGGGATCCGGTTGCAAGCGGAAGTGGACTACGCGGAACTGGAGTACTACAGGGCAGAGTATGTTCCGGCCCCACCACTGGAAACCATCTCTTGGGCTAGCAAACTTGCGGAGGTGGCAAGGGTCCTTGAGGCCTATCTGGAGAGTATTCAGTCTCCCAGCGCATCTGCGCCCCGCGTGGGCGCAAATGGGGAGGATAACAACCGTTGGCGGACAGGACAAAGGGAACGGACAGCGGATTCAAATGCGGAATTGGTTTCCCCAGTGGGGGCTAAGAACGTGTTGGGGAAGCGGGACTCAATGGAACCGGTGCGGCCTACTGACAGGAAGCGGGCAAGGAAAACGGAACGGGAAATGGATTATCTGTGCGGTTTGGGAATTGGCAAGCGGCAGACGGATCTTGCAAAGAAGGTACACGTGGCGGCGGAAGAGACGTATCACGCGTTGGATAATCATGAACCAAGCCGGACCTCTTTGACGGCGGGGAGCGCGCATTTGGAAAGGGTAGTGGCAGCAACGGAAAGGACGGGCGCGGAATGGACAGACAGTGGGGCGGAGCAGAAGGATCAAGTGGTCACGCGCGGTCTGGCGGGCAGGGAGCGGTCAGAAATCTCCGTAGGGGAGAACAAGGCAGCAAGAACGGCAAAGGGAAAGGAATGTTGTGTGTACGGGGTGGGGGAGGAGAGAGCTGGGATTGAAAGGGTTTCAAAGCCTCTTTCCTCCTCCACGGCGGGTTGTTGTAAGGACGTCTGGGGGTGTTTGCTTTTGTTTGTGTTTTGCGCGCGGATGGGCTTGAATCTCAAAGGATGCAGGAGGGTCTTGGTGGCGGGAGGTGCACCTAGGCGGTTTGGGACAACAATTTGCGCTTGGAACGCGTGCGGGATTGGTTGAGGTAACGCGCCGCGGATCTAGTAGGGGGCCTGTTTGGCTGAGGACAGCGGCAAAGTTGGGGGGGGGGGGAAGCTAGCCTGGGGTGGAAGGTCGGAGTTGGGACGCAGGACGCGGGCTCTGAGCTCTGCAAAAAAAAAAAAAAAGGTGTTCTTTTCTATTTTTCTTCTCTGTTGGTTTCTTTTTTTCTCTTTTTTTTCTTTCTTTCTCTCAGGATATCTCGAGGATGGGTGGCTGGTATGGGATTTCTATCTCTCTCTCTTCCCTTATGGTGGCGCGCGCTGGTGTTTTGGTTGTTGTGTTTGTTACAGGAAGGGTACGGGGAACTGTGTGGCAGTCCGTCTGGGGCGGTCCAGGTGCCTCTTTTGGAACGGCTAGTCACTTACAGTTGCTCACGAAGCAAGCGCCTGGGCGCGGACTCAATCTTGGACTCACTCTCTCAAAGCGCGGCCGCGCACTTTTTTTTCTCAGAAGGATAGGACCTTGCGCGGAGAAATTTATTTTTCTTAACGGAAAAGGGAAGCGCGGTACAAGCAACAAGAAGAGAAGAAAAGAGGAAAGGGAGGAGGGGAAAAAGGGGGGCGATGCGCCTACGCCATCTTCATCATTTCCTCCATTTCCTCCCTCGAAGCCGCCAGTAGAGCCCGGAAAGACGCCAGGAGTTCGCGCCGGGATTCCAAGGATTGTGCGCCGGGGATTGCGAGGAAGTTCCAGAGCATCGTGGTTGACCTTTCCGCAAAAGCTTTGAAGCCGGCCGCCGGGAGCGCCATTATGATTGGAATCTCCGGGATCTTGGGAGGGCTGGCTGGAGGAGCGGCCGGTGAAGATGAGGCCTCCGGGGAACCAACGGGGGGGCTTGGTCCAGCTGAAGGCGATGACGGAACAACAATTGGTGATGGAGGTGGAGGAGAGTCTCAGGTCGTAGGCCTCTCATCCAAGTCCACTGGTGGCGTGGGCGGTGTCGGCAGTCGTGGAGTAGGAGGAGGAGGTGCTGGCGCGGCTGCGGGTCTTCCAGAGAGTCTTGGGTCCGGTACCATTTGGTTCACGCCAACAGCAGCGGCCCAAGCGCGGGTTGCTGCGCGCCATTCCTTGGAAGTTTTGTATTTGCCCCGTTGCGGAGGTCCAGCCCGGCAGAGGGGTGATGCCGAGTCGCGGCTCACGTGCAAAGTAGTGGGTGACGGAGCTCGGGGGCGGCGGGATGGAGGTGAACTGGGTGGTGTCCACAATCCTTCCAAGATTGACTCGTTGTCCAAAACCACAAACGGGTCCGGACAAGCCCTCTTGCACGGCCTGGGGCAAGAGCCGGATTGGGGGGGAGCGCGAGGGATGCTGTTGCTAAGCAAGCAGCAACAATGACCGCAATGGCAAGCTGAACAGGCGCGACGACCGGGGATGATCAAAAACGCGTGTCCGTTCCAAGCACAGAACTTGCAAGGGAGCATGATGGCGATGGGTAGGAAGGAAAACGGGGAAGGTGGTAGTGGGAAGTGGTGGGGGTGGAGCGGAAGTAGCGGAGGTGGTGGTATGGCGAAGCAATGGGAAACTTCTGGGGACAGAACTCAAGTTGGGGGGGGATGTGGTGTCAATTTATAGACATGGATTTGGAACTGCGTCGCGGCTGCGCGCTCAGAATTGGGGGCGAGCGGGCTCAGCATTAGGGTATGCGGAGTCCTCAGCAGCGGTAGCTGCTGGATCAGCAGCAGCTGCTGTTTGGCTCCGCACCTGGTGGACGGGTCGGGCTCAGCATTGAATGCGGCGTGGGCGGTGGTCCGCCCCAGAGATCGGATTCGGAAGGTAGTGCGCTCGACTAGGTTCGCGGGCGCGCTGGTTCGGATACGAAGGGGCGGAGCAATCCGCGGGCTATGAAGGAACAGATGAAGCGCGCGCGCAAGCGCGTGGATCATGCCGGATATTACCAAAAACCCACGACGGGCGCGGACAAACAGATACAGACAGGCGCGGGGGGCTCTGAGTAGGGCCCGGTGCGAGGACCGCGTCATGAGAAGGACAAACCGGATGGACGGAATGGCTTACGGACAACGGGGGAGTTTGGTACGGGGGAGGTGGGGAGAGGAGGCTAGGGTTTCTGTTTTGAGATTGTTTTCTGTTTTGTTGTCATACTGTTATTTGCGCGTGTACTTAGGTTAGGGTTGAGAGGGAGGACTTATCCTCACTCTCAACTCCGGGTTGGAGGAGATGGAAGGCTACCGGAACGGGGGGGATGGGCCGGAACTGAAGGAGGACATGCTGGCGAGATGGGGGAGGCATCAGAGCATTGAGGAAGAAAAGGAAGAATATCACATCAAAAAGCTTGAATCACTCATCTCACCAGGAGATTAAGGAAACTCACACACGGACACACACACAGAAGGGGAATAGGAAAAAGGAAAATTATAACCCCCCTCTCTCTCTCTCTCTCTCTCTCTCTCTCTTGACTGACCGCATCCAATCTCCTTACAGATGCTTTGATCAATAACTTCCGGAACTTGAGGACAACTTCAGGGGTGTTGCCCCCTTCGGTTTCCACACCGTTGAGGTGGATGGGCCACCCAGGCCAAATGGGCTTGAGGTGCCATTAATGGGTCTCCTCTGTATAATGGAAACTTGGCCCGCAAATGTGGTCAAATGTTGTTTTTGGGCTTGGGAAGCCCACTTTGGGCCACTGTTTCTCACATTTTCCCTGTATGGGGCCCAATGGCCTGCAGAGGGTCATTATAGGGGGAAGCGTAACTCTCCTTCCACCCCGCTTGGTTTTTGCAGAAGCAGGGGGAGAAAGGTTGTTCCCTAAGTCCACCATCTCATGAACAAAACCCTGGGGGGGATCTAACCACCCCCTCCAGGAAACCAGGCTTAAAGGGGGGGGAGCCATCATGCACATTGTGGCACCAACCTTGTGAGTAAATGGGCTGGCCCAGGGGGATCCTGGGATCAGCACAGACATTTGTGAGTAACAGGCCAGGGTGCAATTGGCACCCAGGCTGTAGTAAGGGGGACTTGTTGACTACAACCAGCCCTGTCAATTGTAAGGGATGGTTAACCCTGTCTGCAAAGGGCACCCAGGCAGGAAATAAACATCCAAGGGCCTAGTCCAGCCCCTTGAAGGTGGATACACACCAATTGGATCACATGGGTCCAGTCATTATGACCAGAATAAAATGCCAAGTGAGCTGTTTGAGGCCAAACTAAGTAACAGGGCTTGTAGAGCCTGTAGAGCTCTTTTTTTTGGGGGGGGAAATTTTGACTTTTCTCTTGTTGTATAAGGGCCCCACAAGAGGAAATTATTTTGTACTTAGTAAGGTGTCCTCCCTTCTGTGTTACCATTATTTATTCAATTAATGGAGCCTTTATCCATCATAAACACAAATTGTCAAGAATTTCTTTTGATTTAATTGATGCTTCTCTTGCCACCAAGTCTAATATTTGGCCTTAATTTTCACATAATCAGCTTCAGTTTCAACAATGAATGGTTTTTTCTAAATTTGGTGAGCTCTATCAGATGCCCTTGAAGAAAACCTTCCCTTGAGGTTGGTCTGCCAAATTTCTTTAAAGCTCCAGACCAGCAGATTTTGGGTAAAAAAATGATTCTAATGGTTCAATTTTTGGATGTGTTCATCAGTTGGATTTTGATTTATTTCAAATAATCCAAAAGAAAAATTGATATTGTTTTTTTGTAATTATTGGGGATTAGTTTCAACATAAATAGGGTTGTTCAGAAGATTTTGGCAATCAGTCTCAACAGAGGTAGGAATATTGGAACCATAGGCATCATTTAAGTTCAAAAGGTGTGGATGTGTTTAAACAGAAATATGTATATTGGAACCATAGCCATTGATTTTTGAAAAGATTTCATCCTCATGGGAAATATTTGTACCATGGTTGGTGTGGAAGTATTCTTGATGAGATTAAACAGAGATGGGAAAAATGGAAATTTGAGAATTATTGAACTGGTTTTAATGAGGGGAATGATGTGGGAGGGTTTGAATTTTATTGAATTTATTTCAATGTCAAGGCCAGGGCATGTATGAGAATGATGAGGTATGTTAAGATGAGGGAGAGGAGGTGGGAGGGGAGTTGGTTAATTAGGGTTTGTTGAAATGTGATGCTTTGGGGAGGAATTAATTCTTTCATGTTGATGGTGATTTGTAGTTTCATCATAATAGGATCTTGTTCTGTTTTTCAGGCAATGGTATTTAGAATAATTTGAGTGATGGGGTGCATTTAGAATCAAGAAGAATGAGAGTGAGGATCTCCTTTTGGGTAATCAACTTGGGAATTGACTCACATCTTTTCTGAATGTAAAAGTAGGAATGATGAATTGAAAGTTTTGCTTTCTGATTTGAGGGGGTATTATTGAAGGTGGAAAAGAAGAGTTTTTATATGTCAAAGTTCAATGCTGAAAAAGGATTAAAAATTTTCAACCAAACAAAGATATTAATTTTTTACATTCCATCAGAAGTAAATGTCATTTGGTACATGTTTTATGTCTCTTCTCTCTTACATGTACCACAGAGCTGGTGTGCTTGAAAGTAAATATCTCAATTTATTCACAGTTGGACATGTGTAGGAGCTCTATGGCATTGAATGTATGTTGATTTGTCTGAAAATGTATGAAAAGACCCAAAAAAATTTCACTTATGAAGATGCACAGGGGATGTGGAAAAAAGTTGTCCCACTTTTTTGAAATGAGCCCAAGTGCCAACACTCCCAAATTTGGATTTCTTTCTTGTAAACCTTTCTCAGAAACAAAAATTGATCTTGGTTTGATCTTTAGCTTCATGACCATCTTTTATTTAATCTATCCAATCAGGTAAGCTTCATTTTCCTCTCATTTAAAATTCTTTTTTTATCCATATGAACTGTGAATTGATCATGCAATTCCAATTCATGATAGATTAATGTTAAAAAAATCAAAAAAAAGAACTATTGGATAAATTAAAGGTGTGGATTGTGGGGATGTAAAAGGGTGGAATGTTGAGTAAAAATATCAGTGAGAAAATGGCACTCAACAATACACAATCTATAGGCTTCTAAGAAAATATAACCTATGAGGGACTGTTTAGAACCAAAAGAAATTGGCTTGGCCATCAAAAATGATGAATAAAGTTTTTTGGAAGCTTGGTCATGTCTTGAGAGGAAAAAGAAGGTCCAAGTTGAATGAACAGGTCTTTCATAATTTTCAGAAATGCAAACCAATTGAGAGGAAGGACTTACAAAAAGGCTATGAGACTGGCTGAAAGACCAGTCCCTTTGCAATTGTTATGCTGTCAAATACCATCATGTGACATGGCCAATTAAATTGTGACCAAATTCTCAAACAGGAAAATCCACCAATATTCCAATCAACTGGGCTATTGCTGCCAATTAACTTCAAGAAAAACATCCTTGAATGGCTCACAAAAGACTTGGAGACTTGATTTTGCTTGGGAACATCTCCATTGGACAATCAATGATTGGATGAAGGTCATCTGGAAAAATGAATCCTAACTTGAATTTGGTAAGGATACCCAGAAATTAAATGTGTGGAAACTCCCCCATGAGAAGTATGAATCAACCTGTATTGCTACCAAATTGAAGATTTTTCAAGAAAAAATGATTATATGGGGTACTTTAATGGGTGAAAGCACCTCTCCAATGGTTTTCATGCCTCCAAAAATAAGGTTTTCCAAAGATTTCATTTGAATTGTATAAAATAGTACTTTAGGGCAATGGATTTCAACCATAAACAACCAAGATCTAGTCCTGATGGAAGGTGGTGCTGCAGCTCACAAGGCCAAAATTGGCCAAAATTTGAAAAAAAAGAAAGGCCTCAAAAGGATAGGATGGCCAGCTCAATCACCAGACCTCAACCCCATCAAGAATGTTTGGCATAATGAATATCAATATACAAAAATCATACCATAAAAAGTCCCTGAATGAGATGGAGAAGGCACTAAAGATTGCCTGGAATTATTTTACAAAGCAAAAACTCATCTATCTCATTGAAAGCATGCCCAAACAAATGAAGGAAGTTTTTAAAGCTCATGGTGGTTCTGCTCAATGCTAGAACTTCATTTTTTCACTTTTTATTTCATTTCCCTTTTTTTCATCATCCCCTATTGATCCTTACAAAGAATGAAAAAATTGTGATTTTTTGAAATCCATATACAGAAAAACTGTGATCAAATTTTGGATTCCTATTTTTTTTTGAAAAAGAAAAATTCTTAATTTTTTTTTTTCAAATAAAAAAATTAATTTCTATCTAAATAAAAGACACAAAATGACTTAATTACTCCATTTTTTATTTTTTTTAAAAGAAAAGAACTAGAAAATTACACAAAAAAAGGAGGAAAAAACCAATCAGTGGGAAAAATTTTCCCCCCCCAGTACATACTCACAAAATATTTTATGTAAATGCAGTTTAGGCCATTCAACTACTTTGGATTTGCTAGAGGGAAACCCTATGGCTCCAAAGGACAACACTGGTTCCAAAAAAAACCAATGCTGTCTCCTGAATTGTTCTCCTAAGGAGGTCAAAATCACTGCTCTCAAACCACCAAAGAAGCAATATTTTTATATTTATAGATTGAATCAAAGGTGAACCTGTGGTGGCTGAGTGCTGCGGAGTCAACAATGCAGGTTGATTCAATTTAAGTTGTGTTGAAAACCTGGTTTTTTGATGAGGGGCTTGGCCTTGACCTATGGGTTTATTTGGCAACAAGCCGGCTGGTGACTCAAGGTCAGAAGTGGGGGGCTGACTCTTTGATGCTTCTGCAGTAATTTCACTGGCAGACCAAACTAGGTGGATCCATTTCACAAATTTTTCTTGGTGGGATCTCTCCTTCTCTATTTTCCTCAACTCACAAAAGGGCATCCATCCACTTTCCTCTTCCCAATTTTTCCCTTTGTTTCAATCTTTACTTTGAATTAATCCTGGTAAAATAAATAATTACTACTGTCCTCTTATCATCATAATTGATTGTCTGTAATTGATTTGTCAGTAAATATTCAAGTGTATACAAGTCCTCATGACCTCTGATTTGTCCTTGTTAAAATAGGTATGCACTCACATGTGTGCTACATATAAGTTTACTCCAAATGGGATGCACATATGGGCCTCTGCAACCCATTGGACACTCACACGGACCATACGGGCCTGTTTGGATGTCATGGAATTGGGGAAAATGGCCTCAAAATGCATGAAACAAGCCCATTGGTACACAGGCCGGGTGTATGGGAAAATACAGCCAGATGGGCTTGTATGGGCATTATTGGGCCCAAGGTTTATTTTGGACATACTTGGCCTGACAAGCTGTCCCGCCAAAGTAGCATTAATTTGTGTTTTGGGCTTGGGGCGGCCACCCGTTTGGGGCTGCTGCCCATTGTGCAGCCCACTTGGGGCTGCTTGTTTCTCTTGGTAGGGCACACGTGGGGCCTGTAAACTTGCTTGGGGCCGCCGCGGTGGCCAAGGGACCCCGCGCGACGCAAAGTTGCGCTGGGCTGTTGGCCATGGCCAATGGTTGGAGCTGCAGGAGCTGTGGCCAACGGCCCTGGCTCCTCCCCCTCCCCTCACTTGCCATTTCAAGGGGGAAAGGGATGGCTGGCTGGGTTGAACCAGCCAGCAAACGGTTGCAAGAGGCAACCAGTCCAGGTGGGGGGGACTTCATCACCCTCCCACCCAGATGGATTGGCTGGGCTTGTTGCAAAAAGGCAACCGGCGGTGGGGGGGACCTGATTGCCCTCCCACCAGCAAAGGGCACAGGGCACTCTCCCCCCCCCTCTACCAAGGAGGAGCAATGGACTGAGGGGGATCTGACCACCCCCCAGCCCACCTATCTTTGACAATGCCCTGGGGGTATCAACCTCCAGGGCCCTGGTAGGGGGATATGACCACCCCCTCCAGGGATTTGTGAGAAAGAGGGGGGGGGGCGGCATGTCCGCCAGTTACAAACCCCCCAAGTGTGTCTGAGATCAGACCCAGGTGTGTCATGGGTCTCACCTGGCCATTTGTATGGCCAGGGGATAGTTGCATGAGGCAACCAGCCAGCATGTGAGGTAACAGGGCCGGTTGTAACAGAAAAATGGCCAGGAGATTGAACATCAAGGGGGCTGGTTCAGCCCCATAATGGTGGAAACACCAGAAATGACTGGAATAGGCTGGTCATAAGGGTACAGGGACTGATTCCATGTGGGTTTATGTAGCCCAAAACAAGTAAAAAGGCCTTTAGAGCCTGTAGAGCTCTTTTAGGTAGGAAAATTTGCCTTTTGGGATGTTGCATCATAGGAACACAAGAGGCAAATCTTTTGTAATCAAGGAGCTCTTCTCCCTGCTGTTTTCCCTCATTCATTCACATCCAATTGAATTCATAAACAATATCATCTGACATATTGCCCCATTGTGAGAGACCATTAGCAATTATTGACACAAGGTGTCCAACCTTTCTTTTGCTTTCATTAATGCTCATTTTCCTAAGCTAATTGATGGCCATAATTATAAAAAATTATCAGTACCAATATCATCATTACTTTCAAGCCATCTAGACCATTGTACCTTAATTTGGACAACCTCAAAGACATCAAGTTTTCCAAGAAGACGTCCTATATACCTGATCTTAGCTCCACCAAGATAGTTCTGAACAGTCAGAATTATAATGCTTGGGCTGTCCTTATGGATAGTGAGCTGGAGAAAATCTGTTTTGGGGAGATAATGGATGCAGAAAACACTTTGATTAGTTCAGAAGTGGAGAAAAAGGCTTATCATCTCATCCTTAGGCATCTTGATGAGAATCATGTGACTTGCGTTGCTGATACTCTTAGGAAAGATGAGAGAAGGAGGGGAAGGATTCTTTGGAAGTTGCTTAATTCAAAGTATGCTGGTGATTCTGTTCACCAGAAGGGTATAGCCTCCAATAGACATTTCAAGCTACAATATTTGAATTGTAAGCAGTTTTTTGCAGAGGCTAGGTAAAGTATAGCTAAGTTCAAGTCATGAGGGCTGAACATGGATCCTGAGTGTTTTTCACTCTTGATCCTCCATAAGCTTCCAAAGGAGTTTGATTCTTTAGTTAGGATCATTTCTCAATTGGATCCTCTTCCTGGGGAGGAGGATGTTCTGAAGAGGATTGAAAAGGATGACCTTCAATTCAAGATCAAGGGGGGCTCTGGAACAGCCCTTTTTGGAAAGCCTGGAAAATCTTGCAAGGAGGCAAAAAAGGATTTGTCCAAGGTCTTATGCTATAATTTTCAGAATAAGGGGCATTATGCTAAGGATTGCAATGAGGCCAAGAAGAGGAAGAAGTCCAAAGAGAATGACAAGGAATTCAATCTTACTACAGAAAATGTTTCAATGGTGGCTTTGGATGGTCCAATGGGACAGTTTGTTGGGGAAGAAGTTCCCAAAAAGAAGGCCAAGATTGACGAGGATCAAAAAATGGACTTGATTGATTAAGAAGTGAGTAATCTTAACCTCAAAGATGAGAACTCATCAGTAACTGATAAAGCTTCTTTCCTATTAGGAGGATTGAAGGAGGATGTTATTGTTCTGATTGATTTGGGTTGTAAAGATCACATTTTCTTTCAACAAAATTTACTTTTAAATATTAGTGATTATGATGGAGTTGTAAATATTGGTCAGAAAGTCAGAACAATTGAGATTAAGGGAATTGGAAAATTTATTCTTGAAAATCACTTGGGTTTCAAAATTTCTTTTGAGAAAGTGTTGTATGTACCAGAGTTGCCTTATAACCTTGCTTCTCTTGGAGTTTTATGGAAAAAAGGTTTCCAGATTTGTTATCTTAAAGAAGATAGGTTTTTTATTGATATGGATTGGAGAACTGTTCTTTTCAGAAAAGTTCAAAATAAGCTTCTGTTTGCAAGCTTGTTCAAATTCTCAGCTCTGAGCACTGTTGCTCACAAAAGAAGTGGCCATAAGGTGAAGGAGAGCAACTGTTAGAGAACACATTTCTAGTCTTAGCCCCCAAGGTAAAACTCTCACAGTTGCTCTCCTTCACCTTATGGCCACTTCTTTTGTGAGCAACAGTGCTCAGAGCTGAGAATTTGAACAAGCTTGCAAACAGAAGCTTATTTTGAACTTTTCTGAAAAGAACAGTTCTCCAATCCATATCAATAACAAACCTATCTTCTTTAAGATAACAAATCTGGAAACCTTTTTTCCATAAAACTCCAAGAGAAGCAAGGTTATAAGGCAACTCTGGTACATACAACACTTTCTCAAAAGAAATTTTGAAACCCAAGTGATTTTCAAGAATAAATTTTCCAATTCCCTCAATCTCAATTGTTCTGACTTTCAACATCAGTGCGGTCTCTACTCTTAGAGAACACATTTCTAGTCTTAGCCCCCAAGGTAAAACTCTCAGAGTAGAGACCGCACTGATGTTCCTAGAGAGGAATTTTCCATTGATTTGGCAGGGCCATTCACACCAGAGTCCCTTGGTGGGGCAAGATACTTCATCAATTTAGTTGATACTGCAACTAATTATGTTTGGGTTAAACCAATTTGATCAAAGGATCATACCACAGAGGAGGTTTCTGTAAACTTCAAAGTATGGAAACAGAATGGTCTGATGAGGGAGATCATGAGGGTTATTACTGATGGAGGTGGTGAATTTGTGAGTAAAGAATTTGAGAGGCTATTGAATGATTATGGTATCATTCATATAGTCACTACTGCAAGTACTCCACAGAATAATGGAATAGTTGAGAGAATGAATAGGACTTTACTGGACAAATTCAGAACTATCATGTCTCAATCTGGTCTACCAAATTTTTTATGGGCTGAGTTGATGTGTACAGTCAGTCTGTTGCAAAAAATTGTAGGTGTTAATAGGAAGATTACTCATTATCATTTTTGGAAGTTGTACCCCAGAAAATCACACCTAAGAAAAATTGGTTGCTTAGTGTATTATAGTTTCCACTATAATGAGATGGTTGGTAAGTTAGACCCTATAGCCAGAACAAGGGAACTTTTAGGCTACAATTTAATAAGTAAATTGTATAGGATCTATTTTCCAGGGACAAGAAAGGTTATCCGTAGTAGGGATGTAAAATTTGATGAAAGTACCTTTCCACTTAAAACGAGTAAAGATGTTGTTGTGAATAAGTCACAGCAAGAAACAGCTTTCACCAGCAAAGGCTGAAGGAAATGTGGTTCCAGAAGATGAAGAGATGGTAAAAATGCCACCAGAGGGTTCAGTACCTGCTTCAGGGAGTCCGTTAATTCAGAACCTGATGAGCCTCCACCTCTGGTTAGAAGGAGTGGTAGGGTGAAAGTACCAGTTGACAGGTACAGGGAATGGAAGTCCCATTATGCTGCCACAGGATATGAGGAAGATACATTTCAGGAACAGTGTATGCTCAATGAAGTCCTGGAGTTGAGTTCAGAAATGGGTAACAGGGTTAACCCAAATAGTCTTGGTCAAGCTATGGATTCTGATGAGAGAGCAAACTGGAAGAGCAATATTCTTGAGGAATTTGATTCTCTAGAGAATAATAGTTCCTTTGAAGTGGTTAAGCATGATTCTGCACCAAAAGGAAAGACCATTGTGGGTTCTAAATTGGTTTTAAAAAAGAAGTTTGACACAAATGGAGTTTTGAAGAGGTTCAAAGCTAGATGTGTTGCACAGGGCTTCAAGAAGAGAGAGGGTATTGATTAACAAGAAAATTTCTCACCAACTGGAAGGCTTTCCACCTTCAGGTACATCATTGCTCTGGCGGTGGATTTGGGTGAAGAAATCAGACAAGCTGATTTTGTAACGGCATACTTGAATGCAAAAATTGGAGAGGAGGAGACTGCTTATATGTTGATTCCTGATGGTTTTTGTGAATTGTTAGTTGAGACTAAAACAGAAACCATGAATAAAATCTGTGTTAGAAGTTTTCTTTTGGCAGATAAAGTGGAACATGTCCTCAAGCTGTGTACATACCTGTATAGATTGAAGCAAGCAGCTAGGTCATGGTATAATACCATGAGTGAGAAACTGACACATATTGGTTTTAAGACGTCTGAGGCCAACCCTTGTCACTTTGTGAGAAAGGATGCAATTTTTTTTGTATGGGTTGATGACATTATCATTATTGGAAATGGTAAAGAGAGATTCATGGAGACACTCAAAAAGGAATTCAAGATAAAAGATCTTGGTCTGGCCCAACAGGTTCTAGGAATGAAATTCAGTAAGATCAAGAATGGTATTAATTTAGACCGGAGAAATTATGTTGCAGCTCTTCTTAAGCAATATGGCTTAGAGGATGCAAAGGAGTTTTGTTCTCCATGCAGTCAAAAAATGGTTTGAATAATTCTACAGATGAGGATTATCTGGAGTTTTTTCAATCTGGGAATGACTACATGTCAGCTGTTGGATCTCTGAATTATTTGGGGCAGTGTGCTAGGCCAAATATTGCTTTTGCAATTGGTGTCTTTTTGCAACACTTAGAGAATCCAAGAATGAGGCATTGGTCAGCATTTAAGAGAGTTATGAGGTATCTTGAAGGAATTCACAGTCTGGGACTGTTGTTTACAAAGTCAGAAAACTTTGATTTTGAGAAGATAGGGCTAGATTTCTTGAGAAATTAGAACCAGCATAAGCTGAACAAAAGAATTGATGAATATGAGAAACTAGGAAACATGGGAAGATAAGTGCTCATAGAAAGAATAATTGATGAGGGGTCCTACAGCTAGTGCCAATTGGGTGAGTTGGAAGCAGCGGCGGAGAAAGAGAAACAAGTTATTCAAGACAAAGGACAGAGATTGAGAGAAGGCTGGTTGTCCAGATTTGAAGATAAGATTAAGACAAGCAATAAGATTGAAAAGGTTTGAGGTCTTACCAGGCAGGAATTGATGGTTGGAGATATTGAGACGTCACTGGACAAAGAAGAGAGGTCAAGAGACAACAGAAATTGAGATGGAGTTGGCAATGAGAGGTTGATCAGGGAGATAGAAAAAAGAAAAAGATAGGGAGAAGAATATGATGAGAAGAAGAGAAAAGATAGAAAGAAGAGACAAAGAAAATCAAGAGAAGTTGAAAAATGAAGATGGGATAGAAAAGTGGATAGAGAGAGAACATTTGGGGCCCCTGCCACCGGATGGGTGGGAGAGTTTGGGGAGAGAATGGGCATTGAAACTTAACAACCCTTGTTACTGTTAAGAGGAGAGACTCAAGAGGGTTCAAGGTAAGAATTGGGAAAAGACTTTTTGTTGAAGGAGCTTGAGGGAGTTGACAGACAAGGCTTTAGTCAAGGGATCTGCTATCATTCTGTTGGTGGAGCTAAGAAAAAGATTGAACTTGGAGAGAGAGTAGTCTTCACGCAAGCTCTGAGTTTTAATATCAATGTTCCTTGATTTGGAGTGTGATACAAATTTATTTATTTTGTCTTCCAAAACTTTATTGTCAATGTAGATTGTCTGTTTGGCCTCAGGAGAGAGGTGAATTTTGCCCATGAGGAGGATGATCCATTTCAATTAAAGATAGCAGTTGAGCAGCACATTCAACTTGGATTTGGTAGAGTTATATGTTATGTTCCTTTTTCTTGAGGAATTCCAGATGAATGGGCTTCCATGGTGTAGAATGATATATCCAGTTTGGCACTTTTGAAACGTGGGGTTGTCACCTCAAGTAGCGTTGCTGTAGCCTGAGATAATCTCCTGAAAGGTGTTGTACCTGAGATTTAGTTTAAGGTTTCTGGTGGTCTTGAGATACTTCAAGCCTTTGCGCACTTCTCTCCAGTGCAACACTCTGGGCTTAGCATTAAACCTGGCCAGACTTGAGAAAGAAAAGGAAATATCCGGACGCGTGTACTGAGAAAGGTGATTTAGAAATCCAATAGCCAATTGGTAATTGATGTTGAGTTGGGAAAGTTCTGCGTGATCTTCATCTGAAGCCTGTTTGAGGTGGAAATTTTTAGTCAGGGGTGAGTTAGTGTCCTTGCAATCAGCAAGGCCCAACTCTTCTAATCCCCAATCAATGTGATTAGGTTGGCTTAGAACAATCTTGTCCCCATCAATCTCCATCAACATGCTGAGGTCAGTGTCTGGTGAGTGGAAAGAGGAATTTAAGAATTTGTTCAGGAAACTGGTTGCAAAAGCATCCAATTTACCCACATGGATGAGATTGTCAACATGAAAGTAGATCACCTCCCCCAAGTTAGATTTGAGTTACAGGCAAGGATTGCTGGTCAGTTCTTGGAAGCCTTGCAATTTGATCCAAGCAGTGAGAGTTTTGTACCAGTTATTTGGGGACTGACAGAGACCATACAACAATTTTTTTGTTTTTAGGTAGGGGTATTTTTGACTGGAGCCTTGGAGAGTCTTGATTATCACAGTTTCATTCAGCAGGGCATGGAGAAATTCCCCTTTCACATTGAACTGGGTGAAATTCATCTTATTTTTCAGAACGTAGAGAAGAGCAAGGTGGAGAGATTTGAGTTTTCTGGTTGGAGCCCATATTTTGTCAAAACAAACGCCCTGGATCTGATAAAATCCTTGTACGCACAATCAAGCTTTGTATTTACCAGGCTCACTGTGGAAAGTTTCCTTCACTTTGAACACCCAAGTGGTGTTCAAGATATTATTAGGTTTTCCGTAATATTCTTCCCAAACTTCTTGAGATTGAGTAGAGCTGAGTTCTTCTTCCAAGGCCTTTTTCCACTTAGGACCTTCAGGGCATTTTTGTGCTGCGTTATAGGAGGGGGTTTTTTAGTAGTGGTGGAATACATATCTTTGGGGTTTTTGTATTTTGTGTCCAGGTCTTAGATTGGGTCTCTGAGTAGTTGGTTCAGAAATGTGAATCAGAGGAGAAGGTGAAGGCTGAGGGTCAGACAAATTGGCATCCTCCAAATATGAGTCTGATTTGAGACATTTGGGACTGGGTTCCCTAATGGTGTATTGCTTGTCATTTTTCATGAAGTTGGTTTCACTGGAGTCCAGGTTGGGTTGAGAAAAGATGTCCTGGCCAGGGGATGAAAGGAAGGGGAATTAATTCAACTTATCTTTGAGGAACTTGACGTGTTTAGTTTCAATGACAGTGTCAAGCAAGTTAAGGATCAGGTAGGAGTAGAAGAAAGGGTTGAACTCAATCAAAACTGCTTCAAGGCCCTTTTTGTCAAACTTCTGTCCTTTCTGAGTGAAATTTTCAAGATAGATTACAGAAGAACATACAGGTTTCAGATAATTAGCAGGGAGAATCTTTCCAAAAATGAGCTCCCAGGGAGATAGATGATTAACTTCTTGGGGGATTTGGTTAAGCATAAAGCAGCAGCTTCTGGTCACAATGTGCCAGTAGTTATCAGCTAATTGCAGCAATGAGAGCATGGCGCCGTCCAACTCTATCATAGTTCTATTTGATCTTTCTTCTTGGCTGTTGTGTTGCAAATGGTAAGGTTCCAAAGTTTGAAGTTTGATGTGTTTAGCCTTGGCAAAGTATTTGAGTTTAGAATTGGTTAATTTGGTACCTTTATCCAAGAAGATTTCAGATGGATAGTAGTTCAATCTTTTATACTCAGTCTCAAGGATGTTTATGATTGTTTTGGGAGTCTTGTCTTTGGATGCCAAGGGAAAAGCTGCCAAGTAGCCGGTGTAGTTGTCTACCAGTGTGAGCATATAGTGATGGCCAGAATTAGATTGGGGCGTAATTGGGCCAATCAAATCAACATGAATTTGGTCTAGAGGTTTGCTGGCAGGTGTAGAGACACCAGTGAATGAGAATCTAGTAATTTTAATCTTGATGCAGCTGTCACATTGGAACCAGAGGAGGTCCTTGTTAGAGTAGAGGTCCTTTACAAGAGGCTTGAGGGTTGAGATTGAGGTGTGTCCGTACATTTTATGGACGTTTAGTAGAGAGAGAGATGGGATAGATGATTGATTTGAGAGATTCACAGTTTGAGTTAGGCCAGTTGAACAAGGTTTTTCAATGAAAAACAGGTTTGCTCAAATCAAGCCTTTGGGTACGAGTTGATTGCCTCAAGCAACTGTGAATTTTTCCTGGCATTGAGAGAGGTTGCAGCCCTTCTTGGCAAGGATGCAGGACTTATCAGATTCACAGCTATTTCAGGCACATATACGCAGTCTTTGAGGGCAATCACAGAGTCTCTCCATTCCAATTTGACTGTTTCTGTTCCTTGTATCTTGAGATTAGCCTTGATTTTAACAGTTTCAATCTCTTCTATCTCTTCCTGAAGTTTGATGGAGGAGAAGAAAATTAAATTTTTGAAGACATGGAAATTTGCTGCAAAGTCTAGAAGAAGATTGGGGGTATTGTCTGCATTAATCCAGAGGGTTAAAAACGTGTGATAGTTGATAGTTGGGGTTTTATTTGTTCTGTTTTTCCAGTCATTCTTTTGATCAATCCACCACTCCAGTGCAATTTGAGGATTTAGATAGTAGCATGATGATTCAGAGTGGAGAGTTTTGGAATCATGATATCCTTCTTGGAATCTCATTTTTGTACTCTTTCCATCTTTGTTAGTCTTACCCTTAGTTTTTACCAGTGAGGCATACGTTGAGGGTTTCCTGGTATGGGATTGAGCCTTTCTCTTTTTATTGTATTGAATGAGATGATTGAATACTACTTCAATTGTCAAGTGTTTTTCTAGATGCATTATTTTTTGTTTTAAATTTTCAAGGATTGGTGGAAACTTGAAAAGTAATAGGTTGGCTAGTATGTCTTTAGGCAATTCAGTTCCTACGTTGGTCATCCTCATAATGGCTTTTTGCATTTCTGTGATAAATCCCTCTATGGCGTTTTCATTGAAGACTGAGTGAAGAAAGTGATTGAAGAACCTTGCTCTGTTTTCTGTCTCTGAGGAAGAAAATCTTCTGGTAATTTTGGCCCATAAGAGTTTGGATGAAGTTATATTAGATGAATTGACCACATTGGCATGAGTAGTACTTTCAAGCTTGGATAGAAGTATTGCTTGGATTTCTCTGTCTTCTTTGGTGGATATTGGGCGGGAGTTTCTGGTAATTGCCTCCTGGATGTCTTTGAGATCCAAAAGCATGAGCATCTTCTTGCACAATATGGAATAATTTTCTTTGTTCAAGGGAGGTATAGCATTGAAAGATGCTTTTAGAGCCACCTAGTGAAAGAAATTGGCCGCCCCTGCTGGTTTGTTCATGATTTGTTTGGTTAGGATTAATTGCAGGTTTGGCTTTTAACCGTGGGAAGATAGGGCTAGATTTCTTGAGAACCTAGAACCAGCATAAGCTGAACAAAAGAAAAGATGAATACAAGAAACTAGGAAACATGGGAAGATAACCGCTCATAGAAAGAATGATTGATGAGGGGTCCTACAGCTAGTGCCAATTGGGTGAGTTGGAAGCAGTGGCATAGACAGAGCAACAAGTTATTCAAGACAAAGGACAGAGATTGAGAGGAGGCTGGTTGTCTGGATTTGAAGACCAGATTAAGACAAGCAAGAAGATTGAAGAGGTTTGAGGTCTTACCAGGCAGGAATTGATGGTTGGAGATATTGAGACATCAACTGAAAAAGAAGAGAGGTCAAGAGACAACAGAAATTGAGATGGAGTTGGCGATGAGAGGTTGATCAGGGAGATAGACAAAAGAACAAGATAGGGAGAAGAATATCATGAGAAGAAGAGAAAAGATAGAAAGAAGAGACAAAGCAAATCAAGAGAAGTAAAAAAATGAAGATGGGATAGAAAAGTGGATAGAGAGAGAAAATTTGGGGCCCCTTCCACTGGATGGGTGGGAGCACGCGGGGAGAGAATGGGCATTTAAACTTAACAGATTTGGTTGGTTATTCCAGTGCAATTTGGGCAGATGTTAACACTAGGGAATCAACAAGTGGGTTTTTATTCTTCTTAGGTAAGAATATGGTGTCATAGATGTCCAAGAAGGTATTGGCAATAAGTCTTTCATCAACAGAGGCTGAGTATAGAGTTTACTTAGCAGTTTCAAAGGAAGAAAAATGTTTGAGAAAAGTACTAGAGCATACACATAAACCACAAGGGTTTGCACTGTTTTATTCCAATAACCAGAGTGCCATTGCATTGGCGCAGAGCCAAGTGTTCCATTCAAGAAAAAGACATATTGATGTTCACTATAACTATATTTGCAATGAAGTTAACTGCAAAGAGATTGTGCTGAGGTACATGCCCACTGGAGCAATGATTGCGGATATATTGACTAAGGCTTTAGATAGGAACAAGCATCAAGGCTTTGTGACTAATATGCAAATGTCACTCCTTTTGGATTAAGGGGGTGTGTTAAAATACGTAGGCACTCACATGTGTGCTACGTTGTGGTGGCAAATTTGGTACACCTCAAGAAAAGGGCAAAAATGAGCAAAAAAAATCTGTTGCTATAGGTAATCTTCCTCTTTTGTTCCCCCAACTCCACCCTATCCTAGTGGTCTAGGAAGGCCTCTCCAGGAGCTTCAAGTACCCAGGCTTGGTTTTCAATTCCCCCCTTTCTCATGCTTGAAAGCCATCTGACAATCTTTGTCCAAGGAGCTTGTGCAAGCATTCTTGCTTGATCCACCAAATGGATCTTCCACCTTCATCATCCATCCAATCTACACTAACCAAAATTCCATCCATTGGTTGGCCATTTGATCAATACCCCCCTGTTTTTATCTGGGCAACTGTTGGCATTCCTAACAGCTGTCAACCAACTCTAACTTGCCATTTGCCTTGATACCCTTCCTTTGATCTTCCGCCAATCATCTTCACCAACTGACACCAACGCCAATATCCTCCTACCGCCCCATTTGATGGCTCCTATCCATAAATCACCAAGGCCAACAGTCAAAAGCCGCTTACCAGCACCCTTGATCAATCTCCAACGTCCAAAGACCATGAGAAATTCTTGCGGCCGTCAGAGTTTTTGCAATGGTAGTTGGCAAACCTTCCAGCTTCCACTGAAGCGGTGAATGCAAGTTATCCCCAAGGCTAATCCCATTACCCTTGCGCGACCCATCCTCCCAACCACCTGCAAGGATTTGTTGTCACCTATCTTCTTGGCCCTCTGGCCGCGGGCCTAGCTGTTGCGGCTGCTCAAGCCCATCCAATCTCTCTCTTTGGCCTCAGGGCCTAATAGTTTTCCTCTGCCTTTCCCTTTTCCTTCAGTTTCTGGTCGCCAATTTTATGCTTTTTGTTGCCTGTTTTCCCTCATCCATCTATCATTGTCAAAAAAAAAATCCACTTTCATTTGTAGTCATCTATTTTAAGTAGTTTACAGGGCCTCTTGCCCATAAAAAGAGGGGCTCTACCCTGCCCTTTTTCCCCAGGAGGAGCCATGATCAAATCATTCATCTTATGATCAATAATTTTATCCTCATCATCATATAAGTAATCAATCTGTGGGGCCCTTCCCCTTTATGAGCATCCTTATCCTGGGTATATATTTTGATTGCCACTTGATCCTTTGAGAATCCATATTAAAATGCTTTGATCCATCCTCTGTGACCTGATCCTTATCACCAACCAATAGCCTTGCTGGTTGAAGAAGAATTCATTGGGTTGAATTCTTGAATGTGTTAAGCCACTCCATTGATCCCTTTCTGCAACTGCTTTGGTCCTGATCATCCATTTGATTGTCTTTCCAGAACCAGTCACATTTGGCTGGGAGGTTTCTTTAAGTTTGAAACCTGGAGTGTTAAACCTCCCTTTATTCCATTAAAGTTGAATTCTGCCACTCTTTTCTTGAGTCCGTTGAGAAGTGTTGGGTCATTCTTGTTCAAATTTGTTACCGCTTTGCTTCTAGAGCTTCATAGAACAAATTGCTTTGTTTTTTACAGCCACCCACAGTTATCTGGTAACCTTCAAGCACTTGATTGCAGAGAGTTGGGAAGGTTCATTGAGAACCGGGAGGTTGGTTGGGATTGAGTTGATCATTCCTAATCTTCTGCTGACAACCAGAGTTATTAGCTTGTTGGCATTGTTTGTTAAATGAACAATTGCTCTTCCTGTGCGCCGCTCCTCTCAGCTACACTCAACCTGGCAGCTACACTCAACCTGGCGCGGACTCTGATACTGTATTAACTCATCCTCATCTTTCACGCGCAACTCCCCGATCCCTGGGGGTATTCGGTCTCATTCAAGACTCACTCTTCCACGAGTAATAGTGGGAGGGGGGGCCACATGACTTACAACAAACTACTACCTCAATCACAACAACTCTCATCTAATCGCGAACTCAACACATCAAACTCAGCATCTTGACCGTCAACATCACCTCATCAAATCAATCTCTTTCTCCATTTCTTTTCTTTTCTTTCTCTATTCTTTTTATATCTTTTCTTTGCTTGTTTTTATCTCGACTACTGGGCTCATCAACTCTGCTATCTATCATGAACTGACTGGTAAGACTTTTGTACACCACCAACTCTCAACACACAATGATTCTGACTCTCCGCTGTTCTACTCTTATCAAGTCTTCCTAATCATTCCTCTAAATCTTCTCATTGTGTCTCTTCCATCAACTCATCTTCTCAAGTCTCAAGCCACAGCTGTTCCTTGCTTGATGTTTGTTCTGTTTCTTTTCTTTCTTCATTTTCTTTCATTTCTATCTTCAAATATTCTTACACTGATAACTATACTGGCACAGCCCTCTTTGATCAATAACAATCTCAGTTTCCCTCAGTCACTCAACACGGTCAAAAGCCGAAGCCATTCCAACGAATTCAACCGAGCAATGGAGGGATCTAGCAACAATGGCTTTTGCCAAATAACTCTCAAGGCTGCTTTGGAAGCTGTTCCGATACTAACTGACAAAAATTACTCCATTTGGAAGGACAAGATGACCATGTTACTCGAGCTTAAAGGAATCAAGGAAGCACTCAAAGATGACTCTAAAACTCTTAGCGCTGTCAAAGATATGGAAACCCGTGTGATTTTACTTTCTCGAATCAATTCCGTAACTTATAATAATGTCGTCAATCCTTCAAACATATCATCTGCCCGTCTTCTTTGGCACACTATAAAGGAACGATTTGCCTCTTCTCAAACCGCCAATCGAGCACGTGTTTTCAACAAGTTTCTCTATCCTCAATTCAAACCCAATGCAATTAATCTCTTCATTACGGAAACAAAAATCTCACTTAAGAAAATGATTGATGTAGGAATTGATCTTCCCGACGATATTTTGTCCTACCTCATTCTGTTCAAATTTCCTCCTCAACTACATTCTCTTTGACAACAAATCATGCATTTGGACAAGACAGTCACGATGGATCTTGTTCTAAATCACCTTATCCAACTCAACAATGAAACAAGAGTCAAATCCAAGGAATCCAAAATCAGCGACACCACCCTCATATCTTCTCGAGCTCCTAAGAAACCTGTACCCTCAGAGCAACAATGCAAGAGAGGCTTTCACAACCCATTATCTCCAGATCACCCTGCTGAAAAATGCTGGCATCTTCATGAACACTTAGCTCCCGAGTGGTGGAAAGAGTCACAAGCCCGGTGGAGAGCTTCTCTAAACTCAAATTCAAAAACCAAAGAGGTAGCTCACTATATGGCCCTTCTTTCCACTTGGATCAATGAAGTCAATCCTCAGAACCGAATCATTATTGACTCCGGTGCATCGTGCCACATGTTCAATTCCCCTGATTTCTTTTGTCAGCTAGAAGATCTGTCTGGAAAAGATGTCATTAACACAGGAAAAGAAGGCGCGAAACTTCCAATCAAAGGAAAAGGAATTGTCAAACTTTCTTGGAAAAATTCTGTCATTTCTCTCTCTAATTGCTTCTTTGTTCCTGATCTTGTAGTGAATCTCATCAGTCCCGGCGAACTAATCACAAAGAAAAACTGCGAACTCGTCTCTTCCAGAAATCAGTTCTTTCTCTCCTCCAAATCACAACTGGCATTCTCCGGATTCATTCAAGAGAATTTGTTCATTCTTAATCCTCCTTCTCATGTGGGCAATAATCTCAAATTTTGCCACATTGCACTCAAGAATGCGAATTCAAATGAAATCAACCTGCTCCATCAAACCTTTGGACACGCAAGTCCGCACCGCCTCAAAAACCTGTTTCCGTCACTGTCCTCCAAATCTATCTCTGACTTCCAATGTAAAGATTGCGTATTCTCTAAGATCTCCAAATCTCCCTTTAAAAACACTTTGACTGCCTCCTCCAAGCCTTTCGAACAACTTCATATCGACTTGATCGGCCCAATAACACCCTCATCTCGAAACAATATGAACTATATCATGCCAATTTGTGGATAATTTCTCCGGATACATTTCAGCAATCCCTCTTCAACACAAATCAGACGCCTGTCCACAACTCAAGATTATCTTAAATCACAAAAATCAAAAGCAAAATTGCTTTCCTGCAACTGTTTGCACCGACGGAGGCGGGGAATTTTCCTCAACTGAACTTAAAGAATATTTCAAAACTAACTCTATTCAACACTTGATTTCAGAACCATATCACCACGAACACAACGGAAAGGTTGAGAGAGCCAACCAAACTCTCACTGAATCAATCAGGTCTATTCTTTGAAGCTCCAAACTACCTCTCAATCTTTGGGCTGAAGTTGCCAAGTCAGCTTGTCTTGTCTTGAATCACATCCCAAAAAGTCCTAACGCTCCTTCTCCTTATCAATTGTTCATTGGTAAAACTCTCCCCATTAGCTATTTCCACCCTATTGGGTCCAAGATAGTATATTTCAATAACAAAATCAATCGGGGTGAAAAGTTTAAGGATTGTGGGCTTCCGGGTACCCTTGTGGGTTATAACCCCAATTTTCTGTCCTACCGAATAATCAAACCTGATAACTCTATTATTTCCTCCAAGCACGTCAAGGTACTCAAGAATGAAATCTCGTCTCAAGAAGTCCCTGATTCTCCACCAGTAGAAAACTCTCTTCAAATCCATTTCAATGACGACTTCCCGCTGCCTGTCCCAAACAGCTCTTCCTCGACTGCCATCACAAGTGAACCAATCAAATTAACCAAAAGCCCTTCTTCCTCCAACGTTGTAACTTCCCCTGTCTCTTCTTCTTCTACGTCTCTTGCAAATGCTCAAAAAATCAATCCAATTGACTCGGAATCTGAGACCTCTGAAGATCTGACACGCCTTCTTGTTCCAAGTTACTCCCTTCAAGATTGATCTACTCTAAATCCTCCCCAACAATACGGATACCATCATTATTACGTACCAAAGACTTTTGAAAAAGCAAGAAAATGTGCCAACTCTCTCAACTGGGAAACCTCTATGGACGCTGAACTCAATGGGATTGAAACTCTCAAGGTGTGTTCAGATTACAATGGTCCTGAACCGACTAATCCTCTCAACACTACTTGGGTGTATCGTCTCAAGGACAACTGCCATGGAGACCCACTCATCTATAAAAGCCAACTTTGCGTTCAAGGATTTGATCAGATTTACGGATTGGATTATCAAGATACCTTCTCTCCAACCGGCAAAGCTGCCTCCTTACGCATAGCCTTATTATTCGGGCTCTTTCACTCTCATCCAATCACTCAATTTGATGTAAAAAGTGCCTTTCTTCACGCTCCGTTGACCAACAAAGTTATAATTAGAAGACCCAAAGGATCAAAAAGAAAGTCGGAATTCCTCATTCTACGAAAGTACCTCTATGGCTTGAAACAAGCTCCAGCCAACTGGTTTCATAATTTAACCTCCTGGATTCGAGAGCAGGGATTTCATGAATCACTATCCAATCCTTGCTTGTACATCCATCCAGATTCAAATTCGGTTCTCTTCTTTCATGTCGACAATCTTATTCTTGTTAGCCTCGGAAACAACTTTCAAAATGAATTCTTAAAAAGATTCCCAAATTCCAGTCATCACGAGCCAAACACTATCCTGGGCATGAAATACGAACGCATTGACAAAAAAATACTCTTATCTCAACCAAAACATATTGAACATGGACTGGAGGAACTAAAGATGACAGACTGTAAACCCTCTTCCATTCCGCTCTCAGCTAATCTCAATCTTTCGCCGGCGTCCGATGAAGAGCATGAAGAATTCAAGTCGCTCAACATTAACTATTGATCTGCTGTTTTTCTTATCAATTACATCGCTTGTCTTACTCATCCTGATCTAAGCTTTGCCGTCTCCAGTCTTGCTCGATTCTGTGAAACGCCAGGCATCAGTCACTGGAGAGAAGTCAAGAGATGCTGGAAATACTTACACGCCACAAAAAATCTGAAACTCACTCTTCAAATAAACAACTCAAACACTCAAATTGAATCTTACAGCGATGCAACTTGGAGCGATGACTTGGAAACAAGGCGCTCCCAATCCGGACACCTTTCCCTTCTTTTCAACTCTCTCATATCTTGGAGTAGCTACAGACAGCGCAATGTGACTCATTCTACGACGGAGGCCGAATTAAATCCATTAGTGGACTCATTCCTTGAAAACATTTGGATGCGACACTTGGTGGCTGAACTGTGGAAGAAGAAAGTTTCACCCAGTGTCCATTTCATAGATAACAAAGGCCTGGATGATAAACTCAAAAAGTTTGGGTGTAATTCCAAAACTCGCCATATTGATATCAAGACCAAGGCTCTCTGCGAAGAACTCCACCTTGGGAATTTAATTATCAAACTCATACCCGCTTCGGACATGAAGGCCAACGGTCTCACAAAAGCTCTCCCTCTTTCCTCTCTTTCTTCTCTTCTTCAATTAATTGATCCATCCTTCTTGACTCAAACTCCAGTCTTACAAGTCACGGGGGGTGTTAAATGAACAATTGCTCTTCCTGTGCGCCGCTCCTCTCAGCTACACTCAACCTGGCAGCTACACTCAACCTGGCGCGGACTCTGATACTGTATTAACTCATCCTCATCTTTCACGCGCAACTCCCCGATCCCCGGGGGTATTTGGTCTCATTCAAGACTCACTCTTCCACGAGTAATAGTGGGAGGGGGGGCCACATGACTTACAACAAACTACTACCTCAATCACAACAACTCTCATCTAATCGCGAACTCAACACATCAAACTCAGCATCTTGACCGTCAACATCACCTCATCAAATCAATCTCTTTCTCCATTTCTTTTCTTTTCTTTCTCTATTCTTTTTATATCTTTTCTTTGCTTGTTTTTATCTCGACTACTGGGCTCATCAACTCTGCTATCTATCATGAACTGACTGGTAAGACTTTTGTACACCACCAACTCTCAACACACAATGATTCTGACTCTCCGCTGTTCTACTCTTATCAAGTCTTCCTAATCATTCCTCTAAATCTTCTCATTGTGTCTCTTCCATCAACTCATCTTCTCAAGTCTCAAGCCACAGCTGTTCCTTGCTTGATGTTTGTTCTGTTTCTTTTCTTTCTTCATTTTCTTTCATTTCTATCTTCAAATATTCTTACACTGATAACTATACTGGCACAGCCCTCTTTGATCAATAACAATCTCAGTTTCCCTCAGTCACTCAACATTGTTACTTACAGCCGCCTTGTTCTATTGAACTCTGAAAAAGCATTAACTTATTTTTTCAAGTATTTTCCTGCACCATCTTGCCTCAGATAGTGTTTTTCTCCATTGCTACCAAATACTTCCAAACTAATCCCTTCCATTGATTCCTTATTTAAAAGTTACTGGATCTCAATTATGGTTACATTTAAATATTTTTGTAACTCTTAGGAGGGCAGCCTAAACAGCACATTTCCCCTCCACAGAACTACCACTGGCTCAGCACTGTTTGAAGTCTTACAACATATAAGTGTAATCCAAATGGAATGCACATATGGGCCTCTGTGGACCATTGGAAACTCACACAGACCATACAGGCCTGTGTGGATGTCACACATTTGGGGAAACTGGCCTCAAAAAGTGTCAACCAAGCCTATTTGTACACGGGCCCTAACAGGCCCGGTGGGGTGTATGGGCAAATATAGCCAGATGGGCTTGTATGGGTATTATTGGGCTTAAGGTTTATTTTGGACATACTTGGCCAGACAGGCTGGCTGTCACGCTTCAAGCTTAAGGATTATTGCCCTCCAACTTTGATATACCCTTTCCTCAGTACCATCTACCTCAGTCCATAAGAGTGACAAAAATAGAAGCACAACATCAACGGTGCCTTCCGCTTATCAATTCTGGCTTGCATAATGACCTTCCACACTTGGCCACTGACTCGGCACCCACTTGAGAACCTTGCAGTCAACTCTACCTCAGTCAAGCATCCATTTGGGCTCCTCTCTTTCACCCTGGGTATCAATAACCCTTGGGTTTCCATTTCTGGTCACATGCTATTGCTAGTTTGCACCCATGCTAGTCAAGCCACCTCAACTGTATAGTTTGCAAATGGACTAGTCCCTTACCCTGCATATATTACATCTTCATATTTGCATTGACTCTGACATCAGTCCTCATGTCTCAACGGTTACACTCCAATACATTTGCCCTCTATTGTCTTGCAATTATGTTAAGACCTTGGAAACATTCATAATGTTATTTAATTTTGCAATCCATTCATGTCATTCATTGCCTCATTGCTTGTTACTGTAGTTGACCATCCATCAGGTTGTATCTAGTCTTTTCTGATTACCTTATAAAAGCTAAGCCGCTTGCCTGGGGATTGTCTCCTCAGTTATTTAATTTCATACATTCTTGCATTTGCTAAATCCAGTCATCACATTGAGCTTGGGTTTGGTTCCCATCCATTGGAACATTCATCCCTCTTGCTGTGTGCCAAGTTACTCCACCAAAAGTTTGCACTTTGCAGTTAGCCCTTGCTACCTTGCACTTGCCCTCACACTCAGCTTTTCCTTTGTGCTCAAGATAATCTAAGATTGCCCTATAGTATGTGGGGTGGTTGTGTGACATTTAATTAACTAACTCAACTCATCTATTGCAGCTTGCCAACCTATAATAGATTTCTTTTACAATTTCACATACTTGCTCAACCTGGAACGCTTCCTTCACCCCTTACAATGATGATATCCATTGGGTATGGAGATCCAGCGTTTCTAGGGAAAGACAACCCTTAGATCCTGTCCCTTCTTTTAAATCTCCTTTGGTCAAACCTCTTGATGATCCCCTTGCTGCCTCTTGGGAATTTGTGGACCCCCTTGAAGAAATCAAAGACTCTTCCAATAAAACCTTGACTTGTAGCAGATTGCTGGCCTGCACTAATGCTTCCAAACCCAACTCTTCAACCTTAATCTCAACCCTGATCCAGCCGCTTAACCAAACTGCCTTGCAATCTGGTCCAAGTGTTCCTAGTTTTTGTACCCCAGGCATGAAACAGCCTGATCATTTTACTGGGGAACACCCTCATAAGCTTAGATCCTACCTACAGTCCTGCAAAATCATCTTCTCAAAAAATCCTCACAATTTCCCTACTGATAAACCTAGAATTTTGTATGCATCTTCCTTCCTTGGTGGAAGAGCCTTGCAGTGGTTCAAAACCTACCTCAAACTATTAGACAACACTAGCCCCAATTGTATTCTCAAAAATTGGGACAAATTTGAGCAACATCTGTTCACCCTGTTTGGCAACCCTAATGAAGTTTGAAAGGCTGAATACAAATTCAATAATCTAATCATGAAGGAAAATAGTAGAGCTTCTGTTTATATTTCCAATTTTTGAACTCTGCAGTCTTGCATCCAATGGAACAAGGCAGCCCTCCTATTTCATTTTTGAAAAGGTTTACCAGCACGCCTAATCAAACAACTTGCAGTTGGGGGACATAAGACAACCTCCCTCCAGCAGTTAATTGACCGGGTGATTGAGCTTGATAATGTTTATCACAACAAGAACCGCTCTCAACAAAACAACCATGGACCGTTGTGGAATTCAGAAGAGGACTTCTCCTAAAATGGTTCCCAAGTTTGGAAGTTATTGATCCCTTGCGTCTGTAAAACCTGAGTGGGACTTTTCACCCTTCAAACAAGAGATAGAGAGGTAGAGAATAAAGAGAGATGAGAGTAAAAGTGCCTTCCAACCCAATGTGATCCTCCATGATCCAATCCGCCCCTCTCCTCCTCCTCCATCCAGGTTGAGGGTGCGGTGTGGTAGTCCAAACCTGTCCTATAGACATCAGACTCACTTTTCTAGTGTAACAACAGCTCAAACCCTCAAAATAACCTCAGAATTGGATTCTACATCACAAATAACCCATAGTCACTCAGCCAAAGTACCCCACTATCTCTCATGGATTAGAAGATACAGTCCAACAAACCTCCAACTGTGGCAAACTCATACCCAACCAGGTGTCACATCTCTGTAGAAGACACAAGAAATACATTGTAAACTCTCAAATACATGCCAGTAGCAGCTTACCCTCAATAACAGGACCATACACCAACCCTTTCACCCCAACAAGAATACAGCAATACAGATACAAGAGGCAGTACAGCTAGTTCACCTCCTATCACCTCACCCAGAAAGCAAGCAAAAATACATACAGGAGGCTGTGCAGAAGTGTACAGGAACAGTGTAGGCAGGAGGAAGTGGTACCAGTCTCAACCAGGACCAAACAAATAAGCAAACATACAGACCGAAGGCTGTGCAGAAGTATACAGGAGCAATATATGCAGGAGGAAGTGGAACCAGGCTCAACCAGAACCATGCATTACCAAAAAAACTCAGCACCACACAGAAATTTATGCAGCCAGCAGCATGTGATACCAAACAAAGTACCAGTACTAACAACCTCAGCACCACACAGCAATTTATGCAGCCAGTAGCATGTGATGCCAAACAGACTACCAGTACAAGTACCACAGGCCTACCCAGCAATATATGCAGGCAGTCAGAACCATGCAGTATCAACCCACCACAGCACCACACAGCAATTTATGTAGTCAGAAGCATGTGATACCCAGCAAACCACCAGTAACAACAACCCCCAGAACTACCCAGCAATATATGCAGGCAGTCAAGACCATGCAGCACCAAACAAATCACCAGTGAATGAACAGCAGCACATGTAGGGAGAATCAAGTAGCACCAGACCAACCATCAGTACTGCACAGGAATACATTGTATCTGCACTTCACAGCAGTTTATGCAGGGCTGTGCATGCATGAAACCCCTGTACCAGCTTTTCCCAACCAGCAGAAATGCCTCATGTAACTGTACAAGCCTTTTCTAACCAGCTAAAATGTCTCATGTAATTTTAGCTCACTGTTCCTCACCAGAACAGGGAGAACCCTCAGGGGCAGCCTTGAGCACCCCTGGGGGCAGGATTTTCTATTTAAGGAGGGCCTTTCTGCCCTATCCAAGTTGTATCATGACCCAACTCATCATCAGTTCCCCCCATCCTCCGCCCCAGGGGATCACCATGCCTCCTAGGCACCCTTAACCCATAATTTTACTACTCTCAACCATTATCCCATAACCCATACTATCATCATCACCAATCTCATATCCCATACCATCACCATCACCATCACCATCATCATCATCATCAACCACCACCATTACCCTGGATCCTCCACCATCATCAGCAAATAGTTTTGACCATGACCCAACCCAGTAACCCATACTTTTGACCATCCACCACCACCATTATTTAATACATACCCCTTACCTTTGACCATCACCACCATGTGCCCATAAACTGAACAGCATCACCTACCATCATCATCATCAGTCATCATCATCACCTACCATCATCTTTGCCAGTCATCATCATCATCACCTACCATCATCATCATCGTCCATCCTCATCATCACTTACCATCATCATCATCAGTCATCATCATCATCCCTTACCATCATCATCATTGGTCATCATCATCATCCATCATCATCATCACCTTCCTTGACCATCATCAACCATCATCATCACTCACCATCATCATCATCACCTACCTTGACCATCATCAGTCATCAGCATCACCTACCTCATCCATCATCATCCATCATCATCACCACCTACCTTGACCATCATCAGTCTTCAGCATCACCTACCTCATCCATCATCATCACCTACTTCATCAAACATCATCATCATCAAACATCACCATCAGTCATCAACTATAGGCCCAACCATTCCAACCTTTATTCAAATCATCACCTGTATCACCAAAGGAGTATCAATCAGTAACCAATAAAATAAATATAAAAAAAAATATAAAGGATAAGACTAGAGAAAGGATTCTTCCCTCACTCAGCTTCTATCCACCAGGTCACCTATCTTTTCCACAATTTCTTCCTTATCAAGCTTGAATACATTGATCCTAGGTCTGATAAAGACTACTATAGTAGCAACTCTATTTGAAAATAAGCCACCATTTCTCTTTTCTTTTATTGTTGTGAGACTACTATAGTACTCAGAGGGGCAGGAAATTCAAAACCACCCTTAGTATTTCTCTATCTTATTTGAAGTTCTGATACTAAATTCCCCCTCAAGTGACTGCCAGCAAGCTATTTGCTAAACTTTACCCAATCCCAAAGGAGTCTCCACAGCGGTTTAAGTAACCTCCCACTCAAACCTAACCTAAGTACAACCAGAATCAAGCAAGAATAATGAAATACAACCCCTAAGTGCAGAGCCCTAGCCCCAATCATATCCTTCCATCCCATAAACCATATCCCATATCCCATCCATATTGCCCGCCTGCCATTATGTCCACCTGGTTTGTCCTTCTCATGATGCAGCCCTCCCGCCGCGCCCCAACTTGGAGCCCCTCCCCATGTCTGCATCCGCCCAACGCGCCATTCCAGATATCCAAGGTACATCCACGTGATCCGTCCAATCCAATCCAATCCACCCTGCATCTCTGGATGCCAAGCCCAACTTGACTGCTGCTGAGCCTGCAGAGTGGCTTGCTGCGGCAAGGCTGCACCCATTGCTGAGAGCGCCACCACTGCTGAGCGGCTGCCACTAATGAGCCCGCTGATACTGCTGAGCGCGCAGCGCGCAGCCTATTCCAACTTGTGTCCATAAAAGACCACCACATCCCCCCCAACTTGAGTTCTGTCCCCAGAGATCCACCACTATCTCACCTAACCCCAGCTATCCTAGTTTCCCCACCCTTCCCCTTTGCACCGCAACTTCACACCAAAGAAAAACACCCCATCCACCCCACCTTCATCCAAACATTTCCTGCACATATTACAGCCGGAACAGCCTCTCTTGCCATATCCTTCTGGGCCGGCGCGCCTGTGTTCTGTGCCAAGCTGGACACCGCCGCTGCTCCCTATCAGATGGAATGCCTTGAACCCGCGCAAGAGGACCCGGCACAACTCCTTTGTGGTCTTGAGAAACAACAAGATCTCCACCAATGAGTGGACCCTGCCCGGCTCACCTTGCACCCAACTGCGACGCGCCGCCCAAAACCCTCCGTTGCGCAAGAGCCATGACTTGGGCTGGACCACCTTGGCACCAGGACTTCTTGGAATTTGCGGCTTGTTGGAAAGCTGCCCACAAGTGGGCCGCATGGGTACAAATGAACGTACCAGCAACGGAACCAAGAATCTTCAACTGTCCCGCTGCACCTCCCCCACCACCACCACCTCCTCCTGCTCCTGCTCCTCCTCCACCGCCATCTCCATTCCCAGTTCCCAGGTTATCACTGGAACCCGCGCGTTCCGACTCCCGTGGTGATTGAGTCTTCACCAGAACCCGCGGCCGCCACTTCCAAAATCCTGGTGATCCCCTTGATTCCGGCATTTCCCTTGGTGAGGTTTGACACAATGGAAAACAACACAGACAAGCTACTCTGGCGTTTTCTAGCAGTCACCCACACGCACACCACTGATGCGCAATGCAAGGTTTTGGTGGCCTTCCAATACCTAGCCGCGGCGGCTTGCGCAGACGCAGAGGAAGTGCTGAGGACTTGGCCGACCTAGGCAGATTTCCCCCCCCTTTCTTCCTATTTCTTCCTTCTTGTTTCTGCGCCTATTTTTAAAAGAAAAGGAATTTTGCCGGGCCATCCTAAGTAGCCTTTGGGCTTGTGAGAATCTTTGGAGAAATAAGAACCATGCGCAAGATCTGCGCTTTGAGAGCAATCTGCTAGAGTGAGGAGAATCGGCCCCACTGAGAGTATCTGGTGAGAGTACCTGGACCACCCCAGAAAAACTGCCACACAGTTCCCCGTACCCATCTACAGAAAAGAGAGAGTACAAAGAAAAACAGCTGCGGGAGCACATCCTTGAGAGAGAGAAAGAGAAAATTATCTTCCCAAACCCATCCATACCTTCCATCTATAAGATAACCAAAGAAAAACTTAGAGAGATTTTTTTTCTTTCTTTCTTTTAAGAACCAACTTGTTCCAAGCCCAGGACTTGCTTTTTGACCCACATCTGTTCCATGCAACACACTTTCCTAGTTCCCTGAATCATCCGTTGGAAATTGTTCATGCGTTTGAATACAGAATGTGGGGCTTGGCCTTGCATACGCGGACCCAGCGTTGCTCTGTTCCCATACCTAGAAGAAACTCATATCCTAGCCAGCAATAATCCCAAAAGAAAACCCAGAGAGAAGGAAATAAGAAAAAAAACATTCTGGGGTGTCTAGTTGTTCTTGCTGTGAACCAACTAGAGCACCCCCTCTCCCAATCCAATCATATTCCCTATTCATCCATTGTTCCCCCCCAGGGGTCTGCAATTTTTCACTCTGCTGGATGCAAACCGTGCGCGCTGCCTTGTCCTTGGAAGAAGGATCCACATTGTTTTCCTCTTTTCTATCCAAACCAGCTGCAAGTCTTCCAGAAACTGCGCTTCCCGCGCTTCTTCCCCACTTCCCACATTCTCCTTGCTAGTCAACCGCCCGCACAAAGCCAGAGCTTTCTCCCTGCGGTAACCTTGGCCAACTAGTCAAAATCCACCTCCGGCCCACCCTTGCAAAGCAACTCCACGCTGAGGTCCTCCTCCTCCTCTCTTGCCAAATCCCGCCTCCCCTTCCCCAACTTCTGATCACAGATTGTGGTTTTGAATTGGCTGCCAGTCAAATCATCCACCATGAACACTTCCATCCCCGCCTCTGGATCAAACGTCATTTGCGCTTGGAACCCAAACATGAATGGCCCTCCTAAAATAGCCTCCCTGCAATCAACCAATAGGAAAGAAAGTGGTTTACAGACCCTTGCAACCTCAACCTCTTCCTCCTCCACAACCCCATCCATGCCACACACCCCGCCGTTAAGTGGGCAAAGCCCCATTGCGCATTTCCACCAAACCAATCCCAATTCATCAACCACTCTAGACGGAAGGAGATTCACCATAGAACTGCTATCCACCAGCGCCCACACCTTCCTTCCAGAAATCTTCATTGGAACGTAAGCCAGTGGAGTTCAAACCAATTTCATCCCCGCTAGCTTGCGCTCTGTCTGCGTCATCCCCAGCCAAGTTCACCCATTACACCATTGGAGGGATCCTATTGTGTCCACAATCCTTCAGCACTTGAACCATCTCATCTACTACCACCCGCAACACCGCTTCCAACTCCTTTAAGGTCAAGGGAATAGTCAATTCATTCCCTGTCACTCTGCGCACAATTTCCACCACCTTCTTCTTCCCCGCCGGATTCACTGGCCGTCCATCTGTTTCCCAAACGTGCGCAATTGGCTTAGGAGCTGCCGGCAGTACCCATTCCTTGGCATCCACATCCATCCTTTCTACTGCCGCCGGCTCCTCCATTGCTAATACCCTCACTTCCTCTTCCATGCGCGGTGGTTGCCATACCCCTGGACCAGTGAAAATCCCCAGAAAATCTTGAGCAGTTACAATTGGTTCCTGTCCTTGCGCACGCACTTTCTCCATGGAGGTTGCATTCCCAGGTTCTGTGGAGATCTGCTTGTCCGTTGGAAACATGAATACCATTCCCACCGGTCAAACAAATCCTGCCTTGAGGTCCTTTGTCATGTTATTGCACCCCAACTTCCAATTCCCTCTTTCCCAACAATAATTGCATAACCGCAGCACAGGCAGGTTTTATGGCCAAAGCGGTCCCCCAATGTGAGGAGGCAGATTTCATGGCCCTGAAAACAGTCAACTCAGGAATATCTGTAAATCCTTCATCAATTCTGTCATCTTGCTAATCTCCAGGCTTTTCTTTGGTGGTGTTGCCAGAGCGTGTTCCGTTTTCAAGGGGCCCGCAACTAGAGCTTGCGTTGGTGCTGCCGGAGTGTGGGAAGAGGACTTCTTTGACCCCGTCGGGAATGATCTCGCTGTGTTCTCCATCAGTTCCTCCAAGTCCAACCCGCTTTCCACCGCCCAAAGGATGATAAGGATTTCCGGAAGCAGCGCAATACTCCCATCCAACAACCTCTTTGCCAAGTTGGTGTTGTACTAGTGCCGCTGCACCCGCCTGCAGAGTTGGGGACCAAGTCCTCCCAAAAATTCCCTCTTCATTGCGCCCTTCTGCCCCAATATCACCTTGTTCTTTTCCAGGTAGAAATGGAACCAGTTGAAAATTGCTACATACTCCCCCAATTGCGCCAGCGCCTGGAATCCACCATTTGCGCTTGCTTCTGCCACAGCTTGCTTGAAATTGCTTTCCTGAAACCAAGGTTTGCACCTTCCCCACCGCGCCAAGATTTCTGCCTTTAGTTTTGGCCAATCAAGTTCCTTGTACCCTTCCATCTCTTCCACATCCCAAAGCTTCTCATTGTCCATAATGAAGAGGACAAAAAGACAAGACTTATCCAAACCTGTTGCACCTTCCGCGTTGGCAATTCCTTTGTATTGCGCAAAGAATTGCTCAATGTCCTCAGTGTTGAACCAAATGTGTGGATAGTCCCATGGCCTGATGCGGACAGGCTTATGATCAGCGCCATTGTAGGAGCAAGGGACACCATATCCTGCCCCTTATGAGTGTTTTTTCCAAGAAGCCAGAGGAGGAGGAGGGTGAGGAAGAGGAGTGGGGGTCACATTAGCCAACCCCAAGATGGTCAATGGGAGGTACTGGGACATCAAGCTTGTTAGTTTCAAGAGACAAGTAACAAAAGGTTACTTCCCGGCCAGACCCCCAGATGTGGAATTCAGAAGAGGACTTCTCCTAAAATGGTTCCCAAGTTTGGAAGTTATTGATACCTTGAATCTGTAAACCCTGAGTGTGACTGTTCACCCTCCAACCAAGAGATAGAGAGGAAGAGAATAAAGAGAGATCAGAGTAAAAGTGCCTTCCAACCCAACGTGATCCTCTGTGATCCAATCCCCCCCTCTCCTCCTCCTCCATCCAGGTTGAGGGTGCGGTTTAAGTAACCTCCCCCTCAACCCTAACCTAAGTACAACCAGAAGCAAGCAAGAATAATGAAATAAAACCCCTAAGTGCAGAACCCTAGCCCCAATCCTATTGTTCCATCCCATATCCTATACCCCATATTCCATCCATATTACCTGCCTGCCATTATGTCAACCCGTTTTGTCCTTCTCATGATGCAGACCTTGCGCCGCGCCCAACTCAAAGCCCCCTGCGCATGTCTGCATCCGCCCAACACGCCATTCCAGATATCTGAGGTACATCTGCGCGTCTTGCAAGGCGCAATCCAATTTACCCTGCATCTCCGGATGCCAAGCCCAACTTGACTGCTTCTGAGCCTGCAGTGCGGCTTGCTACAGCAAGACAGAACCCATTTCTGAGCGCGCGGCAACTGCTGAGCCACCCATTGCTGAGCGGCTGTCACTTCTGAGCTCCCCGCTATTTCTGAGGGCGCAGCGCACAGCCTATTCCAACTTGCATCCATAAATAACCACCACACCATCAACTTTGGCTCCAAAGGCGGAAGACTCCTCAAAACAATCCTCAAAGAATCCAGAGCAATCCAGACCAAATCCAACCTTGCACTCCAAACCAAAAGGAAAACCTGTCACCAAAACTCCAAAGTTCCTGGACAAATAAAATGGGATGCTCCAAAACAAGGAAGGACTAAGGAGGGAAAGGAATGGGTTATGTATGTATTGTGGAGGTAAACATGATTTCAATAGTTGTGCAAAGTGGCTAGTGCGTGAAGTTGCTAAACAGTCAAAAAATTAACTTGTAGTTTTCCTGACACTTGAAAGGAAGACTACACATTATCTAAATTCCAGCAAGTCAATCTTTGCACTTGCAAGTCACTAGGTGCTCCAAGTTTGAGATTTGTACTTTTCCATCCCCAAAACTCCCCTTATTGAGTTTTACTTGATTCTGGCGCTAATTTTTATTTTATAATTGAATCTTTTTCCGCTTCCAAAAATCTTACGTGTTCCAAGATAGATAGGTTCCATATCTATTTAGTAAGTACTGCAACTGAGCCATCTCATTGGTTTTCTCAAAAGGCAAAATGGAAATTTGCATTTTCTGATTTCCCCAGGTTTGAATGGGATTTATTTGTCTTGGATATTCCCAGAATGGATGATACCATTCTAGGCTATGATTTCCTAGTTCACTAGAATCCGGATGTGAATTGGCAAGAAGGAGTAATTAATCTTTGAACCTTGAAACCCCAGAAAACTAACCCTTCCATCAAACAGGAATTAAAAAGCCTACCTGAAACTATCATTGAGTTAGATGACACTTTTCTGCCAGGAGATTTGCAATATCCTGACCTTCATTCCCAAGTTCCCTCTTCAGAGTTAGGAGTTATTGCTTATTTGTCTGACTTAACTCTTCCTTGTTTCTTCAAAGAAAAACAAGCGCCAACAAAATGGTGTATTTTGAGCTCCCTAATCCTCTTGCATCATGCAAGCACTTTGAACCCTGTTCTTGAAGATGATGAGATTGAAGATTTAGAAATCATTCAAGAGTCTTTACCTCAAATTTATCATGAATTTGCTGATGTCTTTTCAGCTGTAAAGGCAGATAAACTTCCTCCATCCTGTTCTTGCAATCATAAGATCAAATTTACTGGCCCACCACCGGCACTCAGACCAGTCTACTCTCTTTCAAAGCAGGAATCCACCGCGCTTCAAGAATACATTGTGGAAAATGTATCAAAAGGATTTCTTTGACCAAGCAATTCAAACACCGGTTCACCTGTCTTATTTGTTCCAAAGAAAGACGGCGGACTTTTCCTTTGTGTTGACTATAGGAAACTGAACCAGGTAACCCGGAAGAATTCCTACCCAGTACTGCCTATGTTGCACCTCCTCACTCTCTTCCATGTAGCTGCTTATTTCTTGAAGTTAGAACATCCACGCACCTATAACCTAGTTTTCATTGCAAAAGGTCATGAGTATTTGACCGCAATGAGAACATGGTTTTGCAGTTATGAGTATAATGTCATGCCTTTTGGCCTCTGAAATGCTCCTTCCACTTTTCAACATTTTTTCTGACCTTGTAGAGAAATATCTTGTGGTGTATCTTGAAAATATACTAGCCTACTTGAAGACTCTTGAGGATCCCATTGCACATGTGCAAGAGGTGCTGCAGCGGCTTTTCAAGAATGACCTGTTAGCAAAAGCCTCTAAGTGCAAATTCCATACTACTTCTCTTCAATTTTTAGGTGTCATAGTCTTGCAGCAAGGAATATCAATGGATCCAGCCAAGAGCCAGCCCATATTGGACTGGCCCCCACCTTCTTCTGTTAAATACCTTCAAGGTTTCCTTGGTTTCAGTAATTTTTACAGGAGGTTTATTGAGCATTATGCCAAGAAAACTGTAAACCTTACTAACCTTCTTAAAAAAGACACTCATTTTTTTTTACAGAAAAAGCTGCTTTGGAGTTTGAATCTCTGAAAAAAGAATTTACCACTGCTCCAATACTTGCTCACTTTAATGAGCTAGCTTGCACTATCCTTGAAACAGATTGAAGCAACTATGTGATTGCAGGAGTAATCTTGCAGTTTTCCTCCTCTTCTTCTCTCTTTCATCCCATAGCTTTTGAGTCTTGCAAATTGCTTACTGCAGAGCTCAATTAAAAGATTCATTAAAAGGAACTTCTTGCAATTGTTTATTGCTTGAAAAAATGGTGTTCATACCTTTTGAGTCTTATGGAACCTTTTGAGGTCTTAACTGATCACAATTCTTTAAAATATTTCATGAGCTCAAAAGTCCTTACACGCAGACAGGCATGTTGGGCTAAATATATCTCCAATTTCAAATTTACAATCACATACCGTCCTGGGAAACAAGAGGTAGTCCCTGATGCACAAGAGGTAGTCCCTGATGCTTTGTCACGTTGAGACAAAGTTTACCCATGAGGGGGGAGCACCTTTGCCAACAACAACCCTGAAAACGTTAGGACACTTTTCTCAACCCAATCTGCTGAAATCAGTTCAATCATCACTCACCTTTGAGATCTAGCCTTCAAACTACAACAAGCTCAACTTGACAACCTCAAGTGTAGAAAACTTTGCAAGAATGCCAACTTATTAGATAGTGATTATAGTATTAACAAAAATGATTATTTAGTTTATGAAGATTGTATAGTAGTACCAGATAATCCTTGCATTAAGTTAGATATCTTTGAGTCAAGGCATGATTCTCTGCTTGCTGGTCATTATGGGCAGGACAAAACCTACCAATTGATTGCACAAGACTTCTATTGGCCTGGTATGACCAATTAAGTAAAAGACTATGTTAATGCGTTCTATGATTGCAATCAGAACAAGTCCTCAAAACATTGGAAGTATGGGCTGCTCCAGCCACTTCCAATTTTTCCAATTCCTTGGCACTTGCTTTCTATGCATTTAATTTTGCAATTACCTATTTCTAGTGGTTATGATGCTATTTTAGTAGTAGTAGATTGCTTCTCAAAGATGGCTTTATTTCTTTGCAGTAATGTGACGGCCTCTTCTGAAGACTTGGCTAATTTATTCATAGAATATGTATTCTTGAAGCATGTTCTCCCTGATAACATAATTAGTGATTGTGGATCTTTTTTTCTCTCTAGCTTCTGGACCTTGCTGTTCCAGCATTTTAATATCACTTGCAATTTATCAACAGCTTACCACCCGGAAACAGATGGGAAAACCAAGCAAGTCAATCAGATGCTCAAACAGTATCTCCAAATGTATATCTCCTACCAACAGAAAGACTGGTTGCAATGGCTCCCATTAGCCAAATTTGCCTAAAAAAACTCCACTCATTCCTCCACCAAACAGTTGCCCTTCCAGACTCTTTATGGTAGAAATCCAAATTTCTCTTCCCTTCACATAGCACCTTCTCAACCTGCTACCAATTACCTTAATCAAATCCAATCCCTTCAAATGCAACTTCAAACCAACCTCAAAGCAGAAAACCAGCGCTACAAGGAACAAGCAGATTGGCTTTGCACTTTGGCCCTAACCTTTGCAGTAGGAGATTGGGTATGGCTCAATGCTTGCAATATTTTCAGTACTTGCCCAACTCAAAAAATCTCTGAAAGAAAGCTTGGCCCCTTCAAAGTCCAATCAATTGTCTCCCTTAAAGCCTTTAAACTCACCTTACCTGCAAAATGGAAAGGTATCCACCTGGTCTTTCATGTTTCTCTCCTAGAGCCAGCTTGAGTCCTATACCCGGGCAAGACTCATCCTCCTCCTGAACCGGTCAGTGTCCAAGATCAGTAAGAGTGGGAAGTAAGCCGCATTGTGGATTCCAGGTCACGCAAAGGAAAGCTTCAATACATTTTCAAATGGACTGGCTTCCAGTCTGACAAAGATTGCACCTTATGGGAACCAGCCCATCACCTTTGCAACTCTCCTGATTTGGTTTGAGACTTCCATGCGAGTTACCCTTGCAAACCTTGCCAACCATAGCTCCCATTCCATTCCATTCCATTCCTTTCATCCCATTCCACATTTCCATCCCATTCCTTCCCATTAATCTCATCCCATTTCCTTATTCTATTTACTTTCCCTTTCTCAAAACTTATCCCCTTTTTATTTTCAAAATCTTTATCCCTCCATGTTTTATTTTTATTTCAAAATAAGAATCCTATTTTCCTTAAAAAAAATAATAATCATAATAATAATAAAAAAGTAATAATAATAATAAAATAATAGTAATGATAAAATAATAATAATAAAAAAAAATAATAATAATAAAAAATAATAATAAAATAATAAAATAATAATGATAATGATAATGATAAAATAATAATATATATATATATGATTACAAAATACATTTTCACAAATTATCCTTTATTTCTCTCTCCACTTCCTCCCAATTCTCATTCAATTCCTCTACCATCTGTTGGAATCCTTCCCTTTTTTGTTCAATACTATCTTCATATGTTCCTATCTTCCACCCTCTCTCATTACCATCACCACATTCATTAAAATTCAATACTGTCATCACCCACCATCATCAATTAACTGTCACCACTCCATTCCAACTTCATCTATATCATCATCACCATCACCATTACCATCACCATTATTATCATCATTACCATTAACATTACCATTACCATCACCATCACCATCACCATCATATCACTCTTCCCCATTAAGCTATACCATTACCCTCATCATCATCATCATATCATTCTCCCCATTAACCTATACCATTACCCTCATCATCATCATTATATCATTCTTGCCCATATCATGCTAGGCAACTATGCCTGAGGTCCTTGTTGCTCCTCTTAAAATAGGCTATCATTCCCCATATCATACTAGGCAACTATGCCTGAGGTCCTTGTTTCTCCTCTTAAAATAGGCTATCATTTCCCCATCTCATATCCTGACAAGGTGGTGTCTTGTCATATATTCCTCAATTCTCATATTCTCCTCTCATTTCTCATGAATCTCTGGAATAGTTGCTGGTTGTAAATTGGTTCCTAAATTTGTCAGTTAAGGTGGTTTTTTTTTTGATGTTCATATTCTGTAACTAACAAATTTAGTTACCTTATTGCTATCTTACTGTTTTCATTAGCTTATTACCCATGTCTTAGGCCCCCTCTGGGGCTCTCTAGTTGTCTTAAACCTGCTATCTTAGGCCCCCTTTGGGGTTCTCTAGTTGTCCATAAATACTGATCCTTCCCTTGGACCGGGAATCAAATCCATCTGATTACCAGACAACTAAAGCAGAGTGTCCCTTCCTCCTCATCGGATCAGTTTCACTTGAATATACAAGTATTACCTCTTCCCCTTTGGTTCTTTGTAGCCTTGTCATTTCCTGTTTATCTCTCTTTGGAATCATAGCCTTCCTTCAAATTTTCACGGTTAAATGCCAAAATCTCATCCCACTAAGCTATCCAGTCAACTTCATTGTTCCAACTGGTTTACTTACCATTATCATCTTGACCAATCCACACCATCATCCCTCCTCAATCTTGCCATCTCCAGAATCCCTTCCTTCAGGTTGCCCACCTCCATCAAATCCATTCAAGCCAAACTGATCAACCTCAAACTCTACGCTTGAGATCAATCCCCACTTCTGCTCCTTCTTGGCCCTCAATTGGCAGTACTACCCTCTTCCTTATTGCTTCCTCATCTCATTCTCCTTCTTTGGCATTCCTTGCTTCTTCAACATTACAAATTCAATCCTGAAATTTCTAGCTTTCAAATTTTATTTCTACATGGCCCCTTTGATCCTACTGTCATCAACCCAACCTCAATCTCTGCAGTCCAACTATCCCCCAATCCTCTCATCACCTGGCTCCAGAGCCGCTATTCATCATCCAACCCCAATCCTATCAAGAAATACCATCATTGATTCCTCAGCTATTGGTCTCAATTCCAACCGTCTGTCCCCAGTACTCATTTGACAAGAATCACGCCCAGCCTCAGCTACCATCATGAACATCCTCCCTCAAACTCAAGAACTATCTTGTTTCAACTCGGATCCTTTCCACCATTGTCTATCTTGTCTACATCAACAGAATCCTCTCTCCTCATATGTCCTTCTCCCCAAGCGTGATTGCAAGAAGAAATTCCCAAGTGTTGCTAAAATTCCCAAAGGTCTTGACTTTCACAATGAATCCCATCTGGATCTCTTGATTCAATCCTCCTCCATCACTTGGCTTCAGTCCTACCAATTCTCATTTGATTGAATTTCCCCTCATCATCCAACCAATTCTCAATCTCATCTCATCAATCCATTGCATCCATCATGATGATCCCAATCTGGATCTACACCAATCTATGTAAACTATGGAATTGATAACACTCCAATTTTCATCTTGCTCATCACTCAAGCAATCTTCACTTCCTCTCATCTTCTTGCTCTTGCTTCATTATCACTCCCGCTTCACCTCCACTGCTTTCTCAAATTCCCTCGATCACCGCTCCAGCTTCCCCTCATTCCTCCCTCTTCCTCAATCTCACTCCAAGGCTGCCTACAAGATCTTTGCAGACTTTCAAATTGGTATCATTGGATCCCCCAATACCCTCCTTGATCCCAACCTTGTCATCAATGATAACTTCCAATCCACCAAGACTGAACTCAATAAGGATTACGCCAGGAATCAATTCTTGGATCTCTCAAAACCATTGATTGTTCAGATGTGGAACTGTCAATTCTCAAAAGCCTTCTACCTCCAAAAGGTTCATCAACCCAGGCATCTCTCCAAAACGGCTAGGTTTTTTGGACCTTGGTACTTGGAAATGTTTACAAGGACGTCTTTCCCCCTTGCTCCTCATCTAGCACCTTTGCTCCCTCCTTTCAACCTTGCTTGTGAATTGAACTTTGGCTTGCTCATTTTCCTTGCAACCTTGGCAGCAACCTTTCTTGCCTCTCAGCCTTCACTCAACTCCAGAATCTTGCGCAATCTTGCATCCTCAACCTCTGCAACCTTGCTTGCAATTCATCTGCAGCTTCTCCTACTGCTTCACTTGCCATCCCTGCTCAATATGATGCATCCTCCCTTGCAACCTTGCTCTTCCACCTCTCAATCTTGCTTGGTTGCTTCTCATCCCCACATTGCTCCATTGCTCCATCTCAACTGCTTGCTTGCTCCCATCCATCTCCTCCACTCCGCCTCTACACCCAAACTCACTCCATCTCCAACATTGCTTGCAAGCTTTTGCCACTCACCTCCATCCTTGCACGCTTGCTCTCAACATCTTTTCAATGATCCAATATCACCCAATCTTGCTTGCTCCTTGAACGTGACCTTGCTTGCTTCAAAATTCCCTCTCTTGCTGCCTCAATGGCGGCCTCATTTATCCCTTGCTTGATCATCAACTTCATCACCCCATCCGCAACCTTGCTCTTGATACCTCTTGCTGCCCATCTCCACCTTGCTTGCAATTCTCATCCATCAACTCAGATTCTCTTTCCCTCTCATCATCATCTTCACCTTTGTCATCCTAATTGCTCTAACTCCCATTCATCAAACTTTAGGGGTGGTCCATTAATTTGGCTTGTCCTGTCACCCTTGCCATTCTCCCATTGCTCCGCCCGCTACATCTCTCCTTGCTTCATATCATCCCCTCCTCATGCTACATCACTACTCTCTTGCTCCAATCCTCTTGCTACATCACCACTCGCTTGCTCCCATCCATCTCATCTGCTTCACCCGCTACTTCTCTACTTTCTCCATCTCCAACATCAATACACCCATCATCAATCTGATTCAATCATCATTCGATCCATCAACCATATCAACAACATGCAACTCTCATCACCATCAAAAACATTCAATTCAACTTCAACAACATATCTATATTCCTTCTCATCTATTATTGAACAGGCTGGTGTGCTGGAATCCTTCCCTTTTTTGTTCAATACTATCTTCATATCTTCCTATCTTCCACCCTCTCTCATTACCATCACCACATTCATTAAAATTCAATACTGTCATCACCCACCATCATCAATTAACTGTCACCACTCCATTCCAAATTCATCTCTATCATCATCACCATCACCATTACCATCACCATTACCATCATCATTACCATTACCATTACCATTACCATCACCATCACCATCACCATCACCATCACCATCATCATCATATCAATCTTCCCCATTAAGCTATACCATTACCCTCATCATCATCATATCATTCTCCCCATTAACCTATACCATTACCCTCATCATCATCATATCATTCTTGCCCATATCATGCTAGGCAACTATGCCTGAGGTCCTTGTTGCTCCTCTTAAAATAGGCTATCATTCCCCATATCATGCTAGGCAAATATGCCTGAGGTCCTTGTTTCTCCTCTTAAAATAGGCTATCACTTCCCCATCTCATATCCTGACAAGGTGGTGTCTTGTCATATATTCCTCAATTCTCATATTCTCCTCTCATTTCCCATGAATCTCTGGAATAGTTGATGGTTGTAAATTGGTTCCTAAATTTGTCAGTTAAGGTGGTGTGTTGTTTTTTTTTTTTTGATGTTCATATTCTGTAACTAACAAATTTAGTTACCTTATTGCTATCTTACTGTTTTCATTAGCTCATTACCCATGTCTTAGGCCCCCTCTGGGGCTCTCTAGTTGTCTTAACCCTGCTACCTTAGGCTCCCTTTGGGGTTTTATAGTTGTCCATAAATACTGGTCCTTCCCTTGGACCAGGAATCAAATCCATATGATTACCAGACAACTAAACCGGAGTGTCCCTTCCTCCTCATTGGATCAGTTTCACTTGACTATACAAGTATTACCTCTTCCCCTTTAGTTCTTTGTAGCCTTGTAATTTCCTTTTTATCTCTCTTTGGCATCATAGCCTTCCTTTAACTTTTCACCATCAACCTAAATTATTCCAAATACTTGTTGTCTACCAAAGAAGACAGCCTTTTCAAGATCATTACTTGTGCCACCAGATGTCTCTTGAAGATCTCCTTGCACTTTGCAGTCCAAGCTCTCTTTGGTTGGGTATTCCATCCACCTTCATCCATGAGTTCCTTGTAAGCTCTCTTCCTTTGGCCCCTTGAAGAACCTTTCCCAATATTGCCATTCAATTGCCTTGCATCAGTTTCAATTGGATCTTTGACTCAGACCCAGTTCTCCTCATCTTGGCCCTCCATCTCATCCCTTTCCGTTCCATTCTGCTCCTCCACCTCCTGTTCCATTCCACTCCTTCCTTCTATCCTGTTTCCTTCCTCTTCATTTTCCTCCCTTTTTTCCGTTTCCACCTCCCTTTCAGTAATTGTTTCTTCTTCTCTTGCCTCTTTGTCTGTCTGAGGTTCCTCAGCTTGCACTTCACTTTGCACTTCAAACCCAGTCAACCCAATATATGGCGGCGGCGGAAGAGGTGTATTAGTGGTATATTGCTGGAATTGTGGCAGCACTACAAAAATGAAGATTATATTAGTCCCATCTCCTTTCTTTTATTTTTTCTACTTATTGCCAGTCTCTAAGCCTCAAGTTACCAGGCTTCCAAATACGTAAGAACTCAATCTCCAGCACTGGCAGTATTTGGTAGTTGACTCACGGCGCAGACCTTCAACTTTGCACCTCCCTTCTGGACGCTGCTGGGAAATCCACAACCAGCTTGCTACTTATAGGGAACGTGCAAGCAACCTTGCCCAAACAACATTGTTTGCGCTTGACTTGGATACCTTGTTTGGTGGTACTAGGGATGCATTGCTTGTTTTGTTGAATGCACTTTTGCAACAGTGGAATGTGAATGAAAACATAATTAATTATAAATCTGTTTAAAAGGAGAAGAAGTAATGTTAATGGGTATTCAGTATTTGTAACAACTTTGGAATCAATGGTAATATTTTCTGAATGCTTGCAGGAGCTTGTTTCTTTATACCTGGGCAACTTTCATGCTTCAAGCTTAAGGATTATTGTCCTCCCACTTTGACATACCCTTTCCTCAGTACAATCTACCTCAGTCCATAAGCGTGACAAAAATAGAAGCACAACATCAATGGTTCCTTCCGCTTATCAACTCTGCCTTGCATAATGACCTTCCATCCTTGGAAACTGACTCAGCACCCACTTGCAAACCTTGCAGTCAACTCTACCTCAGTCAAGCATCCATTTGAGCTCCACTCTTTCACCCTGGGTATCAATAACCCTTGGGTTCCCATTCCCGGTCACATGCTCTTGCTAGTTTGCACCCACGCTAGTCAAGCCACCTCAAGTGTATAGTTTTCAAATGGACTAGTCCCTTACACTGCATATATTACATCTTCATATTTGCATTGCCTCTGATGTCACTCCTCATGTCTCAACGGTTACACTACAATACATTTGCCCTCTATTGTCTTGCACTTATGCTAAGACCTTTGAAACATTCATACAGTTATTTCATTTTGCACTCTGTTCATGTCATTCATTGCCTCATTGCTTGTAACTGTAGTTGACCCTCCATCAGGTTGTATCTAGTCTTTTTGGATTACCTTATAAAAGCTACACCACTTTACTGGGGATTGTCTCCTCAGTCATTTAATTTCATACGTTCTTGCATTTGCTAAATTCAGTCATCAAATTGGGCTTGGGTTTGGTTCCCTTCCATTGAAACATTCATCCCTCTTGCTGTGTGCCAAGTTACTCCACCGTAAGTTTGCACTTTGCAGTTAGCCCTTGCTACCTTGCACTTGCCATTGCACTAAGCTTCTCCTTCATGGTCACAATCATCTAAGATTTCCCTATAGTACATGGGGTGGTTGTGTGACACTGGCCGGCCAAATTATGATTAATTTGTGTTTTGGGCTTGCCGCAGCTTCCTGTCTTGCAGCCCATGTTGCGACCTGCTTGGGGCCGCTTTTTTCTCTCAGTAGGGCCCATGCAGTCCCCGAAAAATTGCTTGGGGCCGCTGCGGTTGGCAAGGGACCCCGCCCAGTGCAAAGCTGCGCTGGGCTGTTGTCCGTGGCCAACAGTTGGAGACGCGGGAGCTGGGGCCAAAAGCCCTGGCTCCTCCCCCTCCCCTTGCTTGCCATTGCAAGGGGGAAAGGGATGGCTGGCTGGGTTGAACCAGCCAGCAACCAGTCAGGTTGGGGGGGGACTTCAACACCCTCCCACCCAGATGGAGTGGCTGGGCCAGTTTCAACAAGGCAACTGGCGGTGGGGGGGACCTGATTGCCCTCCCACCAGCAAAGCGCAAGGGGCACTCTCTCCCCCCCTCTACCAAGGGGGAGAAGCAATGGACTGAGGGGGATCTGACCACCCCCAAGCCCACCTAACTTTGAAAAAACCCTGGAGGTATTGACCTCAAGGGCCCTGGTAGGGAGATTTGACCACCCCCTCCAGGGATTTGTGAGAAAGAGGGGGGGATGGCATGTCCACCAGTTACAACCCCCTCCCCTTCAAGTGTGTCTGAGACCGCACCCAGGTGTGTCCTGGGTCCCACCTGGCTATTTGTATGGCCAGCTGCTGTTTGCATGAGGCGACCAGCCAGCGTGTGAGATAACAGGGCCGGTTTTAACAGACAACTGGCCAGGGGATTGAACAGAAAGGGGGCTGTTTTGACCCTGTAATGGTGGAAACACCAGAAATGACTGGAATATGCTGGTCATAAGGGTACATGGACTGATTCCATGTGGGCTTATGTAGACCAAACCAAGTAAAAAGGCCTGTAGAGCCTGTAGAGCTCTTTTAGGGCGGTAAATTTGCCTTTTGGCATTTTTTATCATGGGCCCACAAGAGGCCAATATTTTTTACTTCTGGAGCTCTTCTCCCTGCTGTTTTCCATCATTTGTTCACATCCAATCAAATTCATCAACAATATCATCCAACATATTGCCCCATTGTGAGAGCCCATTAGCAATTATTGACACAAGGTGTCCAGAATTTATTTTTCTTTAATTATTGCTCATTTGCCTAAGCTAATTGCTGGCCATAATTATATCAGTCCTGCCTATTTTTCTAATTAGTTTCTAACTTTTCTTGAATATCTTTTGTTTCTTTTCCCTGTTGTTGTTTACCATCCTTCCTCCTGCTCAAAAAAAAATTCTCACTATCCTATGTCACTATCTCATCCTTCTCCTGAGTTCATTCAATCAATTCATCTTTTTAATTGTTCTGCTCAAAAAATTCTCACTATCCTATGTCACTATCTCATCCTTCTCCTGAGTTCATTCAATCAATTCATCTTTTTAATTGTTTATCAAAACCTAAAAATATCAAATCAATCCTCATTTGGGTATCAGATCATCAAATTATATCTCTCCTTAATCCTTCTATCTCCCATCTCCTTCATTCTTCTATCCTCAATATCCTTCATCCTTCTATTCTCTATATCCTTCATCCTTCTACCCTCCATCTCCTTCATCCTACTCAGATCAATACTCTCCAAGCCACAACTGGATCTCATTGATTCAGTTCTCTTTATAAACTTATAAAAATGCTATTCACTGATTCTAAATAAAAACAAACCACTTTGATCCCCTTCTTCAGGCTCAAATCTGCATTTAAAACTTACCTAATTTATTTTGATCCATCATCCATCAATCCACCAAATCCTCCTCTCTCCTTCCTACATCCATCCATCCACCCAATCCCATAAAACTATGATTGTGACCAATGATTGTCAATTTTTCTTATCACAAAAGAAAAATAAATTTTATTAATTTATTTTATATTTTTGAAAAGAAGTATTTGGATCATGAAATGAATGTATCACAAATTTTTCATCTTATGAATAAAATGAGCAAACAATCTAGCCATTACAAATGGAATAAGAAATGTTAAAAGTTTGAATCTGAATCAAGGAAGATGGTGATCCATCCCCTTCTTAATTTTCTCACAAGAATTCATAAAACTTTATAAACTTCCCAAGCAAAAATCCAACAAGATTTCAATTGTTTTCTGGGTACAAATTTTTTCAAAATGACAGCAAATGCTTGAAAAGCCTCAATGTTTTGGCATACAAACATTTTTTTGGTGGCCTCTCTGCAACTAAGGGAGTGATTTCATAAGAAGGTTGCATAAGCTGGTGGATTGAAATAAATATTGCCCTGTGGTATTCATATGTACATACATAAAAGTTTAAAATTCCCCAAATTTGGGGAGGGATTTCATTTGCCTGGTGAATCATGGACTTTTCCTAGTGGAGGCATGCAGATTTCCTGATGTAAATGCAAGAGATTCATAATAAAATAATCCTCAATAAATTGGACCAAGGACATTGGAACTGGTTGAGGGGTGGTAAGAATCTTCAAACTTTTCATAGACTAGTGTATTTCCCCCATATTTGGATAACCATTGAGGGAAACTAGCATTTTGTGGGACTCAAATATTAAAATAATATTGATTCATCTTCCAGAAATAATAAGAATAAAAATAAGAAATCTTGAAAAAATGCTTCAATGATCAGAATAAATAAATAAAATTATTAGAAAAAAAAACATCAGAAAAAATTCCAAAACAAATGGATGTCCAAGATAGGGTGTATCAGAGTTAGAAAAGCTGCCATTAGAAACCCACCACTTTCTTTGACAAAACCCACCATTTTTAATGGCAGGTTTCTGAAATACACATACACCCTAACTGGTGTATTTCAAAATGGTTTTTTTCATGGAAAAGGCGGATTTAAGACATCAAATCTTCCATTCATGCATCATCATCCATCCACCATCCATCACATGCAAAACACTCATCCAAACTTCCACCTCAGAAAATCCATACCAATCCCATCTCTATCCATTCACACACATCTCATCTCCATTGCTTCACACACATCCCATCATCATCTCATAACCCCACATCACATTAATTATAAAACAAATTGAATCCCTTCTTGATCATCACCCCAATCAAAGTATACGGTTGGGAGGGAACAAGATGGGAGGAGATGGTTTTCCAAACATACAGAGAGGTGGGAACAAAAGTGTTTTGCAGCAAAGGAGGGCTCAAATGAGGGTGTCCAAGAAAGACAAGAAGGACATCAAATTTTTGACCAAGATTGACTCAATTTCATCTCTCACAATCAATTTGCCTCCAAATTGATCTGGGATCAGATGATCCTCCCCTCTTTGAACCATCCAAGGCCATACAATCAAAAAATCATCATTGATTGTATCCAATTAGCATACTTGAACTGATACCAAAGCTTGAATCAACCCAATCACAATTCAAGAGCTCATCCTAGAACTTCTTGCCATCATCAACCTCTTCAAGAGTTTCTATCCCTCACTCCCAAAGATCTCAAGAGGATGATTCAACTCACCAATTCAATTGCTAAATCCCTCACCTCATCAGCATTCCATCATCCACCATTAGATCTGATCAACCAACTCTGGAAAATCTGGATTTTTGCAGAGATATTTGCAAGCAATGGTGAATCCATCAGATTTTTGAATTATTTGAAGGATCAAGATGCCTTAGAAATTAAATTCCCAGATCATGGCGCTAGTTGGACTAACCCCAAGATTAACGCTACTGTCATCAGGTACTTCAAGGATCAAAACAGCTTGGATGAGATGATCAAGACCTAAAAAACTGCTTGTCATCCTTTGAGGATGATTCTAAAAAAAACATCCTTGATCACCAATTTCTTCTTTCAATCATCTACCAATCATGCCCAAAACTCAATCCCCTTGTTCATCAACCCAGATAAATCCCATCCTCACCCGTACTTATCACAATCTCATCTCTGCCTGTGGCTGGGACAATCAACCTCATCTTTCAATCCATTACTTGAAAAAAGCCATCAAAATAAAAAAAAGCCTACTTTTGATCCCTACCCAATCATCCATCCCCTATGACTTCAACCAGCCACCTTCTTGGATTGAATTGCTAATCTGATCTGTAAGAGACAAGATATCCAACTACGCTCTGTGCTCAATCTGAAAGACCATCTGATCTGATTAATTGTCAACAAGTTGGATTGGATCTGATCCTTTTTAATACTCCAAGTTTCTCAATATCCACAAAAATCCTCCAAGTGGGAGAAAGTATTGAACTCAATCCTACCCAATCTTGATTGATCTCAGGGTACTGAAACCAATCTTGAGACTTGCAAGATAAAAAAAATGAGTTTGGAACAGTTTGTATTCATTCACAATCTTACTTTGAAACTTTCAAAATGATGATTGGCCCACAATGTTGAGTTTTGGAAAAAGGTAACAGAGACCACCAGAAGCTAGGCTCAACATGGATTATCCAAGGTTATTGGAACAGAAAAAGTTTCTAGCAAAATTGTTAAACCATTTGGTCAAATGGGTCAATTGACTTAACCATCTGATCCTGAAATTGGGACTGAACCAGAAATTGAGATTTCAGATTTATCTATCAAACCAACAGGGTTGAAAGGTCCAGATTAAGGACTCAGCTACTGGTCATCATCCCCTCCAAGGCTTCTTTTCTACCCCCATTCATGATCTCAAACCCTCTTTGATAGGTGGTGATTGGATTGCTTGTCATTGGATTCAAGATCAAATCAAAGCTCTCAATCAACAAAAACATCATCTGAGAACTTGGATACTTGCCTCAGACTAGTTGTACTTGAGTCTCTTGATTTCATCCAGAAATTTTATAATATATATCACTATTTATCAAGTTGTTTAGTACAGAAAGAGAGAAAATATATACCACCCACACACTTAAACAGTTGGTTTTAAGAACTTGAGTGTGCATCTGTGTGAATGTGTGTAGGGGGGAGGGGGGGGGGCAGGGGGGGGGGGTGTAAGCCCCTGATGGGAATTGTAAGATCCATGCACTGTTCTATTGATTTATCAAAATTCATAACTTTCTTTTTTCTTGCTTTTTTTTTTCTTGCGGCTTTTTTTTTTCTTGCGGCTTTTTTTTTCTTGTGGCTTTTTTTTTTCTTGCGCCTTTTTTTTCTTGCGGCTTTTTTTTTCTTGCGGCTTTTTTTTTCTTGCGGCTTTTTTTTTCTTGTGGCTTTTTTTTCTTGCGTCTTTTTTTTTCTTGGAGTCTTCTTTTTTTTCTTGTGTCTTTTTTTTTCTTGTGTCTTTTTTTTTCTTGCATCTATTTTTTTTGTTTGTTTGTTTCTTTCTTTCTTTCTTTCTTTCTTTCTTTCTTTCTTTCTTTCTTTCTTTCTTTCTTTCTTTCTTTCTTTCTTTCTTTCTTTCTTTCTTTCTTTCTTTCTTTCTTTCTTTCTTTCTTTCTTTCTTTCTTTCTTTCTTTCTTTCTTTCTTTCTTTCTTTCTTTCTTTCTTTCTTTCTTTCTTTTTTATTTTTTCATTTATTTTTTTGGGGGGGAATTGATTTTCTCACTGGCGCAATCCTTTATTTCATGGAAGAATATGTCTGCGCGCCATTGCACATCCTTCCTGCTACACAGAAAAATACCTTATATCACAGTAATTTCAAGAATTGATTTTATTTAAATTCTAAAGCCCTAGCCCCGTAGCAGGGGTTCATAAACCCTCAAAAAAATCTTTGGTAAGTTTGGATGCATTAGAATCCCCCACAAATGGAATCAAAAAATTAAAAAATTCTGTAAAAACCAATTTTTCCAGGGGTTTTTTGATCCACATTTTGGCTGTTTTCATTATTTTTTTGGTTATTTAAGCTACAAGATATTTAAAGCAACATTGAAAGAGATTTAAAATATTTTTTGTAGATTATTTGGATGTATTGTTTTAAATTAAAAAGTTCCTTCAAAATACTAAAAAAATCAAATTTCTGATTGGAAATTTGCATCCTGTTATTTTCATTTTTATTTCATTTTTTTCCTGATTTAAGCTATCACAAATTTATAAGAACAGTCAAAGAGGCTTTGTATAGGCTTTGGATGTTTTTTATCAGATTTTTTGGAGGTATTATATTACCTTAAAAAATTCCTTCAGAAAAGCAAAAAATTGGAAAAATTCAATTTTCTCATTAGACTTTTGGATCCTTTTGTTTGCCTTTTTGATTTTTTTTTTGGTTTTTCAAGATTTTGAAAATTTGAAAGAAATATTAAAGAGCTTTTCAATATTTCCTTCAGAATTTTTGGATGTATCTTGGGCCTCAAAAAATAAAATCCAATGTAAAAACACTTCAAATCAAAACATCTATTGCAAGTTTTTTTTTACATCTGGCATCAAAATTTCCGCAAATCTCCTTGGAAAAACTTTAGAATAGAATCCAAAGAATAAAATAAACAAGCTTCTGACTGCGTTTAAAATTTGTTACCCCCCAAATTATAAATTACAATCACATAATTCCAAAGAAATGGGTTGTCTCTTTTTAATGATCCTTTCTTGCTTTTTTTCCTGAAATAAATACACCTATCAATTTGATAAATCTGAAGAATATCAAACCAGAAAAGCTACCACCAAATTAAAAAAAAAAAAAAAAAAAAAAAAAAAAAAAAACAAGGAAGACCAATTGTCCTTTGAGGTTATCAGGAAATGTTTCCAAAAGATTGGGTGTCTGGGTGGTGAGGGTTATATGTCCCAAGCACAACAATCCAACTTCCATTGATCCTTCCACTCATCCCATTCACACAAGAATCCAAGGGAAGAAAAAGGAGGTGGTTCAAAATTTATCCAAAGCTGGAGTTCTCCCATTAAAAATTCTCAACTCTCTAATACAAAACTCTTCATCACCTGTACATAGAAATCTCCATACCATTTACAAAAAAAGATCACAAATACAAAAGAATGCCCTTGATGGAAAAACTCCTGTGGAAGCACTCATATTTGAACTCAGGATATCTGCCTTTTTCTACAAAATCAAAAATATTGATGGTTGAATCACTTCATTTTTAATTTCTCATCATGATTCCATCAAAATTCTCAAAATTTTCCCAACTCTCATAATGATGGACTGTACATTTAAAACAAACCAGTTTGGAATTCCCTTTCTTCATATTCTTGGCATAAATATTTTTTTCAGAATCTTCTCATTTTCCTTCTTTCTTTTATCTCAAGAGAAAAAACAGCACTATGAATGGGCCCTGACTCAACTTCAGGAAATTAAGCACAATAAAAAACCTAGTGTGATTATTACAGACCAGGAACAACCATTTATTAGTTCAATCAAAACAGTTTTTGCTTCCTATCATCATCTTCTCTGTGTCTGACTCATTTTCAAGAATATTCAAACTCATTGCAGGAAGAACTTTAAATCTGAACATGAATGGAAGCTTTTAGTAAAAAATGGCATCATTTGGTCAATTCAAAATCAGAATCTACTTATCAGGAAAACTTCACCCGAATTTCTCTTGTATGGAATCTTCCAACTTATGATTACCTTCTTGAGAACTGGATTCCTTTAAGAAGAAAATTTGTCTCCTATTTGGCCAACAAACACTATCAATTTGTAAATACAAGTACCTCCAGAATAGAAGGCCTACACTACTACATTAAACATTTCATAAATTATTCTAATGGCTCTTTCTATAATGTATTTCAAAGAATTTGCAGTTACATCAGCATCAAAAACCATGGGAGCGCCATTGAAGCCTCTCAGCAAAAAATCAAGCATCTCATTGGTTTAACTCACTGTGTGGATCATCTTTCTGGAAAGATCAGCCACTTTCCCCTCAAAACCATTCATTCATTTCATCAAGTTCCTGAATGTTCCACCAATTGCAACAACTGTGATTACTTTTTTTACATGGGTATACCATGTGTTTACACAGTCAAATCAGCTATCAGAAAGGGTGAACTCTTCAAAATTGAATATTTTCATCCTCAATTGCATGTCAAAGCTCCCTTATCAGTGATTTTATTTCTTTTTTTTTGGATTCAAGCTCAAATGAATAATTTCCTGATTGATTTTGATTTTGATTTCTCCAGTTAACTTTGGAGCCTGATGCAACTGAAAAATATGAAAACCTTGAATTTACAACCAGAGACATTGATGAAAAACTTTATTTCACTGAACTGTTTGAAGAATTCAAAAATTTTCCCCCTGAAGAACAGATATATTATCTGGGTGAAAGCAAGAAGCTATACAGTGGAAAATATCAAATTAATCTGATTCAAGTTCCCAATTCCACTCAAAGATCCAAAGTAAGAGGATGACCCAAAGGAGCAGGAAATAATTTCAATAAGATATCTCAGTCCTCAAGTAAAATATATCCATTGAGTTTTTAATATTTAGAAGAACCCAAGAGGAGAGGAAGGCTAAAGAAGACATTCATAGCAAATTCCAAGGTCAGTCACCATTCTTTGGAAAAAAAATCAACTTTCATAATTTTTTTTTCCTTGTTCAGGTTTCAAGAATATGGAAGGCCATAAAAGGGAAGGGGAAGGAAAAAAATAAGGAGGAATCAGAGGAAGAGGTAATTTTATATCTATACTTATTTTTTCTGCAATGGATTTTTTTTACTGAGTCCTTGTCATTTTTTTAACATAGGGTGAATTTATGACTGAATAGGAATATTCAGAGGATGAAGAGGTTCCAGAGGATGAAGGTTAAGCTTCAGCAGATGAAGAGATACCAAATAGGGATGTTATTAAAATGGTGAGCTTTCATTTTATTTTATTGATTTTTGATTTTTTGTATATTATTTTCCATTGATTTATTCATTCAAACTATTATCAGAGGTCTTGAAGCATTTTGAATAATTGGGTTTCTTCTCCTGAATACAATCCTGGGACAATAATTGAGAGACTAAAGGTATCCAATGAAGATAGTGATGCTCCTTACCATCCTCCTGGAAGGAAGGTATTGACAGCACAAACAATCAGTTAGAAAGTGAGTACATTTGATATTTTCTCATTTTTTAATTTTATCTGTTTTTTTTGGGGGTTTTCCTCTAGTTTTCCTGCAAATTATTGAATTCTTCTTCTGGAATATTTTTCCAAGTATCAATTGAAGAAGTTAGTCTGATCTTTATAACATATTTTAAGTTATAAAGAATTCTGATTTTTGGTTTTAGTTCCCATAAAAAGATTTTATTTCTCCAAAAACAGCCATTCCACATATATCACATGTTCAAGATGTCATAGGGGATGAGAGCTGTGGCTTTATAGAAGAATCCATTTGTTTGGCGAGGAACTCAGAAGACTGGATTGAATTCAGGAAAAAAATGGTAAAAGATCTTGATTCAAACCCAATCTTCAAGGAACCAAGATTAGTGTGTGATATCTGGGGTTAAACTTTCCAAGAAGCAAGACAGAAACTGAAACAAATTTCTGGCCCAGCTCCAATAAATATGTGGATGAAATATCCATGCCATTGTTTTGTTCTGGTTGAAACATGTAAGCAACCAGTAATTCTGTTTTCTTCTTTGATGCCTTGCACTTATCTTCCTCTACATTACCCTCTCACTCCAAATTCCAAATCTTCTCATATTTGCTTCATTCTTTCAGAATATTTGAAACATATAGCTACATTCAAGTTAAAGTCTGATCATTTGCCAGATCCCAGTTTAGATCCAATTTGGAAAATCTTTGTGACCAAGGATTCCAAATCTTGGAAAAAATTATTCAGAAATATTTAGAGCTTGGTCATGAGATTTTTTTCCCTCCAAAGAAATCAAGTAGAATAATAAAAACAATCATAGTTGAATAGTTTTTAATATTTTCATCTATATTTGTTCTTTATTTTTTATTTTTTGAATGAAGTTTGTAAGGCGTATGCATACATCCAAAAGATCTATGAAAAGTATTAAAAAGATATTCTTTTAATTTTTTAAATTTAAAAAAGATTGAATACCAAAAAAATAATATGTCAAAAGGAAAGCAACAGGATCCAAAAATCAAATGAGAAAATTCAATTTTTTGCATTTCTTGGTTTTTTGAAGGTAATTTCAAAGGTAAAAAATGACATCCAAAAATTCTGGATTTTTTTTAACAAGCTCTTCAATTTTTTTTTGAACTTCTAAAATTTTGAAAGAACAAAAGAAAAAATAATCAAAAAGGCAAACAAAAGGATCCAAATTTCTAATGAGAACATTTAATTTTCCAATTTCTTTTTGCTTTTTTGAAGAAATTTTTTAAGGTAATATAATACATCCAAAAAATCTGAAAAAATTTTGAAATTCTCTTTGACTAATTCTTAACTTTTTGATAGCTTCAATTACAAAAGAAAAATAAAAGGATGAAAATTTCCAATGAGAATTTTTTTTTTTTTGATTTTGTTGGTTTTTTGAAGGAAATTTTCAGGGTGATGTTAAATTCACAGCTAAACGGTTACACCTGAGTCATACAGACCCCACACAATTTGATTTTGTTCAGGCTGTACTACACACCCCACCAAGCCTCCATTTGGTGGCCGCACAACTACATTCAAGCGGTGTAGAGCCCCACACGGCTCAAATGTAGTCATTTTGGTGTGCCACATGGCCAGCCCAACCACATTCAAGTTGTGTGGGTCTCTAAATGGCTCAAATGTAGTTGTGTAGCCATTCCACATGGCTAAAAGTCTGGTTGAAAAAAAAACAAAGGGTATAAAATAAACCAAAATAAACTAAATAAAAATACAAAAAAACAGAAATCAACCAAAAGATCAAAAAAAGTTGATTTTTTGGTTCAAAAATAATCAAAAAAATAAGAAACTAAATAAAAAATAAGAAATAAAATAAAAATAATTAAAAATAAATAATTAAAAATAAATAAGTAAAAATAAAATAAATACAATAAAAACTGAAGACAACCAACCGGTTTTCTTGAGATTCAAGTAAAAAATTCAAGTTCAACTTGATTAGCCCTAAAGTAAAAGGGCCAAAAAAAATGCAAGAAGTCTTTTGACCAGCCCTGAAGCAAAAGTTCCAAAATAAATACCAGTCTTTTGACCAGCCCTGAAGTAAAAACACCAAAAAAAACAAGTTCAAATTGTGTTAAGCTGATCCCATCACAAGCTTAACACAAGTTAAGCTTGTGATGGGATCAGCCCAACATAAGTTGAACTGACTTACCATTAAAATCTCATTCAAAAAAGTAATAATAATGATGTTAACTCAAAACACTCAACATAATGATGTTCAAAATGTGATAACACTTTATATTAATAGAATTACAATATCAGAATGTTAGACCGAAACCAAATGATGAAATTAATCTACAAGTTAGAATACAACTCAAGTTGATCTTTGAGGTGATCAACCCAACAAACTGCTTTTTTTGAAATCATGGAATGTGGTTTGGAAACTATGGGCTGGATTGGAATCACAATTCCCTCAAGTACAAGCTGCAACCAATTTTTATTTTTAACAAAGCAAATGAACATAGGATCTGATTTTTCTTTTACACCAATTTCCATAGGAGTAAAAGAACAACATGATTCCAATGAAATAAAACATATTGGTCCTCCATAAGTATCAGCTATCATTTGAACCATGTCAAGCTTTGGAAAACATTTTGAAAAGGGAATCTTTTCATTTATGTCATTGAAATGAAGTCTTTCTTCTATCTTTTCAACATCTTTACTGCTGCCAAGTATCTTATAATAGCGCCCCTTATTTTTACTCAATTTTTCAAGCATTTATTTCCAAACTTTCAACCATCCATCCTCATCATACCCAAGTGATTTAGCAATGAATCTAAAACCAAAATTTTCATCACCAAGTGGGTCCCAAAACTCACACAAGAACTCATGTAAGTTCTCAGGTATTTGATTGAGTTAATTTAATTCCTAAAATAAAAAAGTATTCAGCCAAAATTCTAATCTCATTAAAGGAATCACCACTCACTAAAGATGAGCTTCTGTTTGACTCATCCAATGGGTCTGCTTCATCCTTTGAAAAAGAATTGTATTCCAACAGAACCAAAACCAATGAAATTTAAGTTTCTTCCACTTAATTATAAAATTCAAATGAAGAGCCTGACTTGAAATATAAAAATTTCTCAATCAGTTCATTAAAAAAATGAACCTTTCACAAAAGAAAAGACTTACAATAATTTGTCTTTTCTTCTTTGGTTCCCTTCTACTTCTCTTTTCCCGCTTAAGTTCCTTTTCAATGTGTTAAAATTGAGAAGGATCTTGCTGGGTATCTGTCAATTTTGGACATCCTCTGCTTGATTGCAAGAATTTAGGTTCAAGTACGGATTTGATTGATAATTGGCCATCTCCTTCATCAAGTGCTTCAACAGCCCGCCATAATCTTGATCAGGATGATTCAAGGTCATTGCATTGAGCTCCTCATGTAACTTAGAATTGTTGAGCATTTCATCAAAATCAAACTTTAAAAATTCAAAAGGATCAAATCTTAGTAAATTAGGAATCATCATTTTAGTCAAGTATGAATCATCATTAAAAAAGCATTTATCAAAAAGCATTAATCACAAAGTGATTTAAAAAATCCAACTAAAACCAACTTACAGAACTAGAAATGCAAGGGTCATAATCCAACCTACACTAAGTATTAACATCTTTAGGCACAACAGAGCCTCTTGACCCTAGTAGGTCCCCTATTTGGTGGGAACAGGGCAAACCCATAGTCATTGATATGACTTGGTGAAAACTTCCCCATCATGGTTACACTTTAACCTCTCTAATTGCTCCCCAAAAAGTTTGATTGCTTGTAAAGACACCTTGTATCCCAATGGTAACAATTCAATAGGAAGAAACATTCCAATCTTTATTTGAGGGGTGTAAATTTCAGCCTGAAAAAATTTAATTTGATAGGAAACTGTGCCCTCTAGGTTTTTACAAACATCCAAAATGTTTCCCAAAAATTTTTCAAGGAATTGTTTGAGAGTAGCCTGGGCCCCTTCAACCCAAGACTTTATGTTATTTCCAAAGTCTGGGTTTTTGAAAGTTCAAGCCATTACAAACGTCTCTTTGATACAGAAGATATTATGATCCATATACTCAATTACATCCTCACGGTCTGCCAAAAAACACTTTATACAAGTCATAATGTAAGCAAAAGAAACTAGGAAGATTAAAATTAGAGGCAGTGATTTCACACTTACTCTAAGTTCTGCATCATTGACCTCTGCCTCCTCCTTGATTTTTGAGTCCCGATACTTAGCCCACAGATACATAAAGCTTTTCCACCCTTCAATTTCATTATTAAAGCACACTTTACAGTTTGCTTGTATGTTTAAAGACAAGTGCCATTGACAGCACTCTCTTTTTGACTCAGGGAATGGTTTTTCTAGAGCACAGATCAAAGCTTTTTCATGGTCTGTCACAAAGAATTTGGGAATTCTCTCAGTATCATAAGCCAACTCCCTTAGCGCATTTTCAGACCAACTGTAGAAATCAAACATTTCTCTTGTTATAAAAACAAGAGCTTTTGTGAAATTTTTCTTGTTGGAAGTAATTCCTACGATGTGCAAGAGGGGGATGTTGTACTTATTTGTCTTATAAGTACAAGCCATCATAGTTATATGATGGAATTGCTTGCAAAGCTTTAATGACTCTGGGTTAGCCAATAATAGGGCCTCCAAGTCACCCTCTCCACTGAATTTTTCTTGATGAACTTAACCTGAATTACCAAGTGTTAAATGAACAATTGCTCTTCCTACTCACTCTTCCATGAGTAATAGTGGGAGGGGGGGCCACATGACTTACAACAAAATACTACCTCAATCACGACAACTCTCATCTAATCGCGAACTCAACACATCAAACCCAGCATCTTGACCGTCAACATCACCTCATCAAATCAATCTCTTTCTCCATTTCTTTTCTTTTCTTTCTCTATTCTTTTTATATCTTTTCTTTGCTTGTTTTTATCTCAACTACTGGGCTCATCAACTCTGCTATCTATCATGAACTGACTGGTAAGACTTTCGTACACCACCAACTCTCAACACACAATGATTCTGACTCTCCGCTGTTCTACTCTTATCAAGTCTTCCTAATCATTCCTCTAAATCTTCTCATCGTGTCTCTTCCATCAACTCATCTTCTCAAGTCTCAAGCCACAGCTGTTCCTTGCTCGATGTTTGTTCTGTTTCTTTTCTTTCTTCATTTTCTTTCATTTCTATCTTCAAATATTCTTACACTGATAACTATACTGGCACAGCCCTCTTTGATCAATAACAATCTCAGTTTCCCTCAGTCACTCAACACGGTTAAAAGCCGAAGCCATTCCGACGAATTCAACCAAGCAATGGAGGGATCTAGCAACAATGGCTTTCGCCAAATAATTCTCAAGGCTGCTTTGGAAGCTGTTCCGATACTAACTGACAAAAATTACTCCAATTGGAAGGACAAGATGACCATGTTACTCGAGCTTAAAGGAATCAATGAAGCACTCGAAGATGACTCTAAAACTCTTAGCGCTGTCAAAGATATGGAAACCCGTGTGATTTTACTTTCTCAAATCGATTCCGTAACTCATAATAATGTTGTCAATCCTTCAAACATATCATCTGCCCGTCTTCTTTGGCACACTATAAAGGAACGATTTGCCTCTTCTCAAACCGCCAATCGAGCACGTGTTTTCAACAAGTTTCTCTATCATCAATTCAAACCCAATGCAATTAATCTCTTCATTACGGAAACGAAAATCTCACTTAAGAAAATGATTGATGTAGGAATCAATCTTCCCAACAATATTTTTTCCTACCTCATTCTGTTCAAATTTCCTCCTCAACTACATTCTCTTTGACAAAAAATCATGCATTCGGACAAGACAGTCACGATGGATCTTGTTCTAAATCACCTTATCCAACTCAACAATGAAACAAGAGTCAAATCCAAGGAATCCAAAATCAGCAACACCGCCCTCATATCTTCTCGAGCTCCTAAGAAACCTGTACCCTCCGAGCAATAATGCAAGAGAGGCTTTCACAACCCATTATCTCCAGATCACCCTGCTGAAAAATGCTGGCATCTTCACGAACACTTAGCTCCTGAGTGGTGGAAATAGTCACAAGCCCGGTGGAGAGCTTCTCTAAACTCAAATTCAAAAACCAAAGAGGTAGCTCACTATATGGCCCTTCTTTCCACTTGGATCAATGAAGTCAATCCTCAGAACCGAATCATTATTGACTCCGGTGCATCGTGCCACATGTTCAATTCCCCTGATTTCTTTTGTCAGCTAGAAGATCTGTCCGGAAAAGATGTCATTAACACAGGAAAAGAAGGCGCGAAACTTCCAATCAAAGGAAAAGGAATCGTCAAACTTTCTTGGAAAAATTCTGTCATTTCTCTCTCTAATTGCTTCTTTGTTCCTGATCTCGTAGTGAATCTCATCAGTCCCGGCAAACTAATCACGAAGAAAAACTGCGAACTCGTCTCTTCCAGAAATCAGTTCTTTCTCTCCTCCAACTCACAACCGGCATTCTCCGGATTCATTCAAGAGAATTTGTTCATTCTTAATCCTCCTTCTCATGTGGGAAATAATTGCAAATTTCGCCACATTGCACTCAAGAATGCAAATTCAAATAAAATCAACCTGCTCCATCAAACCTTTGGACACGCGAGTCCGCACCGCCTCAAAAACCTGTTTCCGTCACTGTCCTCCAAATCTATCTCTGACTTCCAATCTAAAGATTGTGTATTCTCTAAGATCTCCAAATCTCCCTTTAAAAACACTTTGACTGCCTCCTCCAAGCCTTTCCAACAACTTCATATTGACTTGATTGGCCCAATAACACCCTCATCTCGAAACAATATGAACTATATCATGTCAATTGTGGATAATTTCTCCGGATACATTTCAGCAATCCCTCTTCAACACAAATCAGACGCCTGTCCACAACTCAAGATTATCTTAAATCACGAAAATCAAAAGCAAAATTGCTTTCCCGCAACTGTTTGCACCGATGGAGGCGGGGAATTTTCCTCAACTGAACTTAAAGACTATTTCAAAACTAACTCTATTCAACACTTGATTTCAGAACCATATCACCACAAACACAACGGAAAGGTTGAGAGAGCCAACCGAACTCTCACTGAATCAATCAGGTCTATTCTTCAAAGCTCCAAACTACCTCTCAATCTTTGGGCTGAAGTTGCCAAGTCAGCTTGTCTTGTCTTGAATCACATCCAAAAAAGTCCTAACGCTCCTTCTCCTTATCAATTTTTCATTGGTAAAACTCTCCCCATTAGCTATTTCCACCCTATTGGGTCAAAGATAGTATATCTTGATAACAAAATCAATTGGGTGAAAATTTTAAGGATCGTGGGCTTCCGGGTACCCTTGTGGGTTATAACCCCAATTTTCTGTCCTACCGAATAATCAAACCTGATAACTCTATTATTTCCTCCAAGCACGTCAAGGTACTCAAGAATGAAATCTCGTCTCAAGAAGTCCCTGATTCTCCACCAGTAGAAAACTCTCTTCAAATCCATTTCGATGACGACTTGCCGCTGCCTGTCCCAAACAGCTCTTCCTTGACTGCCATCACAAGTGAACCAATCAAATTAACCAAAAGCCCTTCTTCCTCCAACGTTGTAACTTCCCCTGTCTCTTCTTCTTCTACGTCTCTTGCGAATGCTCAAAACATCAATCCAATTGACTCGGAATCTGAGACCTCTGAAGATCTGACACGCCTTCTCGTTCCAAGTTACTCCCTTCAAGATCAATCTACTCTAAATCCTCCCCAACAATACGGATACCATCATTATTACGTACCAAAGACTTTTGAACAAGCAAGAAAATGTGCCAACTCTCTCAACTGGGAAACCTCTATGGACGCTGAACTCAATGGGATTGAAACTCTCAAGGTGTGTTCAGATTACAATGGTCCTGAACCGACTAATCCTCTCAACACTACTTGGGTGTATCGTCTCAAGGACAACTGCCATGGAGACCCACTCATCTATAAAAGCCGACTTTGTGTTCAAGGATTCAATCAGATTTACGGATTGGATTATCAAGATACCTTCTCTCCAACCGGCAAAGCTGCCTCCTTACGCATAGCCTTATGTTTCGGGCTCTTTCACTCTCATCCAATCACTCAATTTGATATAAAAAGTGCCTTTCTTCACGCTCCGTTGACCAACAAAGTTATAATTAGAAGACCCGAAGGATCAAAAAGAAAGTCGGAATTCCTCATTCTACGAAAGTCCCTCTATGGCTTGAAACAAGCTCCAGCCAACTGGTTTCATACTTTAACCTCCTGGATTCGAGAGCAGGGATTTCATGAATCAATATCCAATCCTTGCTTGTACATCCATCCAGATTCAAATTTGGTTCTCTTCTTTCATGTCAACGATCTTATTCTTGTTGGCCTCGGAAACAACTTTCAAAATGAATTCTTAAAAAGATTCCCAAATTCCAGTCATCACGAGCCAAACACTATCCTGGGCATGAAATACAAACGCGTTGACAACAAAATACTCTTATCTCAACCAAAAAATATTGAACATGGACTGGAGGAACTAAAGATGACAGACTGTAAACCCTCTTCCATTCTGCTCTCAGCTAATCTCAATCTTTCGCCGGCGTCCGATGAAGAGCATGAAGAATTCAAGTCGCTCAACATTAACTATTGATCTGCTGTTTTTCTTATCAATTACATCGCTTGTCTTACTCATCCTGATCTAAGCTTTGCCGTCTCCAGTCTTGCTCGATTCTGTGAAAGGCCAGGCATCAGTCACTGGAGAGAAGTCAAGAGATGCTGTAAATACTTACACGCCACAAAAAATCTGAAACTCACTCTTCAAATAAACAACTCAAACACTCAAATTGAATCTTACAGCGATGCAACTTGGAGCGATGACTTGGAAACAAGGCGCTCCCAATCCAGACACCTTTCCCTTCTTTTCAACTCTCTCATATCTTGGAGTAGCTACAGACAGCGCAATGTGACTCATTCTACGACGGAGGCCAAATTAAATCCATTAGCGGACTCATTCCTTGAAAACATTTGGATGCGAGACTTGGTGGCTGAACTGTGGAAGAAGAAAGTTTCACCCAGTGTCCATTTCATAGATAACAAAGGCCTGGATGATAAACTCAAAAAGTTTGGGTGTAATTCCAAAACTCGCCATATTGATATCAAGACCAAGGCTCTCCGCGAAGCACTCAACCTTGGGAATTCAATTATCAAACTCATACCCGCTTTGGACATGAAGGCCAATGGTCTCACAAAAGTTCTCCCTCTTTCCTCTCTTTCTTCTCTTCTTCAATTAATTGATCCATCCTTCTCGACTCAAACTCCAGTCTTACAAGTCACGGGGGGTGTTAAATGAACAATTTCTCTTCCTACTCACTCTTCCACGAGTAATAGTGGGAGGGGGGGCCACATGACTTACAACAAACTACTACCTCAATCACAACAACTCTCATCTAATCGCGAACTCAACACATCAAACTCAGCATCTTGACCGTCAACATCACCTCATCAAATCAATCTCTTTCTCCATTTCTTTTCTTTTCTTTCTCTATTCTTTTTATATCTTTTCTTTGCTTGTTTTTATCTCGACTACTGGGCTCATCAACTCTGCTATCTATCATGAACTGACTGGTAAGACTTTCGTACACCACCAACTCTCAACACACAATGATTCTGACTCTCCGCTGTTCTACTCTTATCAAGTCTTCCTAATCATTCCTCTAAATCTTCTCATCGTGTCTCTTCCATCAACTCATCTTCTCAAGTCTCAAGCCACAGCTGTTCCTTGCTCGATGTTTGTTCTGTTTCTTTTCTTTCTTCATTTTCTTTCATTTCTATCTTCAAATATTCTTACACTGATAACTATACTGGCACAGCCCTCTTTGATCAATAACAATCTCAGTTTCCCTCAGTCACTCAACACCAAGTTGTTCAAAGAGGACCACCATAACACTTTTTCCCTTCAGATCTTCAAGTGCTACCTTACACTTAGTGTTATAGATTGTTTTTTCATCAACATATGTTCCACCATTGATCTTGCTCAATTTAATTTTGAGTTGAATTTTATTGAGACCATCATTCATGCCTTCTTTTAGATTTTCTAAGGCTACCCCAGAGATTCTCCTCAGGTGAGGATGCACTGAGGGGTGTGGAGATTGTTCATGGTTATGTTGATCATTCTTGTAGGAGATTTGCCACAAAGGATCAACCTTTGTGTGAATAGCATGGATTAAAAACTTGCACCCAACCTTCCTTGTGTGGGTTTGCCTTGACCGTTTGGTGAGTAATTTCCCAGAGTACAAACCATGTCTATCACAGGCTATATCCACATATTTATCATACTTTGAGTTGAAAACTTTTAAAGTTTAACCATGCTTCATTGCCCATGTTTGACAATACATTTGTGCATCTTCCCTAGTAGGAAAAGCTCTCAAAGGAGGTGGGGCAAGTGGATCTTCAATATTTACATAGTTATATTGATGGCATGCACTCCATCAGTTTCAATCAAATTAAATACAAGAAAGACCAGTAACATAAAATGTTACTCACCACCAGAGGTCATTTCCATTTGTGAAACATTTTATTCCTCAATTTTCACCCTTGATGAGGATGCAATTGGGGCTTCCAATGATTCATTACCCAAATCCTTCTTTTCCGCAGCTTTTTTCATTGCAACATTGTAGTCCTTGAACGTGGCAATGTTAAAAGGAGGGCTTTCCACTGTTCCCATAATGCAAAAAAAATGCAATGCTACTTCATTATTCTATCCAACTTTCAATTGAAAAAATAACAAGTTTGCTAAATTTCAAGTTGAGAAAGATAAATTTTGTGGGATGTTTTACTTGCAGTTTCCTTTAGTGTCACTTTAATTTCACTTGATTTCACTTTAATTTCACTTGAGTGTCACTTTATGATTGCTAGATGTGGAACAACAGTCCCACATGGTAAGGGTTGATCCCAAATTTAGGTTGATGGAACCCAAATGTGGTCCAGGGGGACCCAAAAAGCTTGGCACAACCCCCAGAAACTGCTCAAAACCGCTGTGTATGGGGTTACACGGCTCAAATACGCCGTGTACAGGGTGTATACAGCCCCCTGGGTTGCGTGTATTTGAGACGGCCCCTTTGGCGCATCTAGACGCGTTTTCTGGCCCAAAAGCGCGTTTTGGACGCGTGTACAGGCCCCCATGCGTCCATTGGGCCGTGTAGGGCCCTACATGACTCCCACACAACTGGGAGTCATGAATTTAACATCTCCCAATTTTTCAAGTTAAAAGGATACATCAATAAAATCTAAAAAATATATTGGAAGGCTCTTTAAATGTTGATTGAAATAAAGAAAAAACATAAAAATTAAAATATCCAAAATAAGGATCCAAAAACCCATGGGAAAATTGGTTTTTGTGGAATATTTTAATTTTTGATTCCATTTTTTGGGGGTTCTAATGCCTCCAAAAATTAAAGAAGATTTTGTTTGAGGGTTTATGAACCCCTGCTATGGGGCTGCGGTATCAGAATTCAAAAAAATAAATTCTTGAAAGTACTGTGAAATAAAGTTTTTGTCCATTGTGGTGAACCAAACCTGTCCTATAAACATTGGACTAATATTTCATATTAATTATTTCTCTTTTAAAGAAATTAGCCTCCTAAATAAATTCCAACCCCCTCAGAAGCCATACTCAGAAACTCAAACCAACCTCAAAACCCAAAATACATCACCAGATAAATCCCTTTAACCATATCAAACACCTATCACCAAAAACCAAACACCTGGAACATACTGAGGTAGTTCACAGATAATAATGAATCAAAAAACTTGATTAATATACAATAACAGAAAATATGCTTAAAACAACCACTCAACAATGCACCATACTCCATATCATCAGTACACTGCAGGACTAAGACCATATCAGCCCAATGTTACACCGCAACCACTACTATTAAACCAAGTTAAAGTACCTTCCTGTATCATTAAGTGAAATAAAAGGCCTCTCTACTGTCCTCTGAAGCACTCTGATACTCAGTTTGCCATCATTTCAACCATACAACACTCATATATGCAGCAACAGAAGTAGGGGTTCATGCAGCCAAGGATGTCTCAATTCTCACCAACCAGCAATAACAACTCAGTACACATGAAGTTTCTGGAACACTCACCGCCAGATAAGGCCTATGAACCGTCCTCAGAAGCACTATGATATTCTATTTGCCAACATTTTAACCATACAACACTCATATAGGCACTGACAGAAGTAGGGGCTCATGCAGCCAAGTATGTCTCAATTCTCACCAACCAGAAATAAAAACTTATTACACATGACTTTTCTTGAACTCTAACCACCAGATAAGGCCTATGAACCGTCCTATGAAGCACCCTGATACTAATTCTGCCACCATTTCAACCACACAGCACATACAAGCCATACTTTCTAGTCACCCAAGGGTGCATGCAGTAACCAGGCATGCCTCATGTCTCTATCTACACATACTCAACTGAAACAGCATGGAGAAATCTCCTTCAGCATCCTATAAATGATAAGGGATAAGAAGCTTCCTCAGAACCATCAAAGAAAGTAATTTTCCACCAGTACAAAACACCCAAGCCATACACTTTTAGTTACCAAACAATGAATGCACCTGCCAAGCCACTCTCATGTCTTTATCTACACCTCCTCAACTGAAACAGCATGCAGGTAGCCCCTTCAGCCTCCTATAAAACAAAAATTCTCAGAAGCGTCTTCAGAAAGACCCAAAAAAGGAGTGTTCCACCACTTCAACTATACAAGTTATACAATGTCAGTTACCAAAGGGGGCTTGCAGATGCCAAGCATGATTCATGATTTTCTCAACCAGTAAACTTAACTCCAGCTGCAGGGAACTTCTGCAAAATTTTTATACAAGATAATCACTCAGAAGCGTAAATATCTCAAAAATATTAGCCTGTTCCTTATTTCTTTGCCTGTATATCAAAATTTACCCTAAGAAATACAGCTATATCTTGGATTGTTTAACATGTTTTCTCACCAGCATTATTGCCTCATGTAAATGTGCCCTCCTGTGCTGCAAAAGTGCAGAGATGGGATCAAAAACTTACTCAGGCAAGCCTTGAGCATCCCCTGAGGAATTATTTGTCTATTTAAGGGGGCTATTTTGCCCTAGGGTGATGTTAAATTCACAGCTCCAACCGTGTGATAGTTGTGTAGGGCCCTACACGGCTCAAATGAGCCATGGGGGCCCATAGAAAACTACAAAGGGCCGTTTCAAAAACGCGCAACCCCCGGGGGGTTGTGTAGGAGCCGTTTACCCCCCCAAACATGGCAAATTTGAGCCATGTACCCCCAGAAATGGCTCAAAACCGCCATGTTTGGGGAAGCAGCCATGTTTGGGGAAGCACAACCCCCCAAAGTTGTGCCAGAATTTTGGGCACCCCCTGGACCACACTTGGGTTCTGTCAACCCAAATTTGGGATCAACACATACTTTGTGGGACTGTTTTTCCACACCTAGCAATTCCAAATTGACTCTAAAGTGAAACCAAAGTGACTTTAAAGTGAAACCAAAGTGAAATTAAAGTGAAAATTGAAATCATATATAAATCTGCAAACAATTCTTTCTCAACTCAAAAGTGAGAAAAAATTTTTTGTTCAATTGAAAGTTGTATTGAATACTGAACTATGCCATTGCATTTTTTTGCATGGGAAAAGTGGCAAGCCCTCCCTCTTCTGACATGACTGCGTGGAAGGTCTGCATTGATAGTTCCATCAAAAAAGCTTTGGAAAAAGAAAAAAAGGATTTGGTTAATGAAACATTGGAAGCCCCAATTGCATCCTCATGAAGGGTGACAATTGAGGAACAAAATGTTTCACAGTGGTATTTGACCTCTGGTTTTGAGTAACATATTATGTTACTGAGTACTTTTCTGCATTCAATTTGATTGAAACTAATGGGTGCATGTAACTATGAAACTACAAAACCTAACCATTGAATTGGTGCCAGATCCACTTGTCCCACCTCCTGTGAGAGCTTTTCCTACTAGGGAAGAGGCAAAAAACTATTGTCAAACATGAGAAATGAAGCATGGTTACACTTTAAAAGTTTTAAACTCAAAGCATGACCAATATGTGGATTTAGCCTGTGATAGACATGTTTCCTTTTCAGGAAAACTTATGAACAAACGGTCTAGACAAACTCACACAAGGAAGGTTGGGTGTAATTTTTAATCCATGAAATTTGCACAAAGGCAGAACCCTTGTGGAAAATCTCCTATAAAGAAAAGCAACATAACCATCAACCATCTCAAAATCCCTCTGTGCATCCTCAAATGAGGAGAATCTCTGGGCAAGCCTTGGATCTACTTAAGGAAGGCATGAAATATGGGCTCAATAAGTTACAACTTAAGAGAAAATTGAGCTATATTGATGGGTGGGATTATTTTGATGACCAAACAATCTATAACACCAAGTGTAAGTTAACGCTTGCAGAACTAAAGGGTAAAATTTTCATGGAGGTACTCTATTAACAGCTTGAAGAAACAAGTTGGATTCACCAGTCAAAGTTCAGTGGAGAGGGTCACTTGGAGGCACTGTACTTAGCACATCCTGAGGCAGTAAAGCTTTCAAAAAAATTCCATCATATTGCTATGTTGGATTGTACTTATAAGACAAATAAGTACAAAACCCCGCTATTAAATGTTGTAGGAATGATAGAAAATTGGAAAAATTTCAAAAAATCTCTTGTTTTAAGAAAAAAAGAAACCTTTGATTTCTAAAGTTGGTCTGTAAATGAATTAAAGGAGTTGGCTTATGATCCTGAGAGACTTCCAAAAGTCTTTGTGACTGACCTTAAAAAAGCCCTGATTTGTGCTATTGAATCTAGTTTCCCTGATTCATCAAGACAATGTTGCACTTGGCACTTGTCTAAAAACATACAGTCAAACTGTAAAGTGCGCTTGGTTAATGAATTTGAAGGATGGAAAAGCTTTATGACTCTGTGGGAAATGTATGGGGCCTCAAAGACCAAGGAGAAGGCAGAGGTCAATGATGCGGAACTGGGAGTAGGACCAACTCACTGCTTCTTATTCTTCCTAGTTTTGGGTTCTGACCTTTTGACTTATATAGTGTTTCTTGAAAGACTATGAGGATGTACTCAAGTATATGGAAAATAACATTTTCCCTATCAAAGAGACGTTTGTAACAGCATGGACCTGTATAAACCCAGATTTTGGAAACAAAACAACATCTCTGGTTGAAGGGGCCCATGCAACTCTCAAAAACTTCCTTGCAAACTCTTTGGGAAACCTGTTGGATTTTTTTAAAAGCCTTGACAGAAAAGTTTCAAATCAAATTAAATTGGTTCATGCCTCACTTTATAACTGTTGAATTAAGTTAGGGACAGTTCTTCCACCTGAACTGTTACCATTGGGTTAAAAATTTCATTTAGAGGCAATTCATCTTATTAGGGAAAAATTTGAGAAATTCAAGCATGATCATGATGGCAAAGTGTGCACAGAGTAATATTCCAAGACTATGGGTTTTCCCTTTTCACACAAAATAGATGACCATCTAGCATTCAGAGGATCTGTGGTACCCAAAGATGTTCATCCTCAGTGGAGGTTGGACTATGACACTTGCAGTTCTAGTTCTGTAAGTTGGCTTAAGTTGGATTGTTCAAGTTGGATTGTTCAAATAACTATGTGATTAATGCTTTTTGATTAATGATTCCTAATTCACTAATGGTTGATCCTTTTGAATTTTTCAAGTGCAATGTCAATGAAATGCTAAGCATTCCTCATTTACGTGAAAAAGTGAATGCAATGATCTTGGAATCTCCAGATAATGAGCAAAGATGCCTATTGAAGTATATTATTCAGAAGATTACAAAATATCAATCAAAGCCAAGACTTGAACCTAAAGTCTTGCAATCAAGGAGGGGCAGGCCAGAATTGACGGATATGTGGCAAGAACCATCTTGGTTTGAGCATTTTGAAAAACAACTCAAGGGGGAAGAAGGGACTAGAAGGGCTCCAAACAAGAAAAGACAAAAGATTGTAAGTCTTTTCTTTTGGGATATGTTCATCTTTTTTGTTTAATGAACTTAGTTGCTAACAAATGATGAATTGTGAGTCAAAGTTGGCAGAATCTGAATCTGAATTTCATAGTTCAGAGGAAGACACTGAAAGTGAATTGGGATCACTTAATTTGGAATCAGAATCCTCTTCAGAGGAAGAGAACATGCAGCAAAGCTCAACCAGAAGCTCATCTTTGGTGAGTATTCATTTAATTTATCTGATTAAAGAAATGAATACAAAGTTAGTTTTCATGATAGGAACCAAACGTGAAATACCTCAGTCAAATACCCAAGAAATTCCATAAGTTCTTGGGTGAGGTTTGGGATCCAATTGGATATGGGAATCGCAGATTTAGAGTCATTGCTAAATCTCTTGGTTATGAAGAACATGGTTGGTTTAAAGTTAGGAAGGAAATCATTGAAAAATTACAGAAACATAAAGCATTCTACATTAAGATGATTGGTGGTGCAAAGTAGGTTGAAAATATTAAAAAAAGACTTGATTTTGAAGACATAAATGAAAATATTCCCTCCTCAAAATGGCTGGCTAAATTAGATATGGGTCAAATCATAGCAGACACATATTCCAGACCTATATGTTTCATTTTGTTTGAGTCATGTGATACTTTTACTCCAATGAAAAATGGTGTTACTGATCAATCAGATCCAATGTTCATTTTATCATCAAACAATGACAATTGGGTGCAGCTTGTACTCAGGGGAGATGTCATTCCAATCCCGCCCATAGTTTTCAAACCCCGTTCCTTGGTTTCTAAAAAAGCAGCTTGTTGGGTTTATCACCTCAAATATAAAATTGAGCTTTATTCTAACTTATAGATTAATTTCATCATTTGGGTTTGGGTTCTGATGCTGATCTTGTAATTCTATTAATATAAAGGGTTATCAAATTTGAACATCATTATGTTGAGTGTTTTGAGTTAACATCATTACATTGAGTGTTTTGAATGAGAGTTTAATGGTAACTCATTTAAAATTGTGTTGGGCTGATTCAATCACAAGCTTAACTTATGTTAAGCTTGGGATGGGATCAGCTTAACATCAGTTAAACTTGTTTTTGTTTTAGGGATGGTCAAAAGACTTGTATTTTTTTTGGCACTTTTACTTTAGGGCTGGTCAAAAGACTTCTCTAATTTTTGGGCCCTTTTACTTTAGGGCTAGTCAAGTTAAACTTACTTTAGGGCTTGTCAATTTACTTGTATTTTTTTTTTGGTGTTTTTACTTTAGGGCTTGTCAAGTTACTTGTCTTTTTTTTTGGTCTTTTTAGTTTAGGGCTAGTCCAGTTACTTGTATTTTTTGGGTCTTTTTACCTTAGGGCTAGTCCATTGGATAGTCGCAGTCTTTTTTGTTTTTATTTATTTATTTATTTATTTATTTTTTTGTTTTTTTTTAACCAAAAAATGAACATTCTTTGATTTTTTGGTTGATTTCTTTTTTTTTGGAAGCTTTATTTAGTTTATGGGTTATGTTAGTACCCTTTCATTCCTTTTTTTTTGCTCACTGCGGTCCGGTGGCGTGTGGGATGCCACAAAACTACATTTGAGCCATGTACAACTCCACACGGCTTGAATGTAGCCATGTGCAATCCAACACACCAACGGACAAGGCTTGGTCAGCTGCGCAACTCTTTGAGCCATGGGGGGTTGTATGCGGCTTGGATTAGACCATGTGGCATGCCACACAGCCCCTTTTGAACCGTGTGCATGCCTCAATGAGCCGTGAATTTAAAATTTCCCTTTTCCCTATCCAAGTTGTAGACTAGAAGAGGAGATCAGACCATCAGATCAGACCATCTTTCCATGGCTTATGCCCAACCTACCTAGCACCAGATTATCAGTGAAGCAGAATCAAGTCAAAATGAAATAAAGGACCAAAAAAAACTATTATTAACCATTTGAACCAACCCCAGGCTTCTTTGAAGAAGGGTTCTTGAAAAAAGGACCTGATATTCAGAACCTATTATTGAAAGGAAAACCTGTTTGGTGCAATCAAAAAATTTATATAAAAGGAAGAGCACAACAAAGCCAGCCTTTTTTTCCGCCCAGATCCCTGTGTGAAAACCCATCCTTGGTTCCTCCCACTGGTTAAATCCCTTTATTGAACCCTTGAATTCTTTAGTTGGAACTTGGAAAAATATTCAGAAAAATGGAAATTTCTTGATTATTAATTGGTGGAAGCTTGCCAATAATCCAATACATCTGGAAATAGTCTTCCAATTCCTAAAATCCTCTGTGAATAAGTAATAAAGGTCTGATAAGAGATCCATTTTAAGTCTCAAAGAAAACAAGCCATTAATTAAAAAAGCTATTGTGCAGAATTATTATGGTTCAGGAGGGTAGAAAATTCAAAACAATCTTAGCTTACCTCTATCTATTCAAGAGTAGTATTAAACTAAACTCTCCTTCTAGTTACTGTCAAAATAGGTAGGCACTTAGAGCATCCATCCTCATGTTGATAAAACTCTTGACAACTTTGACAAGTTTTCAAGGCGTGCAAGGGTGGATTACTGTTGAAACCTCATTTAACACCCTCTTTGCAATAAAACAGACCCATGCAATTATTGTTGAAAATCTAGGGAGTGGGTCCCACCATTGTACAACCTGGGATCCCCGCTTGGAAATGCTTGGGTCTTCCCCTGCCAGTTCCAATATTACCCTATCAACGCAATCAACAACACCCCCCAAAAAAATTGGATTTCTCTCCACCTTTCAAAATCACACCTTGTCAAAATCAATCAAGAAAGTCAATCTAATAAAGTTTAAACAATCTTCAAAGCTATTTTTTTTAAAAAAAAAAACACTTACCCCAAACCACTTTCAAAATGAAAAGAAGATTCATCTGCCCAATCAACCCTATGAATCAACTCCTTGCACTTGAAGAAGAAGAAAAAATTCTTTCTTTTATAATTAATGAATCAAATGAGGAACAAGTATCTGAGGAAAATTTTGAAAAGAGAGAAAAGGTTATTCAAAATTGTTTGGAAGGCCATCAAAGCCTCATCAAGGACTACTTAAGCAGTAATCCAACTTATAATAACCGTTTTTTGAGAGAAGATTTAGAATGAGCAAAAGATTACTTTCAAGGCTCTTAGAAGATTTACAAAACTACAACAGATTCTGTATAATGAAATCAGTAAGATCATCCTCCTTCTAAACTGAGTTTTCTATATGTGTTCAAGCCACTGATGTGATTTTATGATTTCATATCCATCTTTTAGGATTGTTATGGTCAGATGGGAATTTCACCACATCAAAAATTAACAGCGGAAATTTGTCAACTAGCCTATGGAAGAAGTGCAGAAAGCACTGATTAATATATAAGAATTGGTAAAACAACTGCAATCAGAACTTTGAAAGAATTTGTCAATGATGTGGTGAAAATTTATGAAGATGAATTTCTCAGGCCCCCCAGACCAGATGAAACTAGGAAAATCCTAGGAGAATATGAATAAAAAGGTTTCCCAGGATGCATTGGTTCCATTGATGGAATGCATTGGGAATGGAAAAATTGTCCAAAGGGGTGTAGGGGTCAATTAAAAGGGAAAGAGAAGACCTCAAATATGATTTTGGAAGCTGTGGCAAGCAAAAGCTTAAGAATATGGCACTGTTTCTTTGGATATCCTTTAGCATTAAATGATATCAATCTCCTTCAAAGGAGCCACATTTTTGACCAACTATTGTCAGTTAATTTTTCTAAAATGAAAATATTATTTTATCTTATTTTTACTTGAAATTGAAATCAATTCAATTATTTTTCTTTTGGAACTATTTGGATCAATAAATTCATAGGGGCCAAGAATTATATTAAATTTACCATCAATGGAAATAAATATTATCAAGGCTACTATCTTGCTGATGGAATATACCCACCTTGGTCAAATCTAGTCAAGACCATTTCCCACCCCCAAGATGATAGTAGTAAACATTATTCAAAATTGCAGGAAGCAGCTAGGAATGATATTGAAAGGGCTTTTGGAGAATTGCATTCCAGATGGGGAATCATTGCACAGCCTTGTAGATTATGGTACATTGAAGATTTTAAGAAACTCATGAAATGCTGTTTCATATTACACCACATGATAGTGGAGGATTCCTCACCCAATGATGAATTCACTCAACATCCAAACTCAAATGCTCAAATTATTGTCAATCATAGGGATCCTCACTTCACCCATACTCTGTCAGCCTACATTCAAAGAAGTGCAGATTTCTGTAATTCAGTTTTGCATTCACAACTAAGAGAGGATTTGAAAATTCACAATTGGTCAACCAAAGTAATGAAAAATTGATATATTGATTTTCTGAATACACTTGTATTTGGATTTTCTTGTTTTTATTTCCTATCATGATTTTATTTTCATCTGGTTTCATTCAAAGTGAATGTGATAATTCAATGAAATAAAACACCTTCAATAGATTAAAGTTAGATACATTTCAAAATGAATTCTTAAAATTAACTTGTCTTGACTCATGCTCGATGATATTAATTTCTGGAACTCATCATGAAAACATGTAAAAGGGAAAATAAAATCATAATCCAAAAATTGATTTTTCAAGAAAGTGAGTGATTGTGATTGGAGAATCTGATATCTCCCAATTTCAATTGGTTTTTCCCAAAAAAAACATCAAGAATAACCAATTGCATAAATTTTTTAATTAAAATTCCTGTTCTTCCATTCACTCTTCATATCCAGCAATATGAGTTTATATAGTTTTCTCAATTTTTCAATTTTCATTTCAAACACTATTAATTTTTTAAAAAAATATGAAGGGAATGTTTGATTTTGCAACTCAGCGTTAATTTCCAAAAAAAAAACAGTGTTGATTTAAAAAAAAATAAAAAAAAAAAAACAATCAAAACACAGGATAAATAAAATTCAAAAAAAAACCATAGAGTTTATTTCAAAAAAAAACATTTTTTTTTAAAAAAAAAAAAAAAATCAAAACACCCAATAAATGAAATTAAAAATACAAATGATAAAAATACAAAATAAAAACTAAAAAAATGTTGAAAAAAAAGATGCTAGAGAATAAAACTCAGTTGATTCAACTATTTCTCAGCCATTTATCTTTTATTACCTTTTTCATCTTGTTCCAAATGTCCAAACTCCAAGGGTCATCAGATTTGACATTGGAGTAAAAAAGATGTTGGAAATTTTTCATTTGGACTTTGATTTGTCTGTATTCTCTTTCAAATTCCAGTTTATCACTTGTGATGTTTAGTTTTCCACTCTCAACCATGGCCTGTCTTTCTTGAACTTCCAGCTTCTTTTGTTCAATTTCAAATTGGGCCTTTGCAATTTTGTTTTTCATTTGAAGTAAGATGTTTCCCTTGTCCGCCATCTTCAATTGTTCTTTTTAAAGAGATTTCAGCTCATCCAGAACCTTTACCTTTCCATTGTCATTGTAATATTTATCTTTTAATCTTTGTTGTTTGCTGGCCTTGTATCCAGGGGGTCAAGGTGTTGGACTTGCAACTGATGCTATCTTTGGTGTTACTGGCTTTATAGCAGGGGTTTCATTGGTTTTTTCAGAGGCTGTGTCAAATGCTTGGTGGATTGGTGGGTATTTCTTTACAATCTTCCATTTCAGGGCTAAAAAAGTTTCTCCCAAGCCACAAGAGACTTGAATTTTGTCTTTGTTTGATCTTAGTAGAGGGTTAATGCTACTTGCATCCAGTCATTAGGCAAGCTTCCACTGAGTGAATTTTGTTCAATTGAGTGGTAGAGGGAGCTAAATTTGAGGGTTTCTGTTTTTATACCTGCCCATCTAAAATAAATCAAACAATTTCAGCAACCATTTGTTTAAAAAATGGACACAAATTTCTTGAAAGGAAAGATTAAGAAAAAGATACTGAGTCCAAATTTGATTGTAATCATGGTGGTGTATGCCTGATTGTTTATTGAAATCCTCCTTGAAGTTCTTGAAGAACACCCTTCCAGTTTGACCTGCGGAAAATTTGGGTTGCTTGCTAACATGAAGCCAAGAGATTTCCAGTTGTTCTTCTTCCTGGGGAAACCAACTGGGTGAGCATTTCTTTTTGTTATCATTTCTTTGAGATGTGTCTGAGGGAGTGATAATAGGGGATTCCATGGATTGAAAGAAATCAACATGAGCAGGTTGATATATCAAAGTTGTGGGGGGAAGATCAATCAAAAGTTGGTGGGGGGGTGGAGTGGATGGGTGGGTATTCTGAAAAGTTGATAGGGGGGTGGAGTGGATGGGTGGGTATATATGAAAAAGTTGGTGGGGGGGTGGAGTGGATTGGTATATCCAGGTGGGGGGGGGAGGGTGGAGTTATGGAGGGGGAGGTTGGTGTGAAAAGTGTTTCAAAGGGAGGGTTGAAATCTTCTTGCTTGTCAAGGATTTTGTCAATTTGATTACTATTGCCTGCTATGGAGCACAAAAGGGTGGTAAAATCAACAAAACCCTACATAATTCTGCTTATCAAGCGGAATAATTGAGAAAAGGGTGGATAATCTAACAGAATGAAGATCATCCATGGCAACTTCAAACCCAATACCTACATAATAAGCACCAAGTTATCAGTGAAAAAGATATTAGACAACAGGAAAAAAAAATCAGTTCAAAAACGAATTATTCATCATTTGAGAAATCATTATGTGTCATTTAATATGGTTTCTTTGAAAGACCAATACCATTCAGCACCCATGATTAATAATAAAAACATTTTTTTAACCAGCTACCTGTTATCAAAGGAAAAGTGAAAAAAGAAACCAAAAGAAAAAGATTTTTTGGCAAATCTACTGGTGGGTAAACCCACCCCTTGTTCCTTTTCCTGGTCAAATACCCTCAATAGATAATCAAGGCTTTCCTTGGATTGTAAAACTTATCAATAAAACTCAAAAATTCTTAATTAATGAATTTCTGAAGAATTAACAACAATCCAATCCAACTGGGAATATCCTTTACAGCCTATTGATCTCCATTAAAAATGTAATGAATATATTTCTAGTCAGGGACATATTTTAAGTCTGGAGGATCCAGCCACTCATTCAGGAATGTAGAATTATCATATTTCTGAAGTGCATTTAATTTAAAACCACTTCATATTATATATTTTCATTTACAGTAGTGTTTATACTGAATTCCATTCAAAATGAATACCAGAAATCCATTTTCTAAAATATCACATTATTCCATGAAATTCTCTACAATTGTGACAATTCTTGAAGATTTAATCAAATATTTTTCAAAGTGTGCTATATTGGCATTCTTGCAATAAATACATGTTTTTTTTTGTGTCTGTTCCTGGCTGAAATTAGGGATTTTAGTTTTTCTCAAGTGGCTTGCAAGCTGCAAGCATAGGTTAGAGGAAGTGAGGGCTAAAAATCCCCAAACCCTTCATTTTAAATAAATTTTCTTGAAAGGACCAGAGAACAAGTGAAAATGGTTGTCACAAGGTGAAGAGAAGGCTTAATTGGATGAAGCAAACATTATTTTTTAACAATGGTTGGGAAAAATTATAACTGGGGAGTTAATTGGTTTGAAAGAATGAAGAAAGAGAAGAAAAAAGCACCTTGGTAGGTACAAGGTATTGGTTTGAATCTGATTGCATCAGGTTTGGATAAAAAAAATTTCAACTTGCTCATTATTAGCAGTTTCTGCTTCTGCAGTGTTATCTTTCAGTTTTCATGTCAATAACACTTATCCCAAAAAACAAGTTAAAATCTTGAGCCAGGTAAATCAAAATTTTAGATTTCTTGGAGGTAAGTTACAGTAAAATTTACATCATTTGGACCATTCTTATATGATTCTCTCTTCATACCTGACAGTAAGTGGGATGGGAATGTGAAATTCACTCACCATCTGTATTTTTTGTCCTAATATAGTAATAAAGAGTGCTAAGACAACCAGAGGGCTACCCAGGTGAGAAACCAATAAGGTTATAAAGCACCAAGGCACACAAGTGAAATCACACTGATGCTAGAAAACTATTAGATCCAATCAGGCCCCACAGAACCAAGGCAGCAAGACATAAGAGTAAGCAGACCCAAATAGTCCAAGAAGTGAGAAAAACTCATCAGTTTATTTTGAGAAGTTTCAGGCACTGACAATGAATGTTATTCTATGCTCCCCTAGACCCTTAAGGCACAGCGGGTTCCTATTTTTGCTGCTTTTGTTATGAGAACCAATCCTGCTTTCAATGTGTTGTTTTTTGGGTTCCATTAGATCATTATTTTTTTGATTCCAATAATTCTCATAAGCTTTCAAAACCTTCTCCAAAGGGTTCATTTTAATAAAATTTAAAACAAGTAAAACACCATCCATTTTGTAAAGAGTCAAACTCTGTTATTGCATAGTACAGTCATGGTAGTTTTTGGTTGGATTTATTGGCAATCAAAATTCTCAGAGCGTCTACCACTGTCTCAAGAAGTCTGCTCAATAAGCAGAATTATTAAGGATTTACCCAATTGGGCCCCCATTGCGGGCTCCATAGGACTCAATAGTTGTCCACTGGAAAAAATCCTCAATAAGGATCCATAAATTTGGGGATCCTTTTCAAGGCTCAACAAGGAAAATCTTGTCAAGCTCCACTCAAATGTTTCTCCCCCCAGCCCTCTCCCTCCATAACTCCACTCTCACATACCCCCCCCTCCCACATTAAAACATCCAACCTTCTCCACTCCTCTTTCAATACCTTCCCTCCTCCTTTCCATTCCTTCTTTGATATCTATTCCTGTTTCTTCCATGGCTTCCTGCCCAACCCTTCCAACAGCCGCCACCCCCTTCCTTTCATTGCTTCCAAATCAAAACTCATTGACATCCCTAGATCACTTGGGCCCCCTCATCTTTTATCCTATTTGATCAGATAACCTTCTCCATTTAACCCATCTGCTACCCCATCCAATGGATTCAAATTCACCTCCAGAGATGTATCAAAGAAAAAATAATAATAAAAAACAATTGCCAAATTGGCTGCCTCAGGAAGAAGAGCAATGGGCAATATCCTGGATCCACATCAGTGAGCAACCCAAATTTGCAGCAGATCAGTCTAAAAAGGTTTTCTTCAAGAAGGTCAAAGAAAAATTAAACTTCCATTCCACTGTTCACTATTTTTACTACAATCAAATTCTCACTTGGTATTTTTTTTCTTATTTTTCTCCCAGCACTGACACAGCCTTTTTTTTTAGATGGGCAGGGCTCAAAACAGCAACCCTCAAGTTCAGCACTCTTTACCATTTGATCAAACAGAACCATCCAAGTGGGAGCTCACTCAATAACTGGATGATAGCAGCCCTCACCTTCTACCAAGACCACACAAAATTTGCCTTCAAATCCATGGCTGCTTGGGAGAAGCTTTGATGGGTACCCAAATGGCAACTCAAAAAGAAGGATCCTCCAAACCTCTGTGCATTTGACTTGCTTTCCAAGGGGGACAACTCAACTCAAATTTTTTCTCCCCCTCCATTGGTGGCCAGCCCAACCCCCAGGCCTTCTGGATTGAATGCAAGAAAAAGGTGCTGTTTATCTAAGATGTCTTTCAGTCAAGACAAAGAATAAAAGAAATTGCCAAACTCAATAAACTTGCCAAGGAACACGTCAACATGGCCAATAAAAGCAACTGATTGCTCATAGAGAGCATTGAACTATCAAGAAAAACCATAAAAATAAAACTCAAGCCTCTAAATGTTCAACAGGCACAGGTAACAATTGAAACAGAAAAATTGAATGTTGAAAACAAAAAGCTTGAAATTGACCAAGAATATAAGAAAATTCAAGCACAAATGAATGACTTCAAACTTCTGTTCAACTCTGATGCCACTGCTGATGGCCCAGAGAGCATGGAGGTTTTAAATAAAATGAAAAGAGCAATCAAAGAAAAATGGCTGAGAAACAGTTGAACACACTGAATCTATTTTCTCTGGAAAATCTTTTTTGCTACATTGCTGTTCTTTTTTTTTATAAAAAAAAATTCATTATACTTTTCCTTTTTTTTTAGTTATAATTATAATTATCAGAAGACATTTGTTGACCATTTTATTTCATTTTTCATTTTGAAAAAAGAAATTGTGCTGCTTTTTTGTTTTGCTTTTTTTCATTAAATAAAATTGATACAATGTCTTTTATATGAAATAAAAATGAGAAAATGGTCTTCTTATGATATAAAAATGATACAACATTTTTTTTATGAAATAACAATGATACAACAGTATTTTTATGAAATAAAAATGTTGCATTTTTTCTAAAAAAAAAAATGATGGGTGAAGTAATGTTTTTCTGGGTGAAATACCTGCATTTCAATGAAAATAATCTATTCCAAAAATTTGACCATGAGAATAGAAGTATGAGTATTGTAATATTTAATGAATGCATAATTGGAGACTTTTTTGAATACATAGCCATTGGTATTTCTCCAAATAATTATGTATTTCAGTTTTTATATAGAGAGAAATGGTTTTCAGACAGTTTCTAGAAATAGTATGATGGGAAGATTACATTTGGATTATTTTTAATCCAAGAATTAGAACACTTAAATTATTATTTTAGCTATTGATTTTTGAGAAAGCAGAAATCAATCAAATATGGTAATAGAAAATCAGATACTGCAGTGAGATTCATCTGCAAATTTCAATCCAAAATGAATGAAAAATGACAAATAATATGCCAGAAAAAAAGCCAATTTTATCAAGTTTCATTGAAATGACGTAAAATCAAATAGGAAAGTTTTCAATTTACATTTAATTGATTGAACCATTGATTCTGATTACTCATTCCTTTGGAAACACAATTGTATACTTTCCAATCTCATTTAAGCTGGTAATGTAATACAGAATTAAGAAGATTCACATTTATTTGTATATAATCAGATAAATTGTGAGTGATTTGAGTATCACAATGCTTGGGAAATATTTGGGAACTAGAGTTTAAATTTTGCATGAAATCATCATCAGGTGATCAATCATCAACTATCATGTTGTGCAGAATAACACAGCATTTAATAATCTGTTTCAATACTTCAACATACCAAAAACAACATGGCTGATTGATTATTCCCCATCTTGCCTGCAACACTCCAAAGGCTCTTTCAATATCTTTTATAGCTGCTTCCTAGATTTCAGCTTGCTGATTTTGCAGAGCAAGCTGCAAAAGTAACAAAATAACATAGATAAATAAATAAAATATTAAAGGAGAAAAAATATTAAAAATATTATTTCAAATTATGATTCTACATAAAATTTAGGGTAGGGTCACTCACTGACACCTATCTCAAATTCCCACTGCTTATATTTTTCAATAGGGTGATTTTGAATTCACGTCTCCAGGCGTGTGGGATATGTTTAGGGCCCCACACGGCCTGTGGGAGTCATGTAGGGCCCCTCAAAGCGTGAGGGCCAATAAAATACTCCATATTATTTATAATTTATAATTTATAATTTATTATTATTTATTATTTATGATTTATTATTTATGATTTATTATTTATGATTTATTATTTATTATTTATTATTTATTATTTATTATTTATTATTTATTATTTATTATTTATTATTTATTATTTATTATTTATTATTTATTATTTATTATTTATTATTTATTATTTGTTATTTATTATTTATTATTTATTATTTATTATTTATTATTTATTATTTATTATTTATTATTTATTATTTATTATTTATTATTTATTATTTATTATTTATTATTTATTATTTATTATTTATTATTTATTATTTATTATTTATTATTTATTATTTATTATTTATTATTTATTATTTATTATTTATTATTTATTATTTATTATTTATTATTTATTATTTATTATTTATTATTTATTATTTATTATTTATTATTTATTATTTATTATTTATTATTTATTATTTATTATTTATTATTTATTATTTATTATTTATTATTTATTATTTATTATTTATTATTTATTATTTATTATTTATTATTTATTATTTATTATTTATTATTTATTATTTATTATTTATTATTTATTATTTATTATTTATTATTTATTATTTATTATTTATTATTTATTATTTATTATTTATTATTTATTATTTATTATTTATTATTTATTATTTATTATTTATTATTTATTATTTATTATTTATTATTTATTATTTATTATTTATTATTTATTATTTATTATTTATTATTTATTATTTATTATTTATTATTTATTATTTATTATTTATTATTTATTATTTATTATTTATTATTTATTATTAGGGCGTATCAAAGTTAGCAAACCCTCCATTAGAAACCCGCCATTTTTTTTGACAAAACCTGCCATTTTTAATGGCGGGTTTCTGAAATACACATACCCCCTAACTGGTGTATTTCAAAATGGCGTGTTTCATGAAAATGGCGGATTTCAATCATCAAACACGCCATTAAACCCGCCATTTATGCATCATCATCCATCCACCATCCATCACATCAAAAACACCCATCCACATCAGCAAATCCATACCGGTCCCATCTCCATTGCATCACACACATCTCTATTGTTTTTCACATACCTTCACATACCCATCTTCACACAAATCCCATCATCATCTCATCACCCCACATCACTCACCACCTTACTCAACATGTCCAATAAAACATCCCGCCAGCAAGTTGAAAACGCAAAAAAGCTGACTGAACCTTTGCTACTGTTTGACTCCCATTCAGACTCTGATTCAGACTCCGATTTGGAATCAACTTGGTTAGCTTTGAATTCTCTGTTGGCAAAGCAATACATGGTTCCAAGAATACACACTCTCCATAACCCTATGTATGAAAGGCAAAAGCTTCATCTCATCCCTGACTTAAGCTTCCAGCAACTGTTCCGAACTTTGTTGCCTTCTTTAATGAAACTTTTGGCAACGATTGAAGACCACCACATCTTCCAGAACAATTCTTGCAATCCTCAACGCGATCCAGCCATCCAACTTGCTGTTGCTCTTTGTAGATTGGGGTCAAATGGAAATGGAGCAGCAATCCATCAATTGGAAAATCTATTCTCAGTCAGTTACGGAAGCATTGACTTATACACCAAAAGAGTCATGATTGCTATCCTATCTTTCCGTTTCTTGGTCCTTTCATGGCCAACCAAAGAAGAATGCAAGGAGATATCTCAATTAATGGAGACAGAAGGCTTTCCTGGTTGCATTGGTTTCGTTGATGGAACCACCATCCCCTTGACTCAAAAACCCAACCTAGATGGCAACCACTATTTTGATCATAAAAAAAGGCAATTGATTCATTTCTTTTCCAATTGCTATGATAAAACTTTGGATCACACACTGACCAAATATGTTCCATCTCTTTGTTTAGATACTCCGTGGCACTACAACTTTTTTGCAATAACAACAAGAAGTTCATCTCCCTCCATGCTGGCCTTCCACCCGCCATCCATTGCTCAACGTCGTAAACGTTGTAGGACTCGTCATCGTGGCCTCTGTCCCTACAATCTCACCAAACGTGATGAGTGCAGTGAGACAATCCAAGAGATCATTTGGATTTCCAAAAAGGCCAAGGCCAACAACATCACCCTCCTCAACTCTCAATTTTGCCCTCAATCTCAGGCTTTGATCCATAGTATCCGGCTGGCCGAGGTCAAGTCTGAGGCCAATCTCGCTTGATCCGAGTCCAATAAAATCATCCAACTCGTCCAGCTCACCTCTCAGAACTTACAGATCAATCCAATCCTCCTCGGACTCGAACCTCCCCCTCCCAAGCCCCAGCCGCTGCTCTCCATTCCCTCCGATCAGGATCCAAGCCTCCCTACCGGCCTCATCATCCAAGCCTTCCTCGATAGCTTCAATACTGAGTGGGAGGGAGAACAACGCGCCAAGGAGTTTGACTGGGATTGTTGCTTGCCTCATCAGATGTTGGTCTTCTCCCTTGTCAAACTACCGGCCATCTTTGAAGCCGTCATTGACTCAATCAAACCTTGTCAGGCCAGACCCAATCGTCTCTTCCCTGCCAACGTCCTGACCCTATGCGCTTGGTTTTCTGCCCATATGGATACAATCAAATTGTTGGAGGAAGTCCTGTTGGGTGCCGTCGATTGCATCGAGGAGATCATCTTTGTGTGTTTCTCAATTTTGGCCGTTTGCATTGCATCCATTGACCTGGCCCCGGCGCAAGGGAGGGTGGGGGGGGGCGAGGGGCAAGCGGGGTGGGGGGTGGGGGCGTTGGGTGGGAATCCCATCGGTCACTAATCTCACTCGATCCTCTTCTCCCTCTTCCCATCTCATCAAACAAGGATTGTCAAGAAAATATGGCTCACTCAAAGTTTTGGCTCTTCAATTTGATCTGCTTGTTGTACTACTTACAAACCAATCCAGTGACAAGGGACCTGACGCCCAATGTACAATTACACCTTGAGGATCTAGTCAATGAGATCTATGTCTTCATTGTCCGAGACGCCAAACGCAGGTTGGATCGATTGATCGATTGTGCAATCCTCAACTTTGAGCCCTTACCCAATATGGTCATTGATTTCAAACCCAAAGGCTCTTGGAGTTTTGTACAAGCGCTGACCTTCAAGCGGAATCGGACGACTTCTTGAGCTGGAATCCCTCGATTCCATAAGCCCATCACGAATCCTTTCAACCCTCCTCCTCCTCCCACTTCTAAACCTCCTCTCCCTTCAACCTCCTCAACCCCCAAAGCTCCCCCTGGTGGCGGTCATGGCTCTCAAACGGTTAGCTTGCCCTCCTCTCACTCGACTTGGGAAACAGCTCCTTCAAGTCAACAACCTTTGACGAGCCCTAAACTAGTGACCAATCTATTATCATCTGTACTCTGCCTACTACAAGCTTACAAGATCCATCCTTTGGTGATTGTTCAAACGGCTTGATCAATTGGCCAATCGTTTGGGCCAATTGATGCAGAGTTTGTGGAGGGTACAGGGAACTGCCTTTCCCTTTGTTTTTTCTTTGTTTTTGTTTCTTTTTTTTTTTAGGTTTTCTAGCCTTGCCAGAACACATTCTCTCAAGTCTTACGCCAACCAAGCTACGTCCTGGGACAGTCTGGTTTGCCTAGTATGATGCCAGCCGCGGCTCCTCATCATTACCACTCCTCCACAGCTAATTCTATTCTTTTGATATTGATTCCTTCACTGCCTACCAAACTCAAAAAGTTATACATCCATTCAAATTTCACCTTGATCCTCACCTTGGGTGCAGCAAGTGCCTGGGAGGGAGAAAGATGGAAGGAGATGGTATGAAAAACATAAAGAGAGGTGGCAAGCAGAGGAATTGTTGATTTTCATCTCTTTTTTATTTTTTTTAATCCCACCGTTTTTTGCCGATAATGAGAACATTGCTGACATTTTTTTTTTATTTGTTTGACCGGTCTTTTCTTTTTTCCAACCCCTTTTTTGATATTGATTCCTTCACTGCCTACCGAACTCAAAATATTATACAACCATTCAAATTTCACCTTTATCCTCACCTTGGGTGCAGCAAGTGCCTGGGAGGGAGAAAGATGGAAGGAGATGGTATGAAAAACATAAAGAGAGGTGGCAAGAAGAGGAATCGTAGAAAAAGGAGGGCTCAAATGAGGGATTTGGAAATTTCTTTGGAAGTGACTGACGACTGGATCAAGGAAAAGTTTGCCTGGTCTAGACGTTGTCCAACCCCTTTTTTGATATCAATTCCTTCACTGCCTACCAAACTCAAAATGTTATACAACCATTCAAATTTCACCTTTATCCTCACCTTGGGTGAAGCAAGTGCCTGGGAGGGAGAAAGATGGAAGGAGATGGTATGAAAAACATAAAGAGAGGTGGCAAGCAGAGGAATTGTAGAAAAAGGAGGGCTCAAATGAGGGATTCGGAAATTTCTTTGGAAGTGACTGACGACTGGATCAAGGAAAAGTTTGCCTGGTCTAGACGTTGTCCAACCCCTTTTTTGATATTGATTCCTTCACTGCCTACCAAACTCAAAATGTTATACAACCATTCAAATTTCACCTTGATCCTCACCTTGGGTGCAGCAAGTGCCTGGGAGGGAGAAAGATGGAAGGAGATGGTATGAAAAACATAAAGAGAGGTGGCAAGCAGAGGAATCGTAGAAAAAGGAGGGCTCAAATGAGGGATTTGGAAATTTCTTTGGAAGTGACTGACGACTGGATCAAGGAAAAGTTTTCCTTTTCTAGACAAAAGCTATTCCCTTTGGATCTGTACCCTGCTATCACGGCTGAAAAGAAAAAGAACCCTTGAAAACCCACCCAGGAAGAATTTAAGCAAGCAAAACAGACAATTGGGGCTTTCCACTTCTTCCACCATGGAAAAGTTATTGTTCTCAACCAATCTGATCACCATGCTCTGGTTGCCGTCATTGAATTTGTGCCTTTGGATCGACTATCTGAGCAAGATAAGAAAGATATCAACTTTTTGACGACATTCCTTCACTTTTCAAAAAAATTTGTCAACCTGGTTGGTCCCTCAAGATCTTGGGGTGGAAAAATGTGGGCGATTGGTTGTGGAAAATCGATGAACCCTTTGGAGTTATTTGGACGTTATGTGAAGAAATCATCCATTAGATCTTCTCCTCAAGAGTACGCTGTCCTCAACCTGAAGGCCGACAAAGTATCCCAAATTTTAGGACAAATGTTTTGTAATTTGGCCAAACTTGCCTTTGAATCAAACCATGATACCATGAAGGACAGCAACATCCCCTCTTTCTCTTTGTTGGAATTTGGTTCCAAGCCTACACCTTTTGATTGCTCCCCACACCTCACTTTCACCTTGGATTCTTTTTACAATTCTCCTCATATTGAAAAAGGCAACATCTCTGGCTATTCCTTTTTACTTGTGGTCCCAACCAAAAAATCAAATGGTTGACTTATTGAAGATACGCATGAATATCAAGTTTTGGACGGTCAGTTTGTTTTTCCTGACCTTGGCTTTGGAATTTATTTCAAGCAAAAAGGTATAGTCAAAATGGTTTGGGCGGCTAACAAGTACAAGCACTGGAACTTTCCAGCTGTGGACACAGCAACCCATACCAGAATGGCCATTTCACTCCAAATTAATAAAAAAACTCAGAGCACTTGTAGGGACATGAAAAACGGCCAAATTTACTCTAGAGAAAAAAATATCAATAAAAACAAAAAAGATCTGTATATTGTTGGGGTTGAGAATGCTCTCAAACGTTGTTTTAGTAAAAAATAATTTGTTTTTCTTTCATCCATGAAAATATATTTACAAGCCCAGCATTTGAGTAATCTGCTGTATTTCTTCTACCAATCTACCACTGCCAATGAAAGCCAAAGCTACTGATACCTTATCCTTTTTTTTGTTTGCCTGTTGTTCCCTCTCCTTTTCCAGTTGCACTTGCTGCCGATCCTTCTCCTTTTCCTCTTTTTGAAACTCTAGCTCAGCTTGTTTCAACCTTCACTCAGCACCCAATTTTTGTTGATTAGCCAAAGTCTCGGCTTGCTGCTTTTGACCATCCATGACTAGTTGACGATCCCACTTTTGCTTTTAAAACTGAAGTTTATCTGATTCAATTTGTGATTTCACTGTTTTTTGGAGGGGAATGGCAATGAGCATGATTTTGAAAGCAAGGATATTGAATCAATCAACTTACATGAATCTCTCTTCTCCATGATTTCTTCAAAGCCCGAAAAACTGGAAGTTTTTCTCCTCTTTTGATGACTTTTGGGGTTGACATTGATGGAATTGGAGGCCTTTTGCTTACCCTTGGCAGAGGAGGTTTGAGTCTGAAAGTCCTCACTAGTATTTGAAGGCAATGTGGGAGGCCCCATTGCCTTGAGTTTGTGGCCAATCAAAAATGGATGAGCCTGTTTTTTTACAATGTAAATCAGTCCGGAGCAACCAGACAGAATCAAAAACAATTTAGTTCCTTACTTGAGCAGATGTTGATGGCAACGGTGATCCAGGAATAACATCCTCCTCATTGGGCAAGTTCTCCAGTTTTTCTGCCCCAGGAAGAGAGCAATCAAAAGAAGGAAGTGATGGGTCCAAGGTTGGGATTGACTGATCAATCAATACCAAAGTAGAAGTGATTGGAGCCAATTGTGTTTGAATATCCTCCTTGTCATCAGATGGGGGCCACTCCAAGGCCAAGGTTTCATCAAGGTCCCCGTTGGTAGGCTGAGCATCCCCAGCCAAGTCCTCGGCATGAACGGAATCGGATTGTTGGGCATTGAAAGCAGCTAGGGGAGTGATGTTGGACTTCTTTCCAAAGATTTCATCCATTTGAATATAAAAAGGACAAATGGAGTCCAACTTATCAACCAACAAGTTGATTCCTTTGGCTTTGTCCAAGTCGGTGATACCAAAGCCAGTGGAGATAGACATGGAGTGGGCCTTTTTGTACTTGGCTCAATAGTTTTTGAACCGCTCCCTCATCTGTTTGGATGACAGATCCAGCCTACCTTTTGTTTTGTTCTTGAGTTCATTGGCCATCAGGAGATAACCATTGACCTTAGAGGATTGAGGTTGGCCAACACGTGTTTTGTTGTTGGATCCAAAGCAGGCATTGTAGTTGGAGGGAATTTTCAGCCAGTTTACCAGGATGATGTGATCAGCTCTCTTGAGCTGACTTGAGCCCTTGGAAGCTGATGGGGGAGGATTGTTTGTTTTGGAGTTCCTTGGCAATGTTCTGTTGGGTGTGTTGGACTTGTGGGGGGGGGGGGGTTCGCTGAGGGGCCATTTGAAAGAGTTTGGGCTACGCAAGTGATGAGAGCAATAAAGTGATGAGAGTGGTGAAGTTTTGAGAGCAATAAATTGGATGAGAGTGATCAAGTGATGAGAGCGGTTAACTGATGAGAGTGATGAAGTTTTGAGAGTGATGAAGTGGATGAGAGTGATCAAGTGATGAGAGCGATAAAGTGATGAGAGTGGTCAATCAATTTTATGATGAGGGTGGGGGTAAAACATTTTCCAATGAGGTCGGAGGTAGAAGGAGGTGGGAAGACAGGGGTGTATGACACAGACAGGTGGTGGAAGCATTTGAATACTTTATTTGAAAAAACCCACTTATTTCAGGTTAACTTTGACACGTCTGATCTGAAATAAGTGGGTTTTTTTGATTTTTAATGGCGGGTTTGAAATGGCAGATTTGGGTTGAAACCCGCCATTAAAAAATGGCGGGTTTGGTTAACTTTGATACCCCCTATTTATTATTTATTATTTATTATTTATTATTTATTATTTATTATTTATTATTTATTATTTATTATTTATTATTTATTATTTATTATTTATTATTTATTATTTATTATTTATTATTTATCATTTATTATTTATTATTTATTATTTATTATTTATTATTTATTATTTATTATTTATTATTTATTATTTATTATTTATTATTTATTATTTATTATTTATTATTTATTATTTATTATTTATTATTTATTATTTATTATTTATTATTTATTATTTATTATTTATTATTTATTATTTATTATTTATTATTTATTATTTATTATTTATTATTTATTATTTATTATTTATTATTTATTATTTATTATTTATTATTTATTATTTATTATTTATTATTTATTATTTATTATTTATTATTTATTATTCATTATTTATTATTTATTATTTATTATTTATTATTTATTATTTATTATTTATTATTTATTATTTATTATTTATTATTTATTATTTAGTATTTATTATTTATTATTTATTATTTATTATTTATTATTTATTATTCATTATTTTTAATTTATAATTTATAATTTATAATTTATAATTTATAATTTATAATTAATTATTCATTATTTATTATTTAGTGGAGGCTACACAACTTGATTTTAGTTTTTTAGCGTGCTGTAAAACTCAAATGGGATGTGTATCATGCCACCCATCCCATTTGAGGCGTGTAGCATGCCACACGGCCCATTTGAGCCGTTTGGGGTTCCACACGACCCATTTGAGCCATGTGGGGTGCCACACGACCCATTGAGCTGTGTACACAACTCAAAGAGCCATGTACAGAGCCATCTTTAACATTACCCTTTTAAATAATTTATGAAAATTTATAAAGAGACGCGGCCTTGGGATTTTGGCCGTTTTAATATTTCACATGAATCCCCATGTATTGGTTTCAAATTGAATTTTGTTTCAGAATCCAGGAATTCTGTGATTTAGAGGATTTATGGGCAGAAATGTGATTTGTCAAAATTCCTGCACGCAGCCGGGGAAAACAATACATCCGTGCATGGCTGAGCAGCGGCACTGCCACCCTTTCCGCTTACCCTGATATGCTGGGTAAGCAGCCCCAGGCATCTGACAGGTACGCAGCCGCGGGACTATGGACTGACAGACTGAAAGATGGCTTGAGAAGCCAAGGTACCACATAAAAGTGCTACAACTAATACAGGGACATACTACATGTTTAATAAATGTCCCTATGGATGGTAGACAGTCCAGAAATACATAATAATATATAAAAATACTTAAATAAACTTTCTACATATTTTTTATAAAATATGATAAAAAATACCAAAAATGTCGAAAATTTCAAAAATAAGAAAAACACAGTTTAAAAAATATCTTAAAATACTTTAAAAATATGATTGTGAAACCTTCAAGAAATTTGTATGTTTTTGACATACTGAGAAATCTGATTATGTAAAAATATTAAATATATTCCCATATAATATATTTTAAATTAATTATTTCAAGTAAATTAACCGAATTTCGAAAATAAGGATCAAAATCAGTATTATGATTTTACTCCCATCAGCTAATACATAATGAGAACCCATCTGAAATCAGATTACCCGTAGAAATGTCTAATAAGAATACATATTAATATCCTGGGAGCATTTACTAATTATAATTAACAAAATGATGATCAGGTGGATAGATTAGTGTTATTCACATGCCAAAACATCAATAAAAAAGTAGAATAATTCCCATACCCTGTGGAATTAGATTTTACCCGTTTTTAAGCACTAAGAACACATAAAAGTCTACCACTAGTTACCCTGCTAGCCTTAGCACCCGTCCCTTTGAGCCCCTGTATCCCTCAGAAGGATAGAAGTGGGACCCAAAAAAGCTATAAATATAGAGCTCTTTTAAGTTTTTTAATACCCCAGAACCAGTTATATTTACATCCAGAAACCATTTCAAGGTAATTAAATACTTATAAGGGATAAGTAAGTGATTTATGTCTTTAGTCTGATTAATATTATCCACCCCAAAACTCTTTTTATCAATTTAAAATGCTGAAAAACCTTTTAACCCAAGTAACAGGTTTAACCCATCAGTACACATCCCAAACAGGTACCTAAAGGATCCATCAACATACCAGTGAGTTTTATTATTGTTTTTTCTGTTGTGGCTGCTTGCTTTTAAGGCCCTGCCACTCCATCACATATTTTATATATATATTATCTTTGGGCATCATCACCTTTAAGAATATAAATTAAAGGTTCCAAAGTAACCAGGTCTATGTTTTTTCAAAGTGAATTCCCTGAAGGGAGGTGTTAAAGATCCCCAATGTGACTTTGGCCCCTCTATTAATTTATTTGATAATTAATTTATTAATATTGATTAATAATATTCAATCACAACCAAACCAATCAACCTTGCAATAGCTTTATCCAAATATTTTACAGATTTTTGCTGCATTTATTGAATAATATATTCATTATTTATTCCATCACCTCTGGTAGCTAAAGGATAGCAAGGGTTTTGGAATCTGGAGGCTGAAAATTGGGGTTCTGGCTGGGAAAATATTTCATTTTATTATATTTAATACCTTTGACCAGACATTTCACATTAAATCAATCAAAGATATAATTTATCTGACTTTTTCAACCGTGATTTATCATTAATTCATTTTGCAGTGGGTTTAAAAACCAATGCATAATTAATATTATATTATCAAAATCTTTCAAAAATAAGAAAAGAAGATTAAATCAAAAATTATCAACCAACTTGCTGGGAAGCTTTAAACCAAGCTGAACAACTTGAAATCTCTTCTCTCCATAAACAATTAGATAAACTCCTCAAGCAAGAAGATCTTGAGAGGCGTATCAACTTTCTAGCTTTGTTGAGACAGCATAAATCTTGAAAAAAATACCAGATAAATTACTTTTTGAAATATAAAAGTAAGTAAAAACACTTTTTACAAAGTTATTTTATTAAAATGATATTGATATATTTTATTAACCAGTAAAATCTTTTTCTCATATTATCAGTGAACGCTCCTATCCCAGAAACTACCACGACTGAATTTGATCTTGTGGTTCAAGAGGTACCAGACATATCTGGACATCCTGAGAACATTTATTGGACAGTAGAAGATCTGATTGGGACGCACCAAGACCCCTTTGGATTACCTGTTAAGAATAAATACAATCCTAATAAAGTCTTAGTGCCTTTCACTATCAACTTAAGTGAGTTAGAAAAACTTATTATTACATATTTTTCTTTTCAAAGAAAAATACTTATAAATATTTTCAACATGAAAAGACGCAACACAAGGGCCTCAGGAAGAGTTCCCTCCAAAGGATCTCTGCCAGGAGCTCCCAGTAACCATGAGGCAGACCATAATGAAAACCATGAGGGGGTTGGAGCCCATGAGTCAAATGTTGGTGGACAAGGACCAGAGCCAAGTAATGTTACCCTCCCCCAACCTAGAGCCAGAGAAAGTAGTAGAATCAAGCCCCCCTCAATTTCAAGGAGGTTCTCTGCAGCCACCCCAGCAGAATCTTGCCAAGGAAGCCAAGATCAAAGGCTTACTCAAAGAGCATGTGAAATTTTGCGAAGAATTCAAAGAATCCCAAGCCAAGGATTACTTAATCTCTATGAAAAAAATAATATCCCAAGCAAAGGATTCCCAGATAGCTCTTCAGAAGATGATCCCCAGGAAAGAGGTGGAATCCTACGTAGAAAAATGGAATCCATGGGATAAATGAGCCCAACTGAAAGGCAGAGAATCAGGAAAGAAGAGATGCTCTTCCCATCAAAAGCCAAAGGGAAAGAAGGATTGGGATAAGATTATATCATTAGCTCAAAAGTGGAAAAAGGTGTACCACAATTAGCTTCTAATCCTGAACCTAGTGTCTTGCCTAAACCAACTTCAGATGTAATTACTTCCTTTTCTAATGATATGTTTCATAATTTCGAGATTTTTTGTGGTAATTTGGATTGTTTTTAAACCCAATTGGATAAGTTGTCCTCAGTAGTGGCCAAATGGGTTAGTAATCAATAAAAAGCTGTGGGTATGGAAGACATTAAGTTACACACAGAACAATTATTGGAAACAATAAATCAAGTTAAAACCAGTAAAACTCAAACTATTGAGAACATTTCATCAGTTATCCAAGAATATTTTATAATGTCCCTCCAGCCATTAAAAGAAGAATAAATTAATACTAATAACAACTCCATTTTTCCCCTTAGTGAAAAATTAGATCTGCTTAATAGTAAAGTGGACCTTCAACTTAATTTGATAAAGAATGATTTTAGAGACTTAAAAGTCCTTCTGACCAACCCCTTGGGGAGTACCACACACAAACCAAAACCTCCCAGAAAAACAACTACCCCTTATCACTACCAATAACAACAATGCACAGGAGTGATACTTTCAGACCTAGCCCTACTTCTGAAATGGAAAAAGACCTAAAGCTTTTACCACCCATCTCTGAATGGCCTAAGTTCTCTGTTGAAGAAGAATATAACAATATAAAATTCATAAAATTTATTGACTACACCATAAATTCTTAGGACTTACCAGAGGCTAAAGCTGTAGTCAGACTACCTAGGCTCTTTGAAGGAGTAGCCCTACATTGGTTCATCATCAAGAGAGAAGAGGTAGGATCCATACCATGGAATTCTTGGAAACTTCTAATCAAAGAGCAATTTGTTTCTAGGATGTGGAAAAGGAAAATGATAAAAATTTTCAAAAATTCCTTATTTGGCCCTTCTAAGGATAAACCTCACAAATGGTGCTTATAACAGCAGAGGAAACTAGACTGCTTCTATCCATATTCTTATAAAGAGGAAGTTAATTAAAGACTTCTCAACCCCATCCTGGAAATCTTAACCATGGTTTGAGGTGCAGAATAAGTATGGATGCTGACTCAACAACTCTAATAAATGTGTTGGAAGAAGTAATAGACATGAATGGGTTAGAAAAGAAGGCTCCTTCTAGACCCAAATAAATCTTCAATACTAACAAAATCTGGGAAAAACCTCCTCAGATGAATATCCCTGATAATAAGAAATCTAATGAGAACAAGGATAAGGAAAGAATACCTGGAGCTTGTTGGAACTGTAACAAAACTGGGCACATGAGACAAGACTGCCCATTGCCAAAGAGAAAAATAGCAGTCATGGAAGGAAAACCTGAGAGTGAAGGGAACCAGAACTATGAAGAAACAGCTGATACTGAAGGATCACTATCAGAGTGTGAATTAATGATTAACAACCCTTTCAATGTAATAGAAGGAGATATAGGCACTTCTATAGAAATAAATAATATCCATGGTGACTCTAGTTTGCCCCAACAAGGGGACCCTTCCATAATTCCTAGACATGTCACTGAAGTTAAACCACTAACAGTTAAACCTATGAGTGGTAAAAGTTATACTTATGTTCAGAGTTTTTATGCAACATGACTGTATAAAGACAAGCCCATGAGGTTATTACTTGAAAGTGGGCCTTTTTTTCATGTGTTTGAACCAATTTCTTGAACAAATGGGATCCCAACTGGAAAGATCACCTGTTTCCAGTCCCAAAAGCCAAGTTTATCTCTTGCAACTCCACTATGAATGCTATTGGAGTATGGACTGCTCCCATAATACTGCCCCAAACTAAAGTATCTCTGAGGATTCGAGTGGAATTCTTGGTATTGCTTAATGGATTATGTGAATACCTGATAATAGGAAATGATGCCTTATGCATATATGGCATAGATGTGTTCCAAAGTAAAGGGATGTATTTCACTATAGGTGGTAAATGGGAAAAAAAGTTTAAGATATGCACTATCCAAATTAATGTCCCCTCTTCTAATTATCAAAAACACTTAGAAGAATTTCACCAAGAATACTTCTCTCAAGTTGCACTGAATGAGAAGCTTTCTGAGGAACAGAAGAAAGATATATTGAAAGTCTGATTTGAGAACCAAAATTCTTTCTGTACCAGAGATCATCCCATTGGTAATATCAAAGGATGTGAAATGGTATTGAACTTGACTATTAAGCCTCCTTATCCTCCTAAACTAAAAGGACCTCCTTATCCCTCTATTCCTAAATCTAGAGTAGCTCTTGAGGAACACATTCAAGAACTAATAAGCCTACAATTGAGGAAAGTAGTGCATAATGAACAAGTGGATGTGACCACCCCTGTAATCATAGCTTGGCATAATGATAAATCAAGAGTGTTAGGAGACTTCAGAATGCTGAATAAATATAATCAAGCAGACAATTATCCTATCCCCTGGATTAATTATGCTCTGCATAACTTTTCTAAAGCAAAATACATTGCTACTATGGATATGCTTAAAGGTTTCTACCAAATACCCATAAGCACTGAAAGTAGAAATTTTATGAGAATAGTCTTCCATTTAGTAATACATGAGTACCTCAGAATGCCCTTTGGTATAAAGAATCCCCCATCACAATTACAGAGAACAATGGAGACAGTTCTAGGGACTTATATTAGACAAGGAAGGATGATGGTTTATATAGATGAAGTCATTATATACTATGATGATTGGGAGACTCATAAAAACAAAGTTAGATTAGTCCTACAGACTATTTCCAAAGCCGGATTGAAAGTATCCAGGAATAAATGCAACTTTGGATATGGAGAACTGAAAGCTCTGGGGCATATAGTCTCTGGTCTAACTTTAGCTGCTGACCACAATAAGATAGCTGCTGTAATGAACAGACCAATGCCTCATAATGAAACAGAGCTGCTATCATTTCTTAGTTTTTGTAGTTACTAAAGACAATAAATTCCAAAGTTTGCTATTCTAACTAAAATTCTGTATGAAATATGCAACAATAACACTCTCTTTAAAATGGCACACAAGAGTTTAAAAAACTATGAAGAATTGAAAATAGCTATGACATCCACTCCTCTACTGATTCAACCAGACTACTCCAAACCCTTTAAGCTGTAAATTTATGCTTTTATGGAAGGGTTAGGAGCTGCCTTACACCAAGAAAGAATTGAAGAAGACAAACCTGTATAGAAACCAGTACTTTTAATATCTAGAAAGATCAAAGACACTGAAAAAAAATATGGAGCCAGTCAGATGAAATGCTTGGCTCTAGTTTGGGCTCTAGAGAAGTTGCACTATTACTTAGAAGGCACTAAATTCCAAGTAATTACTGACTGTAATCCTTCAAGAACCCTCATGAACATGAGGACCCCTAGTAGACATATGCTCAGGTGGCAAATTGCTATACAAAAGTATAGAGGCCAGATGACTATAGTGCATAAACCTGGAGCTAAATGTTGATATTTTTGGTGTCTTAGTTTGTTCTGCCTAAACCTTGAGAGTATTCAACTCTTCCATAATAAGCTCTTGAGTTTTCATCTCCAGTATGTTCTTTATTCTATACTTGTTGGTTATAGATCTAGTATCATCTCTATGTTGAATCCAAGTGGCCTCCTTCCATACTTGCTCATGAGTGTTCTTGTCCAATGGCCTCTTTATATTTTTCTAGTTAGTCATAATTCTAGTGGGCTCTCTATCTTGAATCCTTGATGCTCTGCCTTATCTCAAATCAGCCTGAAGTGGTCCTCCAAGTTGTGCGGACTCTAAATGGTCTGGTATTGAATACTCATTATATTTATTCATTACATTTTTCTCCCACTTGTCAGCCATCATGTATCTAGTCTATTTATACTGATGCTTTATCAAGTGGAATTCATTCATCCCTTCTTACCCACCTTGAACCTGAGTGCCCCTTGTCTGACTCCTAGATCTGCTCCTCTTAGCAATATAAGACCTCTTCCTCATCCTTTTAAGTCTTTCAACCGGAGAATTGAACTCAAAATTCAACACTAAGCACCAGAAGGCAGACAGTTTAAGTAGAAATGCTTTGCTTAATGACCCTAGCAACCCATAATATGACCCTGAAGACCAGGATATCTTCCCTATCTTGAACATTAATCTTCTTTCATCAGATGCCCCAATTATGGCTATCCACCTATGTGAATTAGATACTTCTTTCTTCAATCTATCAAGAGAGAACTATTCCCATGACCTCAAGCTGTTGAATACCATCATGTAATTTTAATCCCAAGAAGCAGCCCTGGTGAATAGTCTACAAGCATCACTACTCAAACCATACAAAGCAGGATGATTCAACTTTTGGGATGGTCTCCTATACTATAGACACCAAAATTCCAGTGTGTTGACATTGAGCAACAAAGAACATATACAAGATATAATTCAGGAATGCCATGAAAACTGTTCATCAGGACATTTATCTACTGAAAGAAACTTGGAAAGAGTGAAGCAAACTGATTGGCCAATAGACTGGAAATAGACTACTATCAAGTATGTTGCTAGTTTTGCAACTTGCCAAAAATCTAAAAAAACCACTGGCAAAAGGTTGGGACTTCTGCAAAAGATATCTGAACCAAAGACTGGGTGGGAAATCATTAATATGGATTTTGTCACAGGCCTCCCCCCTGGAGGAACAAACTCCTATAATTCTGTCCTGGTTATAGTAGACAGATAATCTAAGAAGGCAAAGTTTTTACCTAACCACAAAGAGGATAATGCCATGGATGTGTCTTTGTTATTTTGGAATAGGATCATAGCTGATGTAGGTATACCTAAAATTATAATCAGTTACAGAGATCCCAAATTCACTTCTGAATTTTGAGGAATCTACATGATATACTGGTTACTACTTTAGCCTTTTCTAAGGCATATCATCCACAGACTGATGGATTAGCTGAAAGGATGATACAGACTCTGGAAGATATGTTAAGAAGGTTTTGTAGCTTTGGTCTGGAATACAAAAACTGAGATGGATATTGCCATTACTGGGTAAGCTTACTCCCAGCCTTAGAGATGGTTTATAATAGCAGTAAACACTCTAACACCAAAGAAGCCCCTTACATATTAGAAAGAGGATGGATTCCAAAACTCCCCAGTAATACCCTGGACCAAACCTTAGCCACCATCCACCCCACAACTCTTGAATTCAAGAAAATGATAGATATAGCAAATAATCATGCTCACAAATGTGTAGAAGAAGCAGTGGAATACAAAAAAAAAGATGGGATAAATAACACAGAGAACCTGACTTTAAGATAGGAGATCAGATCTTCATATCTTCTGCCAACTTCAACAATTTATCAGGGAACAGGAAGTTGAAACCAGCTTTTTTGGGGACATTTTTTATGAAGAAAATGCATGGCAAGAATGCTGGGGAAGTAGTCTTGAGTGAAGAATTATCAAGAAAGCACCCAGTATTCTCTGTTAGCTTAGTGAAGCACTTTCAACCAAGAGAATTTAGCAACCTTCCTCCTGTAATAATCCCAATAGAACCTGACCCTGTGAAAGAAAAAGGGAAATTAAGCAGGATATTGAGAGACAAGAAGGAGAGAGTGCAAGTTAAAGATGTTAGAATATACTTAGTAAAATACAAAGGAGAATCTTCAGAAAAAGATAAATGGTTAACAGAGAGCAACATACCTGATGGACCAATACATCTTAGAAACTACAGAGACAGTAAAAGAAACTGAAATACATATGGAATTAATTTTTTTTCCAAACTCCAGATTTTTTCAGATATTGCCATATCTTGGAGTGGGGGAATGTCAGCTTGCTACTATTGCAGAGAAAGCTGCAAAAGTAAAAAAATAAAATAAATAAATAAATAAAATATTAAAGGAGAGATAGGGAAATGTTAAGTTCATGGCTCATTGAGCTGTGTACACGGCTCTGTACATGGTTCTTTGAGTTGAGTACACGGTTCAATGAGCAATGTGGCACCCTACATGACTTATTTGAGCTGTGTGGCACCCTACACGGCTCATTTGAGCCGTTTGGCACCCTACACGGCTCATTTGAGCCATTTGGCACCCTAAACGGCTCATTTGAGCCATGTGGCACCCTAAACGGCTCATTTGAGCCGTGTGGCATGCTACACGTCCCATTTGAGTTGTGTGGAACACTAAACAACTTTTTATTTATTTTATTTATTTTATTTATTTTATTTATTTTATTTATTTTATTTATTTTATTTATTTTATTTATTTTATTTCTTTTATTTCTTTTATTTCTTTTATTTCTTTATTTCTTTTTTTTCTTTTATTTATTTTATTTCTTTTATTTCTTTTATTTCTTTTATTTCTTTTATCTCTTTTTTTTCTTTTTTTTTCTTTTATTTCTTTTATTTCTTTGGTTTCTTTTATTTCTATTATTTATTTCATTTCTTTCATTTCTATTATTCATTTCATTTATTTTATTTCATTTATATCATTTATTTCATTTATTTCTTTAATTTCTTTGGTTTCTTTTATTTCTTTTATTTCTTTTATTTCTTTTATTTCTTTTATTTCTTTTATTTCTTTTATTTCTTTTATTTCTTTTACTTCTTTTATTTCTTTTATTTCTTTTATTTATTTTATTTCTTTTATTTCATTTATTTCTTTGGTTTATTTTATTTCTTTTATTTATTTCATTTATTCCTTTTATTCCTTTTATTTCTATTATTCCTTTGATTTCTTTTATTTCATTTATTTATTCCATTTATTTATTTCATTTATTTCATTTATTTTATAATAAATAATAATAATTAATAAATAATCAATTATAAGTTATATGGAGTAGTGTATGGGCCCCCACGCGTTGAGGGGCCCTAAACATTCCCACAGGTTGTGTGGGGCCCTACATGGCTCCCACAGGCCGTGTGGGAGCCATGAATTTAACATTAACTGGAGAGATAATATCAAAAATATTATTTCAAATTATGATTTTACATAAAATTTAAGGTAGTTTCACTCAATGATACCTACCTCAAATTCCCACTGCTTATATTTTTAAATAATTTAGGAAAATCTATAAAGAGAAGCGGCCTTGGGATTTTGGCCATTTTAATATTTCACATGAAACCCCACGTTGTGGAAAGTAAGATAGAGATACTCTCCTAGTTTTCCTTGAGTTCCAGAATTGATGTTCTTAGTGTCTGTAAGGATAAGGATGCTCCAGTAAAGAGAGAGAGAGAGAGCAAGATATAGATGAATTTCCTTTCCTTTGACATATCCTTTGCCCTCCATCTATCCATCCATAATTCAATCAATCAGTTTATATCTCTATCCTACAAGCAGGTGTTGGGAGCTCAGACTTTATACCCACCCTCTAAACCCTATCCTAAGTACAAGCGCAACAACAAATAGAAAAGAAACCCTAGCCTAACCCTAACCCTTTCCCATACTGCAACCACCCTCAAGCCTGCCTACCGTTACACACATCCAGTTTGTCCTTCTCATGAAGCGTCCCTCTGCCACGCCCTACTTGGAGCTCCCCGCTTTATCCATATCTGCCTGCACGCCGCGTGATTTCCTGCCCTGCAAGTTGGCCCGCGCTTGCGCATGCATGGCCCGCTCCTATAGCCCCAATTGCCCTGCTCTATCCTCCCAACCTAGCCACCCACGGGACAGTTCCCAATCCAAGGGTATATAACAACACCACAACATATAGGTTTCACAGTGAATTTTGTGTCAGGATCCAGGAATTCTGTGATTTAGAGGAGTTGCGGGCGGAAATGTGATTTGTCACAATCCCCGCACGCAGCTGCGGCAAAAATAAATCCGCGCGCAGCTAAGCAGAAGCACTGCCAACCTGTCTGCTTACCCTGAAAAGCTGGGTATGCAGCCCTGGGCATCTGGCAGGTACACAGCTGCGGGACTACAGACTGACAGACTGACAGAGGGCTTGAGAAGCCAAGGTACCACGTAAAAGTGCTACAACTAATATGGGGAAATACTAAAAATGTAATAAATTTCCCCGTGGATATTAGATAGTCTAGAAATACATAAAGTCATATGAAAATACTTAAATAAACTTTCTACATATTTTTTATAAAATATAATAAAAAATACCAAAAATGTCAAAAATAAGATAACTACAGTTTGAAAAATATCTTAAAATACTTTAAAAAAATACAATTGTGAGAACTTCAAGACATCTATATGTTTTGTGAGATACTGAGAAATCTGATTATGTAAAAATATTACATATATTCCCATAGAATTTCTTTTTAATTAATTATTTCAAGTAAATTAACAGAATTTTGAAAATAAGGATCAAAATCAGTATTATGATTTTACTCCAATCAGCTAATACATAATGAGAACCAATCTGACATCAGATTACCTGTAGGAATGTCTAATAAGAAGACATATTAACATCCTGGGAGCATTTACTAAGTATAATTAACAAAATTGAGCCCCTGTATCCCTCAGAAGGACAGAATTGGGACCCAAAGAAGCTAAAAATATAGAGCTCTTTTAAGGTTGTTGATGCCTTAGACCCAGTTATATTTACATTCAGAAAACATTCCAAGGTAATCAAATACCTATAAGGGATAAGTAAGTAATTTATGGCTTTAGTCTGATCAATATTATCTGTCCCGAAACTCTTTTGATCAATTTAAACTTCTGAACAACCTTTTAACCCATCAGTACATGTCCCAAAAAGGTACCTAAAGGATCCATCAACATACCAGTGAGTTTTATTATCCCTTTTCTGTTGTGGCTGCTTGGTTACAAGGCCCTGCCAGTCCATCATATATTTTATATATGTATTATCTTTGGGAAATATCACCTTTAAGAATATAAACTAAAGGTTCCAAAGTAACCAGGTCAAAGTGTTTTAAAATTGAATTCCATGAAGAGAGGTGTTAAAGATCCTCAATTTAATTGTGGCCCCTCTATTAATTTATTTAATAATCAATTTCTTAATATTGATTAATAATATTCAATCATAACCAAACCAATCAACCTTGCAATAGCTTTATCCAAATATTTTAGATACTTTTGCTGCATTTATTGAAAAATATATTTATTATTTATTCCATCACCTCTGGTAGCTAAAGGATAGCAAGTGTCTTGGAATCCAGGAGGCTGACACTGAAGTTTGGCATCAAGTTTGCTTCCATCATCTTGAGGGTGGGAGATAGTTTCACAAGAGTTGACCAAGAGGAATATAATTCATCAGCAAGATAATATCCTTGATTGTATTCATTTCCATTGATTTTGAACCTGATATGGTCTTGTGCACCTGATTATTCAAAAAAGTATCAAATAAAAAAGGATCAAATCATTTTGATGCAATTATAATAATCAAATCATGGTTTTATTTCAAAACAAATACCTGATAATAATTTATCAATAATATGACTTCTCTGGAGTACATTGATATCATTCAGTGCACAAGAAGATCCAAAGAAACAAAGCCAGATTCTGAGGTTTTTAATTTCCACAGCTTCTAGAATTATGGTTGGTTTCTTTTACTTGCCTTTAAATTGACCCTACCAACCTTTTGGAAAATCTTTCCATTCCCAGTGCATTCCATCAATTGTGCCAATAAATCCTGGGAATCCCCTTTCCTCATGTTCATTCAGGATTGCCTTCCATTCTTCTGGTCTTGGAGGCCTCAGATTCTCACCCTCATAGAGCTCAACCACATCATTGATAAAGTGATTCAATGTTCTCAAGCAATTTGTTTTTCCAATTCTAATGTATTCATCCGGGCTATTGGCACTACTTTCATATGCTAGCTGGTGGATTGCAGAGGTAAGCTTTTGATGAGGAGAAAGGCCCATCTGGCCACAACAATCCTAATGCAGCATAAAATCAAAATACAGAACAGCATTAGCTTGAAAAAAGAAGAAGACAACAATGCAAGGAAAATTACTGACTTCATGATTCAGAAGCTTTTGTGTTTTTGAAGATCTTCTAAGATTCTTGCAAATATATTGTTGCTCATCCTGAATCTTCTCTAAAAGAATTTTGAGTTGTATGTTGGATGATGGCCAAAATAGTCCTTGATGAGCTGCTTGTGGCCTGCCAAACAATCACAAAGAACTATTTCTTTCTTTCTTTTATCTTCATCATCAGTTTGTTCTGCTTCATCATCACTAAATAGGAGAGACAGGATGGTTTTTTCTTCCTCAAGGTCCAGAAGGTCGTTTTTGCTGAAAAAGGACAAGTTTGGCATTTTGGGAGCTTTTTGATGTTTTATGTTTGATTTTCGGCTTTGGGATAGTTGATGATGTCTTGATGAAAAAATATCATCTTTTTGGTAATTTTTGATGTTATTGGTGTCGTTTTTGTGTTGGAAAATGCCTAGGAATGGGATTGCGTCGACGGTGTTGAGCGGCGAATATGAAGATAGGGTGGGATCGGATCGCGCGGGGCGGACCCGACCCTTATCGAGCGGGGATTCGCGGAAGTGGCGATGGCGGGTCGCGCTCCCTAACTGCTCGATGACTGTCGCGCGGGCCCGAATTATCGCAACGAGACCCTCGCGCGCCTCGACAACTTTGACAAGTTGTCGAGGATTTTATCGAGACGAGGGTAGATGCTCTCATCAGCTCCCAAGTCCTTCTTCGCAGCCCCTACTGCGTCTCTCATTCTCTCACTTTTTTTATTGTAGTGGATGCACTTGGAGTTTGAAGAAGAGCTGGAAGTCAAAGACGACTCAGAAAATTAAATTTGAGATCCAATGTTTTGATGGAGATTGTGCGTTGATTGATTTCAATCATTGGTCTGGGGTTGGGATTTGTTTCTTTGAGATATAGGCTGACCTTCAACCAGGTCTTCTTGATTGTTGGTGAATGATAACCATGAGCACTTTGAGAAAGTACATAACTCCATGATTGATCTGAACGTGACTGGGTAAAGCTGAACGTGGAATCAAGCATAAGCCCCAAAGGGGTGGATTCTGGTTATTTACGAGTTGTGATTGGGTGCTGGATGCTACAGTTGAGTGAGTTGGGCAGCTGTCGAAGGCCAAACCTGGCCCCCGTGCCAAAGGCAATGTAGCATGTCTGGATGCGATTGGGTGTCGTATGGAAAAATGCGACACAGAAATCCTCATTAAGGAGGACGAGGGAAGGTGTCAGTTTTTCCCAAAGTGCGCCACTCGAAGAATTCGAGCGCTGCATAACTGCGCCACTGACCAAGATCAACGCTTTTCAAATTTTTGCGTATGTAAAATAAATATGTACCAATCGGAACGTATGTATGTGCGCTGGCTACTTGGCTACCGTCGACGTGGTTGCCGCTCTTTCAAAGTGAAAACGTGTCAGTACATCTTTATTTATGTGGAGTCACAAAAACTTCGGTATACTGCATGGGTGGAGTGACAATTGTCAAATTATCGAGCAGCGGGTAGACCCCCATGTGAGCTCCAGCGATACTCCATCAATTGCAAAACACTGAGGGTGACTCTGTCGTAATTTTTCACAAGCCCGGTCTCGACTGTACGCGCATACACTCATGTCTCAAGTACCAATGTGGGGCGATTTCGCGAAAGGGATCGAAGAAGGACAACCACGGTACCAGCTCTCAAACGGCTGTACGGTTCGTAATGAAGATTCCAGAAAAGGATGGAACGTAGAGGAAAGCGGCACTTGGAGACTAGCCTCATTGTGAAGATTATGAGAATGAAGGAGTGTATGGATGCTTGACGGCGGTTACTCCCCTGTAAAAGGTTTCATTGATGCATGATGCGTGGGTGAAACAAGCAGGGAAAGCTCAAGATAAAAGAGGCCCCGACGCTTTCACGGCCAACATTTGGCATCCAGCAGCTCTACCACACCCCACGTCCGGGTGGCAATCAAGATTGAGCAATCAAGTCGGCATCACACCTCTGCACCTGTATCACTTGACGCTAGCAACCATCAAATTGCTCCAACTTGTTTAATCGAGAACTACCATTATCCTCTCCCCGGCTCCCAGCCGTTTCACTTCGAGTGTTCTGTTTTGAACCTATCAGCACACAGTTGTAGGCCTTGCTCGTTGAAAATGATGATTCGTGAAACCCCTATTTCTGACCGCAATCTGACTGATAATTGATGTCTTCAACCAAACTTCAAGGAATTTTACCGAAAATCGTAGGACGCCGCATCCAAAAATGAAAGTCCTCACTAGTGCCACCCCGACTGCCCTCATACTTCTTTTCATGTTTCTCTGGGGTTGCAACGGCCGGCCCGCTCAACTTTCTGCGTATTCTCGTCCGGGGGACGTTACAAATAAGGTTCTTGCGAAAAGAAAGGTCAAGGTTATGGAAATGGATGACAACGGCTCACGAAAACCGGCAGCGCAAGTAGCCCGTGGTAATCCCTTCTAGATTCCAACCGGTCACGTTGGTAATTGGTCAACTTGTACTCATCAAATCTCCGATCCGAGTCCCTGCGCAGTCTTCTGTTTCCCCACTCGCCACTTAGCTTTCACTCTGTTTTTCTATCCATCTGCCAAGTATGCTTGTATCATCTCCTGAACCCTCACAGAGATAAAACCGCCTTGGGTCTTGTGGGATTCTGGGATAGCACTATCTTCTATTTCAGCAAACACTGTCGCAATAAAAAGTTAGAGGAAACAGAAATTCGAGCGAGAGAGACTGGTTTTGCAGAATGTTAGAAAACATGGAATGAAAATACTTTTTGCTAAGATAGGTACCTAAATCTTGAATAAAACTACAGCAAAAGATACAAACGCCTGGATATAACTGAATATTTTAACAAGCTGTCAGCAGTAGATCTGAGCCATCCTAGGTCTTCACACGCTATGTCACGCTTTCAACCAACTGCGCCGCATCATAAACCACCAACCTTCTACTCCCCACTCACGCAATCCTGGAAATCAAGTTAGTCCCCGGGCTCACTCCTAGAGGGAACAAAAACTTCACCTACTCAATCACTTTCTTGTCTCATCAATTCCAATATGTTCTCTCCCCCCCCTTCTCTCTCTCTCTCTTACTCTCAGAACACCCCATCCTCAATGTCACTCATGATCAAGTTATTCACCTGCATTCACAAATTCCCACTGGTGATCCCTACACTAAGCCATCAGCTCAGTAACCAGGAGGAGCCTGGAACATACTTGACTGGAAGTGCTCATCAATTTCCACTTCTTTAAATATCATTCCAGGAACTCTTCATTCCCAATTATCAATTACTATTCTGAATCCCTACCTGGTTACATCATGTCTAACAAATTACAATTCATGCTATCTCTCAGGCTCCTCATTAGTGTCCACATCCACCTCACCTCAGCATGTATATGTGAAAGGCTAATCACCTCATCAACCTATTAAAATTATTCTAAAATTGTTTTTCATTCCTTCTCAACAATTTCTTTCTCAGAACTCAAATTTTTGCTCCTTCTTGGCTATGATCCAATGTCACTGTCATTTAATTTGTTGCAATACAGAATTTTGATCTTATAATTCACCACCATAGCTGCTGATTAGTGAATTTTAAGTACAACACTCACCATAGCTGCTGATTAGTGAATTTTTAGTCCAAAACTCTTCTTATTTCTTCCTTCTTATGTATTTTAAATTCTTCTTATGTTTCTTTCTATTTTCCATCTTTTTTTTTTTTTAATATATTTTTTTTCAATAATCTTGTCTGCTTTATTGTTACACATGGAGTTCTTAAACCAAAAAAAAAAACAGGTCATACAAGGCTCCCTAGCTGGATGTCATCCACTCTTAGATTTTTCTTGGTTTCTGTGACCAGTCACACCAAATGACAAATTAATCTCCCTCATCACCAAAAAAGTTAAAATCATGGGATAAAAATTTGTGCTATAAAACCTCAATAATAATTTTCATCAGAAAGCCTCCCTTAAGCTTTGTAAGTTTCCTGAAGTGAAGATGTTTTCCTCCATCCATGTGCTAACATCCACCTCTTTCTACTTTCCATGATAACCCATTCCAAACTTCTACCACTTCCCCTGATAATATTCAATGCAAGATTCCACAAAACAAACTTATTGAGGACTGTTTTTTTTTGTTAAGAAAAGATTTGATGCTGGTTTGAAAACCCCCCAAAGAAGATTAATGCATAAAAGAAACTAGAAATTTTGAGGAAAAGAACCAATGGCCATGTATTTAATTCAATAGTCATTTCTGCTCCCTCAAATCTTGAATTGACTGGAACAAAGCATGTCCCATTTTAATTTTTGCAAATTATTTACATTGGAAATATGAAAATAACTCAACCTACCCAAAAAAAATCAAAAGAATTGGAAAAATGACTAAAAGCCATTCATCTGGATTTATCTCATCCAGAATTTTCAAATTGGGATGATTTAAAAAAACAAGATGAAAAACTGCATGTAAGCTAAATAAAAATCTTCCAGCTCAAAGCAAGTAATAAAAGCATGACCCAGAAAGAAGTAAATAATCTGAAAAATTCCAAAGAAGCTGCCTTTAAAGCTTGCTGCAGTATTTGATAATGGCATATTAGAGAAAAATGGTAATTCCCAAAGAGAAAAAAAAAAGATTTTTTAATTATTGTGGGGGAAAGAGTTTGCTTGATGATTTTCATAATTATAAGGAAAAGGAGTAGCAAGGGAAATAAAAGAAATTAGATTTTGGTTTTCTTGTGTGCAAGTAAATCTACTCTATTTCAGTTGGAAACCTGTTTGCCTCTACTGACTTCCTTGAGCCAAAGAATTTCATGATGTTCCTCCTACTCTATTTCAAGAATCCCCATCCATATTTTTTTCTACTTGAACTAGGCACATCTATCTGTTTTTTTTAGAAGTATTTATTATGAAAAGATTAGTGTGTTTCTGTCAAAGGGTCAGCTCTATCTATTTCCCTGATAAATTCTATAAACAATTTTATGCTGGTAAGAATTCATGGAAGTTTCACTTTACAACATTCCAAGAATTTAATTGTAACTTCTAATGTTGTATTCAACCAGGATTTATGAAATCATCCAAGGAATTGATTTTTTACGCTTTATGTTTTAAGTTTTTGAGTGGCCTGAAGCTCTGATCACCGTTTTTCAACCTCAATAAAAATTTTCCCTTGCCTTGGACCTGTTATGCCTTGCTGCATAAAAGATCACTTCTTTTGCAGATTCTCTGAAGCTATTTTCTCATTCCACTCTTTGATAAAATTACTTACCGGAAAATTCTACTAACTTCAATGCTTCCATGATAGAAGGTTTTTCCCCTGCAGACTATTTATATCTTTGAGAACTAAAAATTTAAAAGTATCATATTACTCTTGATACTTTTCACAAGGGTAAAAAATCCAACCTTGAAAGCCATATGATCAAAAAATAGAAATAATTGGAGATCCAACTTGAAATTTTTGGGCACAGACTCTTCTGAAGGATTTTTTTTTTGGAAATAAATCAACCAGAAATTACCTGAAGGCTTTATTTGACCATTTCATTCTCCTACAGGGTTGCCAGTACTTTCTTTTCACAAAAAATATAGAAATATTTCTTGATGTTTAAAATATTAAATTATTGAAAAGTTTAAATTTTAAAAAAAGAATGGGATTCCAAATTTTAGGCACCTTCTCAACCTTTTAAATGGTAAAAAGCCTTTTAAAAAGATTGATCTTCAAGATGATTATAAATAAACAAAAATTGTCTTTTTTCATGAATGTTTCCCTGCTATGAGACTAAGTTTTTGAATCCATGAGTATACTTTCCTGCACCCATGCTTCTCAAATCTTCCCTTGAATTTCCATTATTATTTTGAAAATATTTTCTCTGACCTATCCATAAATACATGCTTTTATAGATTGGAAATATTCTCATCATCTTCTCAATCCTAAAAAAAGATTCATGTCATTTTCAAACAATCCTTCAGTGCTTATTCCAGAATAACTTTTATACTAAGGCCTGAAAATTTCAAATATATACCACATCTCTTAGCTTCCTTGGGTATATGGTTTCCACTAGTGGGTTGGAGAGGGATTAGTCAAATGTTTTAAAGATTTTGAATTTTTCCCCACAAAAGAAAATCAAGTTCTTTCTTGGATTTTTTAGCTTCTATCAAATTTTTGTTTCTGGTTTTTCATTCCTTACTTTTTCTCTCATTGCCTGAATATAAAAGGATATTACTTTAAAAACTAATTATAAACCCAAAAATGACATTGATAAATTTAGAAAAGCATTCAATTCAATTCTTCCACAATCTTAGAGAATCTCCATCATCCTTGGTAAAATAAAGACCCTTGTTTTGAGATTAAAAACCCATCTACTGCGTCTAGAAACCCAAATTTCTGTGTCATCCAGGAGATTTTGTAAAACTAAAGGTAAATTAGATATCACTCATGAGAAAACCATCACCCACACAGTCCAAACAGGAAAATAGGGAGAGTGCAAGGGATCACTTTCAAGGTGGGAGTACCATTTTTAGGTTTTGCAGTTGTTAAATTGTTCCAGATATAGAAACTCTGTTGTGCCAGAAAGTGTACTACTATAAGTATCTGCAACAATCCCACTCTGGTTTGGAAATTTAATTAATCCGCTTTGCTATAATGACAATATGCTCCAATTATCCAAAAAAAGCTTCCTCTGAAAAGATGATAACCACAACGCGCAGCATTTGGAAGGCAATCCTTGAATTCTTTCTTCATTTTTTGTGCTATATCTCTTCACCCCTCAGAATTTTCTTTGACTTCTACTTCAATGAAATGAATAAGAAATATAAATAAGAGCTCTGAAATGAATCCTGCACTGTAATAGTCTCTGTAAATACTCAATGATACTCCAAGAAATCTGGTAAGTAATACAAATTTTGATATATTCACCTCCCAATATGAGAGATAATAAGCTCCCTGAAGCAACTAGAAAGAACAATCCTTTTATATAAAACCCAAGAAATACTTTCAAAAACAAAAAATGAATTCCTCCACACCACCTTCCCCCATGCGCTCCGCAATGATCATGCTAGCATTAGTCATGATCAGCTTAGAAAATCAGTCAAAATGAATTAGTTTTGGTATTAACTAGAATCTCCAATAGACCTACTACTCAATCTGCTTAATATGCCTTCCAAAGAGAGATCCCTGTCAATCCTTCCTTAGTGGATCCCCTTTGAACTCCGCACACTGCTGTCACACAACCAACCCATGTACTATAGGTAGCTCTTAGATGATTGTAAGCTCAAATGGGAGAGGCTGAGTGCAATGGATAATTGAAAGGTAGGAAGGCTAACTGCAAAGTGCAAAATGATGGCTTGATGGTTCAACAAACAGCAAGAGGGATGAATTATTCAAATGGATGGAAAATAAGGCAAAGCCTGATGTGATGAATTGTCTTAGAAAATGCAAGAGCATTGTGGTGGCATTATATAGCCGTGGGACGGGGAGCTGTGTTGCAGTCTGAAAGCTCAGATTTTGGTGCAAAGTAGGCTCAGCATTGGGCTCACAGCTGGCTCAGCAATAGCCCAGTTTGCCATTGTTTCAGCAATCCCCTCCGGGGAAACGGACCAAGAAACAAAGAATATCTGGTTGGGTAATTGGATATTGCTAGTTTTGGGAAGTAGGGGTAGGAATTTTGCATGGGGTGCATTGAGGAGGAAACCTAAAGACAGGTGTTTTGAGAGGATGAAAACAGGCAGGGGGGGCTCCAAGTAGGGCACACGCACAAGGCTGCGCCATGGGAAGGACAAACCACAATGAATGTAATGGCAGGTGGACGGTTAGGGTTGGAAGGGGAGGAGGATATGGTTGTTTCCACTTGTTTGTGAATCACAGTTAGGGTTGAGAGAGAGGCGCTTAAGCCTTTATCTCAACTTTGAGTTGTAGAGAGATCATCATACCATTGTATCATCATGGAAGGAAGGAAGGAAATTGTGTCTAATTTTTGTTTGAAAGGAATGCTCTACTCATTACAGACAAAAGGGAACATCAACTTCCAGATCCAAAAAAAAAATCTTAGGGGTATTCAACTCCTGTTTCCACAAAGTATGAAATTAAGTGGCAGAGGAAAAAATCTCCAAGTGGACAGTGTAGTAGTCTTTTTAAGATAATACAAGAGTGAATAGATAAAACCTGATAGATGGTCATCTACAGCTAGAGATCAATGATGAAATGAATGAATGGAATGGAATGGGAAAATGAAATAAGCAGTAAAGTTGTTCACAAGTTCATAGCAAAGGTGAAAGAAAATAGAATCTGAGAGTAAAAGGACCAAATGGGTGAGACATGGAAGGAATGTCATTTGAGGATAATGCAAATGAATAGATATAGATATGCAGGGAAGGGAGACAGTACTTTGCAGGAACTATAAAGCTGATATGGCTATCTAGGCATGGGTGAAAGCTAGTTTAGTTGTGTGACCAAGAATAGAAGTCTGAAGGCAAGTGACAACCAGGGATAGAAGAGCAAAGATCAAATGGATGTTTGACCAGATTAGAGTTAAATGCAAAGATTTGCCAGTATAGACTGAGTTTCAAAGATTGGAAGGTTGTTTAGGCACACCTGAGTTAGTAAGTGGAAGGCACCATTGATTTTCTGCTTTATTTGTGTCACACTTATGGACTGAGTTAGATGGTACTGAGGGAAAGGATATTTCAAATTAGTGAGGAAAATAAAACTTAACCTTGGAGTGTTACAGTTTCCTGGGTATAAAGCTTCAAGCTCCTGCAAGCATACTGATGAATTCCCATTGATTACAAAAGCTGTTAGCTTACTTTACACCCTTATACACTACACTAATTGATCAGTAAATTTAAACTAATTATGTTTTCATCCTTGTCATGCTGCTGTAAAAGTTGTATTTGATGAAACAACTGTTGCGTTCCAAGCACCACTACTTGTGGTATTCAAGGCAAGTGCAAGGAGTGTTGCCTTTGGAAGGTGGCTTTTTTGTTTAATTTAAATAGAAATCCAATTGCCAATACCCCTAAGGCCTCAACAAGTGAAGGTCAAAGTCAAAGCTCTGCTCCGCAAGTGAACTACCAGATTCTTCCAGTGCCAGAGATTGAGTTTCTTGGAGTCTGGAACCCAGGTGAGCAAGATTGTATACAAGCTAAGGATAAATAATTATATAGAATTGTTGTTCCACTAGTGTTAAAAAAGTTTCAAAGGTACACCACCAATGCACCACCACCACCACCACTGTATTCTGGGCCGCCAACCAAATTTTAAATGAATCAAGTGCAGTCCAAGGTGAAGAATGGGCCAAGGCAATTGCAGGTGACCAAAGGGAGGAAGAAGGGAATGGAACTGAAGGAGGAAACTGAGGAAAAGGGAATGGAAAGGAGGGAGGAAACAGAGGAGAAGGGAATGGAATGGGAAGAGATGGAGTGGAGGAAAATGGAAGGGAAGATTGAGGCAAAGGAACCCAGGTTCAAGTTGTGGGGCCAATCATGAACAATGCAAGGTGGTTGACTGGAGAATGTGGAGAGGATTTATTGCAGATTTGAAGGAAGAGAGCCCTTGAAGAACTCCTGGATCCTGATGAATGGAATGCCCAACCAAAGAGAGCTCAAACCACAAGGTGCAAGGTAATCTTTGAAGAGGCATTGGTTGCACAAGTTCATTTGATCCAAAATATTTCTGGTTTGATAAATGTTGAAATTTCATGACTTGGTGACTTTCAGCTGCACGGGGAACCACTCCTCAAGCTCCCACCCCCTATCTACAAATGGGGGAATCAAAATCTTGCGGCTTCCCCCTTCACAATCTAGAATCAGACTGAAGGGAGGGGAGGCTCTGATCCATTGATCCAATCAAGCAGCAAACTCAACCTCAATCAATCACTCATACTCATTTCTGCTCTTCTTCTATCTTCTTTCTTCTCTTTCATCTCTTGTTTTTTTTTCCCCTTCTATTGTTTGTTCTTCATTTCACCACTGCAATCCTCAACTCAATAATCACAACCAACCAACCAAGTTCTGCAAATGCCTGGTGAGATTCATCTTCTGACTTTTCCATCCTCTGAATCAAATAACTCACACAAATCTGAACATCAGCCTCACCACCCCAACATACAAATCAATGCCAAACCTATCTCAACCAACCAACCTTCCAAGCTCCCTTGTTCTGATTCATGCAGCCTGCGCTACCTTTTGATTCCTGAGATCTTCATCTCATCTGTTCCATTTCTGCTTGTTCTTACTACTCTTGTCTTCTTCTCCTTAGTTGTCAGTTTTGCATTCAAGTAATTCCAATTCTTTCATCACATTTAAAAGCCAAAGGACTCTATACAAATTTGATTGACAAACTTTTTGCAGAACTGAGAAAGGAAGAAGGAAGGATCCTGACCAAGCGCAATGGATGTCTTTTTTAAAAAAATGCTCAAGACTTCTCTCAAAAATATTCCCTTTCTTGGAGAAGAGAACTATGGCATCTGGAGAGACAAGATGGACACCATAATCAAGGTGAGTGGATGCGCCGTGGCCATTAACAATGAGAAATCAGACCTCAAAACATGGGTAAACAACCAATCAAAGCTGCTTATCATTTAAAAGCTTGATTAAACTGCGCGTGAGAATATTGTCACTGCTGAAAACTGGAATTTGGAAAAGCTTCTGTGGAAGTCCATCATCAACAAATATGCTTCATCTCAAGCTTCCAATCGCGCAAGAGTGTTCAATGGGTTTACTTACCTCTCTTTCAATACCAACAACATCAACAACTTCATCACTAAGGTCAAAATCTGCCTCAAAAAGATGGCCAAGGCTGGAATCAAATTACCCAATGATATTGTGGATTATCTTTTTCTCTTCAAATTCTTGTCTTCCATGGACAATGTCAAGAGACAAATCATGAATTCCAAAAAGGAACTATCTGTTGAGTAATTACTGAAACATCTCAATCAGCTGAACAATGAATTGATTTCCCAATTTTCAATCTCAAACTCAAAATCAAAGGGTGAGGTTGCACCGTTTTGAGGGAAGTCCTCTTTTCAGCAATCACACAAAGGATCAGAACCAAAGAGATGTGTTGAAGGCTATCACCACCCAGGGCAGGACAAGAATCACTCAGCCAAGGATTGTTGGAACTTGCACCCTGAGGTGGCTCCTGAATGGTGGAGAGAGAATCAGTCAAAATGGAAGGCAAAGAAGGGTGGACCAAAAGAGAAGGGAAAGTCACACTCAGCACACTACATTGCCTTGCTCAACCTTTGAATCATATATGGGACTCCCACTTGCGCTTCCTTCTTGACAGCAGAGTGTCAGTCCATATGATCAACAATTGTTGATATTTTGACAAGATGAAACTCTATGCAGGCAACCCAATCAAAACCGGGAAGGAGGGGGCTAGTCTACCAATCAAGGGAAAAGGAACCGCTGTGCTCCACTGGAACAACCTCACTTTCAAGCTCACAAATG
>CM062616.1:32245959-32366678 GCA_025617555.3 Puccinia polysora
TAACATCACATCAGAGAGGAAGAGTCAAGAGAATGAAATGAGACAGTTAAGAACAGGACATACCCAAGCAGTATAAATGACCAAGATTGAAAAACTTCAACAGTGTAACTACCAAGACTTTAGAACGCAGCTTGGGAAAATATACCTGAGAGTCGTGGAGATTAGATTAGAAGGAGTTGAGAAGGAAAAGGAAAAGAGAAAAGGTGATTGCACCAAATTAGTTGAAGGTCTCTTTGATGACCTGACTTGTTCACTTGCTTCTAGACTTTGATTGATGAGTTTGCAAATCAGAATGGAAGAAATTGAAAAGTGAAAGTTGGGTGAGGGAAGAGAGCAGAGGAAACACGGAGATTTTTGTCTCTTTATCTGACATCAGGGGAGCTGGAGCTATCCAGATGAATATTCATAGTCATCCAAAACCCGCGCGTGTTAGAGTAATGGATGAGGTGAGACCGCGCGTATAAAAGAAAACAGTGGTAAATAAGAAAATAAAAGATAAGATAAAATGAAATAAATAAAGGAAGTAAATAAAGTTGGATGAGCCAACAGAGACAACTCCAACACCCCCCCATAATTCAGTGCAATCCTGAATCAAAACACTTAGATGTAAGAAGCCCCAAGTTGTGCCTAGTACAGGCCTTAGTCAGAGAGTCTGCAACCATTGTGTCCGTGGTGATGAGTTCAACGCGAATTTTGCCAGAGGATAAATGGTTGCGGAGCCACTTAAGCTTCATATCAATGTATTTTGTTTTTGAGTTGGAACCAAATTGTTTTAATTTGTCTACCAGGCCTTTGTTGTCCACCAGAAAGCTAGATGGACTTTTAACCAAATCCTGCCATAAGTTGCTGATCACTGATTTGATCCATAGCAATTCCTGCGCAACGTCACTCATGGAATTCAGCCCCGCCTCCGTGGATGAGAGAGCAATATTGCTTTGCTTCCTGATCTTCCAGGCAACAGGCATGGATCTCCAGAATACAATGTATCCTGTTTGAGACTTCTGAGTATGTGGATTGTCCGCCCAGGAGGAGTCGCTGTAGATGCTCAGGGGTTTGTCCCCTTGTGGACGCAGCGTCAGGAAATATTGTACAGTACCCGCCAGATATTTCCAGACGTGCATTACCTCTCTCCAGTGCAAAATTCCCGGATTCTGATTAAATTGGGATAGGATCAAGGCTGCAGCCGAGATGCCTGGTTGAGTCCAGCAGGATAGATAATTAAGAAGACCGGTATATTTTCTGAAGTTTACTCCTAGCTTGTTAAATTCAACTTGCTCATCGTCCGACGCCGGAACCAACTGAACCCCTGGCGTCAAGGGGGTAAGAACCGGCTTAACATTGGATAGTCGTAACTCCTTGAGCGTTTCTTGAATAAGCTTAGACTGATTCAAAGAGATGGAGTCACCTTGGCGCGCGTATTCCATTCCTAGAATGGTATCAGGATGGTGAGCTGACAATCAAGGAAATCTGAGGAGAAATTCAATTTAAAACCAGTCCACCTCCCCAGAAACAATTTAATCGTCCACATGAAAGAAGACAAAGAGTCGTCAAACTGCATGAATTTATAGACAGGGATCAGCCTTGGACTGAGCCAGACCAATGCCTTCCAGCCAAGTAGTCAGAGTTTTGTACCAGTTTGAAGGAGCCTGACGCAGAGCATACAGGGATTTCTTTAACTTGAGGAATTTTGAGGAGCAGAAACTTTCCTTTGGCGTGGGAATGTAAAGGTCTTCTTCTAGAGGAGCAAAGAGAAAGGCGGCATTGACGTCAAATTGTTGTAAGGGGAGGTCTTGATCCAAGCCACACAGTAGGAGAAGAAGAAGCGTTGTGAACTTCCCTGTCGGCGCGTATGTCTCTCCAAAGTCTATTCCTGGGGTTTGAAGGTTTCCCATTATGCAGAGTTGAGATTTCCGTTTTTCAGGTGAGAGACTTGTGGCTGGCTTGATTTTGTCCACCCACATGGTCCTAAGATAATGAGCAGGTTCAGCATCAAAGTCCTCCCACACTTCTTGAAACTAAATTTTGGCCAATTCAACTTTCCTTTCAGTCCCCCATTCCTCACCCTTATCTTTGAAGGAGCCGTACAAATATTTCTGAGGCTTGACTGAAGCCATTTGTTTTTGCAGATTGTAAGTGACAGGAGCTTCTGTGTGTGTTCCCTTGACCTCTGTAGATCCTTCTGATAGAGTTGGGGTTGAGATGGGAAGGTTTCCAGCAGAAGAGTTGTTGTTCTTGTTTAATGATTGCAAGAAACTTGAGTTGAGATTGGTAGCTCAATCAGGTGATACTGCGTTTGAAGTGACTGGATCAATGCACCAATCTCCAACTTCAATGCCACCCTCACCAGGAGAAACCTTGATGTTGGAATGAAATTCGACAAAGGTAACATGCTTAGTATCAATTACCTTGTGGTTGGTTGTTAGGACTTTATATGAAAGTAAGTCATTGTCATACCCAATCAGCCTTCCACAGAGACCTCAAGGTTCCAATTTTGAGTAAGGCGCTCTGTCCTTGTAGATGTAGGTCACCGGATTGCCTATGGGGTGAAGATAATTGACGTTCAGTGTCCTGCCTTTGAAGAGCTTGTATGGGGATTTTTTTTGATTTATGCGACGGTATTTGGTTCAGTGCCAAAGCGCAAGATTAAATGATAACGTGCCAGAGATTCTTATTCAGCTGAGATTTGTAGAGAACAGTACAGAAGGATTCAAGGATGAGGCAATTAGAACGTTCAGCTAATCCATTTTGTTGCGGCAAATGTCCGTTGGAGAAGGTCTGTCTAATGTTGTTCTCAATGCAGTACTTGGAGATAGTTGAGTTCCAGAATTCAGTGCCTCAATCAGAGTGCAGGATCATGGGAGTGTAGTCAAACCTCTTTGACTTGAAATTGATGAGAACGTGTAGAGAGAGGAGAGGTCTCTCTCACTCAGACACATGAAGACTTGACTCCCGCGAGTCTAACCAACGGTGCCAATGCTCCAAAACGGGATTGACTGGACCGCTAGTGGCTTGGAGCGCTCCAGAGATCCTCCAGAGATCCTGCAAGGATCTCGGACACCTTTCATTCTGGATCTCATCTCATTTTCACTATCTCTTTTCCTTCTTGCTCTCATTTCAATTTCACTCTCACCCCTCACAAAACCGCCAACAACTCTTCCTCCACCTCAACCTCTCAAAAAACCCTCAAGATTAAAATCTCAAGTTGAAGATACTCAACAATAGATTCAACAGTCATATCTCAAGACCTTGTCCCTCTAACTGGTAAGATCACTCCGTGCCTATGATCATTTGAACACCAATCAACCTAAGGGCCTCTGCTTCAAAATTCAGATTTGTCACGCGATCTCCTTGTCCTTTCACAATGCCATATTCAACTCTACCCGGTTTATTTCATCTCAGTGCAGGTATTCTAGTCCTTCATTCAAGTCAGGTTGTCATCCTATTAGTCTGAGTCTCATTCAAAATCTCCTCCATTGTTTCAGTCTTGCTGGTTAAAAGTCATCAACTATTCTTTGAAAGTAATACAGTTAAAAGCCAAAAGGCTCCTCCTGACCAGCAAGAACCAGCACTATGGGAAGCTCCTCTGGTTTCTTGTTGGATTCCTTTCGACAAGCTATGCTCAAAAAAGCTCTCAAAACTACCCCACTCCTAACTGAAGAAAACTATGGAATATGGAGAGACAAGATGATGGCGTTACTCAAGCTCAGAGGAGTACTTGACTTCCTCGATTCAACCTCAGGAGATCTTTCTTTGACAGACAACAATGAAATCTAACTGCTCCTCATATCCAAGGTAGATACAATCACACACAACAATTTCATAAGCGCTGCCAACTTCAATTCTGCCAAGGAAATTTGGCGAGCCATCAAGGAGCGGTTTTCCTCTTCTCAAGCATTGAATTGGGCAAGAATATTCAATGATTTCCTCCACGTAAGCTTCAGAAAGGACGAGATCACAAACTTTGTAACTGACATCAAAACCTCAATCAAGAAGATGATTGATATCGGCATAGAACTGCCTGACAACATCCTTGCCTATCTCATGATGTTCAAATTTCACCAAATCTTCAAGATCTTAAGCGGCAACTTATGCACTCTGACAAGCAAATCTTGTTCAAATTTGTATGCAATCACCTTATTCAGTACCACAACAAAATTAAAGCCAAAAACACTGAAAAAGGGACTCCGCAAGGGACTACCAAAACCGTTCTGGCCACTATGAGGACCAAGACAAAGAACTTCATTTCAAGCAGGTGTATCAAGGGATACCACAATCCAAAGCAGGACAAGCATCACTCTGAATCCAAGTGTTTCCACCTCCATCCTGAAAAAGCCCCCAAGTGGTGGAGAGAGAGCCAGAGCAAATGGAAAGAGAAGCAGAAGAAGACTCAGGAGACCGCACATTTTCATGCGTTTGTGACCAGGTGGATAGACTCTGAGATAGGAGCACAGAACAACATCCTAATTGACAGCGGAGCAACCTCCCATATCTTCAATGAAGACCAATTATTCATCAACCTTGAACCCCAAACTGGAGAACACATAACAACTGGTAAATAAGGTGCAAATCTACCCATTCTGGGATTGGGGACGGTCAAACTAGAATGGAAAAACCAAGTCATCACGCTGTCCGATTTTCTTTACGTTCCAGAGATTTTTGTCAACCTAGTCAGCCCAGGAAAACTACTTGAACAAGGATGCACGCTGAAGGCCAAGGGTAGGAGTTTTGAATTGGAGAAGGATGAGATCAAGGTCTGCCAGGGGACCGTTGTGAACAGTCTTTTTGTCCTGGACAAACCGTAAAAGATAGGCAACAATCAATGCTACTTAACGCAGCAAGAAAACTCAAGATCACTCAAGGATTTCCATCTCTCCTACGGGCACGCTGTGGAAAGAATAAAGGTTATCCCCCTATAATTGTCCCAAGGTTCGGAAGTTAACGGTTCCCTGAGTTTGAAAGGAGATGAGGATACCCAAAGTCGCACTCAAATGAGAAATAGGAATAAGAGATAAAGAAAAGTAGAGTGAGAGAGAGAGAAATCGCCAATCCTTCAATCCTAAGAACTTTCCACCTGGATGTGTATCCGGTATGAGTTCTTTTAATCTCCTGGTGAGATTAGTGTTTCAATCTGATGATGTGATTCTTCCTCCTCTGCATCTATGCTCCAATGCCTCCTCCTAACCCAGAGTTGAGAGTGAGGATAAGTCCTCCCTCTCAACCCTAACCTAAGTACACGCTGTAAGACTCCAAACGGTGCTAAGCCGTGGCAGTTCTGTGGAGGGGAAAGGTGCTGTTTAGGCTGCCCTCCTAGGAGTTACAATAATATTTAAATGTAACCGGAATCAAGGTCCAGAACCTTATGGATGAGAAATCAAACTAAGAGAAGAGGATAAGAGTTGTCGGTAGCGATGGAAACAACACTATCTGAGACAAGATGGTGCAGGGAAAGACTTGAACAAATAAGTCAAGGTTTGTTCAGAGTTCAATAGAACAAGTCAGTTGTAAGTAACAACGCCCACAAGCTAATAACTCTGGTCGTCAGCAGCTGATTAGGAAAGATCAACTCGATCCCAACCAACCTCCAGGTTCTCAATGAACCTGCCCAACTCTCCGCAATCAAGCGCTTGAAGGGTACCAGATAACTGTGGGAGGCTGAACAAAACAAAAGCAATTTGTTTATGAAGCTCTAGAAGCAAATTAATAACGAATTTGAGCAAGAATACCCCAACACTTCTCAAGGAACTCAAGAATAGCGTGGCGAAATTCAACCTCGAAGAAGAAGGGAGGTATAACACTCCAGGTTTTAAGCTTAATAAAACCTCTTCAATCAAACGTGATTGGCTCCAGAAAGATGATCAAGGGAGATCAAGACCAGTATGGTCGGAAAAAAGGATCAGAGTGGTATAACACACTCAAGAATTCAGGCAGACAGGAATTCTTCTTCAACCAGCAAGGCTATTGGTTGGTGATAAGGATCAAGGTCACAAAGGACAGAGTTTTGAGTATGGAGGCTCAAAGGATCAAGGGGCAATCATAGATATACCCGGATAATTTGCTCAGATAAGTGGGGAAGGATGCCCACGGATAAATTGCTTATGATGATGCGATGCTTTTAGGTACTAGGATCTGAGGTACTCCGATGATGGAATAGTCGGCCAAAAGGCAGGGGAGAGCCCCTCCTTATATGGGCAGGAGGCCCTGTTAGACTATATACAACGGATTCTACAAATAGAGCGGAAACGGGAAGGCAACCATGTGGTCACTCGCGTTGGTCAAGGATCTGCCAAATGCTTGCGGGTGCGGTCGGGATGGATTCAGTAGATCATGAATGAGCGTCGCGCGACGGTAGAAATGAGGAGATTGGGAGGCGCGACAACAAAGATGAAGACACGCAACAAACAAAGATGGGGACGTTCTATAACAACGGCGGAGATGGGAAGCAACACGGATAAAGAACGCGCGACGCGCGCGGATGAAAGGAGCGCGGCGCGGCGCGGCGCGGAGCGGAGCGCGACGCGGAGCGCGACGCGGAGCGCGACGCGGATAAACAATAGTTGGATGAGCCTGAGGATAAGTTGTCCAGCCGGGCGATACGTTTGCAACAGTTTATGAATTGAGGTCTTAAGGCGGTACGGGTGTCCAGGATGGGGCACCACATCTCTCCCCAACTTACAGACTGTCCCTAGTCTGCTCCCAAGTTTGATGCCATAGAAAGAAAGAAAGGAAAGACAGATGATTGAAACCAAAGAATGGCCATTTTGATCTTGAGAGTGGTTGAAGAGTTGAGGAAAATATCTTGATTCTTCCAAATGAACCCTAGAAGCGGCAGGAATAGAACAAGGAGGGCGTCCCAGGTGCTCACATATGTGGCATAAAGTAGAGTTTTACAACAAAAACGCAGCAAATGACCCTGGTGGTGCACAATTGGGAGGACTTACTTCTGAGATAAGTTGCCCCCACGACAATGGAACTTCTTGACTTGATCAGCAGAGAACCTTCTGGCCAACCGAGTACCATCCAGCTCCTCCAAAACATAAGATCCACCTCTAACTTGATGAACCACTCGATAAGGGCCATTCCAACGATTAGAGAAAAGCTTGCCCCACTGGGTTTCCAAAGATCGATTATAAGCTAAAACTAGGTCACCAGGGTTCAAGGGCTCCCTGATTCGATTAGAGTGCTTGTCCTCCCAATACTGGACGGATTTTGCTCTGGCCTCCATCATCGTTTGATAAGCTTCATCACGAACGTCTTCACTTCGCTCCAGTTGCTTGGATCTAGCAACTAACAGATCAGTGGTTGAGGACACCTCTTCCCAAGAGATACCCAAGAAAGATTCCATTTCCAGATCCAAAGGAAGGACTGCTCTTTGACCAAAGATGATTTCATAAGGTGAGTAGCCAGTAGTCCTTTTGGTTGAGATTCGATCAGAAAAGAGAACAAGAGGAAGGAATTTGCGACAATTCTTGCCACTTTCACCAGCCAGTTTAACAAGTGCAGCCTTCAAAGGGGCATGGCCTCGTTCCACCATGCCTTGGCCTTCAGGATAATAAGGAGTAGTAACTCTATGTTGTCCAGGAAGGGATTGGATCATTTCCGCAAGCTTGCCCCCAAATTCAGAGCCACCATCAGTAGAGTAAGATCGAGCCAGGCCATAACGCATTGTCCAGGTCTCGTAGAGGAAAGCTGCCACTGATTCAGAGCTAAGGTTCTTAAGAAATTTCGCTTCAACCCATCCGGAAAAATCATCCCTAGCCACAATGAGGTACTTAGCACCACCTGCCTTAATATGAACCACATCCATAGCAATCCTTCCAAAGACAGTGGACTCCCCAGTAGGATAACGAATTTCGGCTGGGCGCCTAAGATCACGTTTTTGGCAAACTTCACAACTCTTGCACCATTGGGAGACGGATTTCTTCAAAGATGGCCACCAGAATTGTTCGGATAATCGTCGATAAGTTTCAGTTTCCCCACGATGACCAAGGCCTTCATGGAGACTTTCAAGGATGGAATCTTGTTTAGAGGGAATAGTAACGACAATAAGAGCACAAGGATTGCCCCTCTTCATAAGTCTAGAGCCTTGAACAAAAAAATTAGAAGACTTTCGTTTGAGAGATCGAAATTCCTTAGCAGAGAGATCAGGAGGTTTTTGAAGAGTTGAAAGGTACTGCTCTAATTTAAACCAGAAGCCTTGTTGAAAGCCAGAATAATTTTGTGAAGAAAAAGAGAAGATAGGTCGAATTAAAGGTTCCTCTTCATTGAAATTGGTTCCAACATCAGATTTGTTGTCCCCAAGAGGTCGTCGAGATAAACCGTCAGGCATGGTAAAAGATTTTCCAGGCCTGTGAACAATATCAAAAGAGAAAAGCTGGATAAAGGCCACCCAACGAGTCATAGGAGCATTGGGAAGACTGGGAGCGTTGATCATTTCAATGATGGATCGGGCATCAACTTGCAATTCGAAATGTTGGCCCCAGAGAACGGTTTGAAGTTTCTTCATCATTCGAGCCACACCACAGAGTTCCAGTTTGGGCTGGGAGTATCTGGATTCTACATCTGAAAACAACAAAGATTCATAAAGAACAGGACGGTCCCAACCATTTTCATCTTCCTGAGTAAGGACGGCCCCAACAGATTGATAACTAGAATCGACAGCCAGCTTGATCTTGCCAGCTCCAGGTCCGTAAGAGATCTTTTTCAAAACTATGTCTTCACCAACTATCCTTTTGAGTAGCTGGAAAGCATATTCACAATCTTGGGTCCAAATCCATTCAGCATCTTTTCTGGTTAGACGACGCAAGGGTGCACAGATTTTGGATAAAGATGGGATAAAGATTCTAACATAAGTGACAACACCTAGAAAGCCCCTAACTTCAGTTGGATTGATTGGGGTAGGCCAAGAGATGATCTTGTTGACTTTGGCTGGTGCCATCCTTCTTCCTTCCTTGCAAACCACATGACCAACAATTTCCAGAGCAGGGACACAAGCCGCCAGTTTGGATCCAGAGACAGTAAGGCCAGATTCCTCGATTCGAAACAGAATCCTCTCCAGGGTAGTAGCGTATTCCCAGATAAAACGACGAACTCCTGAATGCCAAGGTAAGAGCTCATTATCATAGTCAGATACTGGACCTTTAATTCCGCCATCGTCAATAAAGATACCAGCATGATCAGGGATTTCATCCTGGAGGATCCACATCATCTGAGCCTGATAGACTGCGACCGAGTTGGTGGCTCCTTGAGGTAATCGAGTAAGTTGAAATCGACCAAGAGGAGTGTTGAAAGTAGTGAGAGGACGAGAAATAGGATGTAAGGATCGTTCGTCATAGCCACCCATAATATCCCCTAGACCATAGCAAGCTCTTCCCGCAAAGGATTCAACAAATTCTTCAGTAGCAGGAGGGATACCAGAGTCTTTAATAGTAACTTTATTAAGAGGTTGAAGATCGTGAACTATTCTCAGTTTACCATTACTCTTGAGAACACAGAAGACAGGGCTGGAGTAACTAGAAGTTGACTGTTCATACAGGCCAGTTCGAACTCGTTCCCGGACCAACTTGATGAATTCGTCAACTTTAGCAGCGGGGATAGGGATCTTTTTCTTTTGCCAAGGATCATGTTCAACTACAGGGATGATATAAGGGAGGCCATAGGATTCCCGCAAGAGACCTCTCTCTTCTTCACAGAAAGCAATAGATTTTTCTCTTAGAGATAAGACATTTTTAATTAAATTTAACTCATCAGGAAGAAGCCATCCATCTGGACCAAAGTTGACCACCTTCAGACGTTCTTCAGTGACCCGTCCATTAGGCACAAAGGGACCAGTAAGAGATTGAGGAAGACCACAGTAAGGATCGCGAGATAGAGGAGGACGCATAAGGGGGGGATTGAGGTTGAGAGGCATAGGCTGGTTGACTGGTTGGACCTTCTTAGCAACTGGTTTATACTTGGTGGCAAAAGAGAGAATTTCTTGTTTCCTCCATGAGTTGACCAGAGAGACTTGATTACGAAAGCTGAGTCCAAGTTCCAACATCTTCCAAGTTCGATGTTCTGCAATATCCTTGAAGGGTGCCTTTTCCATAAAAGGAGAACCAGGAGATAATACGTTGCTCACATGTGTGGCACAAGGTAGAGTTTCGAAAATGACGGTAGAAGATTGCCCTGGCAGTGCACAATTGGGAGGACTTACTTGTACCCCAAATTGCCTCCACTGAAGCCCATATTCCTTCATACCAAAATCACCAAAAACGGAATTGCGATTAGGATCTAGTTTAGACTCATTGCGGAGATTCGAACCAGAACTGAGAGAAGATTGATCAGGAAAAGTAGAAGGAAAAGAAGACACAACAGATCCAGAGAGAGAAGGAGATGGGGGAGAAATATTTTTGGATTTTTCTATTTTGATATGTTTTTGTTTTTTAATATTCTTGAGTTCAGAAGCGGATGATGAAAGGAATGAAAAATAAGCCTGAGGGAGGGGAGTTGACCCTTGAGTTGCAGTCTGAGGCTGAAAAGAACTACAATCATTAGTAGGATCAACTATTCCCCTAAAAAATGAGAGGAACTAGAGTTATCCTTCTGCTTCCCCTTAAAAGATGATTTGGGAGAATAACCAGGAAAATCTCTTTCCCAACGACCAGAATCCAAAGAGCAAAGAGGGACTTCAATTTTCCTGCCATCAGCATCAGGGAGAAGGATTCTCTCCCCAACTTGATCAGAAAACATCAGGGTTGCACCAAAGTCCATTAAGAAGGGTCGTCCCAAGATCATAGGACTGTCCAAACGAGTAATCCAAAAATGGCAGGTTCCAACGATATTTCGACCAATCCTGACTGGTACATCTTCAGCAATACCAACCAGTTCACAAGCTTGATTTCCTATCCCATACACTGCAGAGTTGAAGCTGACCCTAGGACTAAGTTTGAGCTTGCAGGCCATAGCATCCGAGATTAAGTTAAGCTGAGATCCAGAATCCACAAGAGGAGAAACAGTTTTAGCTGAGTCACCAAGATAACAAGGAAGAAAGCCAAGGGGACAAGAATAAAGATTGGATTCTATAGAAGGACCGGTTCCACCAGAGTCCTCCATTAAAGTGCCAGAGGAGACTTTGAGTTCTTCAGGGCCAATTTCCACACGTCGACGAGAGACCCATTTCTTCATTCCTTCAGCAACAGATGGAGAGATCGATAGGAGTTCAGCCACAGATAGATCAGGAATTTTGAGATCAGAAATTTTCTTTAATACTCCCTCCACAGCATTAGGGTGATCCTTGGAGATGCCTCTTTCAAATCGAACTTTTGGCTGGGTGGGGGGAGGAAGTTCAGGTGACGCAGAATCTAAGATTGGATTAGAAGGTTGAGGTGAGGGAGAAGGATCAGGGTGATCTGGGAACCTTTCCATGAGTGGTTCCTTTTCCACCTCCATGTCTTCTACATCAGAGGAAGGAGGCTCAAGTGTTGATCGACGTTTAACGGGTTTTCGAAGGATTGAAGTTGGCAAGGAAGGAGCCTTATGAGGTTTAGGTTCCTCATGTCGTTTCCTAGCTGGATCGGATTGATAAGTAGTCCCAGCGAGACTAGAGGAAGAAATGGCTGGAGGATACCAAGGTTGGAGGGTACCACAGGATGATCGAAATTCAAAAGAAGCAAGAGATGCTTTCACAGGAGGTGATGGCTGGTAAGAGGCCACCACATGTCGGATAGGACGAGATGAGTCAAAAGGGATTAGGGCACCATTAGGGAGGAAGTAATTGTTTCCCCTCTGCTCTACCAACTTTTCCTTTAAGTCCTTCTGAAGTTCTTGACATCGTCCGGTTCCATGGCCTTCCCTATGACAGTAGTAACAGACCAGAGTTGATTTGGGGACAGAAGAAGGAGTTTTAGGAGTAGCTAGCGAAGAAATCTTTTGATCTATTTTGTTCTCAAAAGCTCTAAGTAACTTGGTGATTTCATCTATGGTAGTAGGTTCTTGATTGGAATTAGGATCTGCTTTAGGCCTACGATCTGCCTCCATCTTAATCATAATATCGTTTGACTCTTTAAAAGAAGGAGCATGGACTGGTTCAGTAGTTCTAGGCTTTTCAAAGGTAAGAGCAGTTTGACCTTTCATGACTTTATCCACAGTACTCCTAAGGGTAAGAAAAACAGGGAGCTTGAATCGATTATCCCTGGTAGTAATCATGGATCCAGATTTGACCAGTTCGTCTTTAATCCTTTCCTGCACAGCCGACGAAAAAGATTGAAAGAACTTTGCTCGAATTTCGTCCACTGTGTCAATGTGATCGTTTCGGATAAGATAGTTTTGAATGGGGTCCCAAGACTTCCTAAAGATCTGATAGTCAGAGGCTGAAGAAATACCACCATTTGAGATCCACTGAGAAACAAGAGCATCCAAATCCTGCAGAGTAAACCTAGCCACATCTATTTTACCCCAGTATGCCAACATAGCCTCCCTGAGAAGCGTCCAGTTGTGGGATTCGAATCCCTCGAAAGACTCGATTACCTCCATAACTTCATCAGAGGAGATAAAGAATCGTAACTGATAAGCCATATCAAATTCACTAGCTCCATCCACTTCAGCAGCCATTTCGTAGGAGTCCAAGAATCGCTCGACATTTGTACCGTTGAAGCCTAAGTTCTTGTTCTGGGGTTTGATCTTTACCATCTTAGGTCGAACAGAGGTGGTTGGAGTAGCGGGAGATGCCATATCGAATAACAGAGTTCCTAGGGGATCCAAAGAGCAGATTTCCAAAGTGGCTCACGAGTGTGGCAAGAGTAGGGTTTCGCCAAAAACAACAAGTATCTTGCCCGAGCGGTGCACAAATTGGGAGGACTTACTTCTAGACCAAGCTGCCTCCACGGATCGAAAAAAAGGAACAAACAGAAAAAAGAAAGAGAAATTGGATAGGATTTCGGAGTTGATTCTTCAAGTTGGGACTGTAAATCCCAAGGTTGCTGGTTCGATCCCGGCCCGGGGGACCAAATGTAAGACTCCAAACGGTGCTAAGCCGTGGCAGTTCTGTGGAGGGGAAAGGTGCTGTTTAGGCTGCCCTCCTAGGAGTTACAATAATATTTAAATGTAACCGGAATCAAGGTCCAGAACCTTATGGATGAGAAATCAAACTAAGAGAAGAGGATAAGAGTTGTCGGTAGCGATGGAAACAACACTATCTGAGACAAGATGGTGCAGGGAAAGACTTGAACAAATAAGTCAAGGTTTGTTCAGAGTTCAATAGAACAAGTCAGTTGTAAGTAACAACGCCCACAAGCTAATAACTCTGGTCGTCAGCAGCTGATTAGGAAAGATCAACTCGATCCCAACCAACCTCCAGGTTCTCAATGAACCTGCCCAACTCTCCGCAATCAAGCGCTTGAAGGGTACCAGATAACTGTGGGAGGCTGAACAAAACAAAAGCAATTTGTTTATGAAGCTCTAGAAGCAAATTAATAACGAATTTGAGCAAGAATACCCCAACACTTCTCAAGGAACTCAAGAATAGCGTGGCGAAATTCAACCTCAAAGAAGAAGGGAGGTATAACACTCCAGGTTTTAAGCTTAATAAAACCTCTTCAATCAAACGTGATTGGCTCCAGAAAGATGATCAAGGGAGATCAAGACCAGTATGGTCGGAAAAAAGGATCAGAGTGGTATAACACACTCAAGAATTCAGGCAGACAGGAATTCTTCTTCAACCAGCAAGGCTATTGGTTGGTGATAAGGATCAAGGTCACAAAGGACAGAGTTTTGAGTATGGAGGCTCAAAGGATCAAGGGGCAATCATAGATATACCCGGATAATTTGCTCAGATAAGTGGGGAAGGATGCCCACGGATAAATTGCTTATGATGATGCGATGCTTTTAGGTACTAGGATCTGAGGTACTCCGATGATGGAATAGTCGGCCAAAAGGCAGGGGAGAGCCCCTCCTTATATGGGCAGGAGGCCCTGTTAGACTATATACAACAGATTCTACAAATAGAGCGGAAACGGGAAGGCAACCATGTGGTCACTCGCGTTGGTCAAGGATCTGCCAAATGCTTGCGGGTGCGGTCGGGATGGATTCAGTAGATCATGAATGAGCGTCGCGCGACGGTAGAAATGAGGAGATTGGGAGGCGCGACAACAAAGATGAAGACACGCAACGAACAAAGATGGGGACGTTCTATAACAACGGCGGAGATGGGAAGCAACACGGATAAAGAACGCGCGACGCGCGCGGATGAAAGGAGCGCGGCGCGGCGCGGCGCGGAGCGGAGCGCGACGCGGAGCGCGACGCGGATAATGGAAGCGCAGCGCGGCGCGGACGCGGAGCGGCGCGGAGCGGAGCGCGACGCGGAGCGCGACGCGGATAAACAATAGTTGGATGAGCCTGAGGATAAGTTGTCCAGCCGGGCGATACGTTTGCAACAGTTTATGAATTGAGGTCTTAAGGCGGTACGGGTGTCCAGGATGGGGCACCACAACGCGCAAATAACAGTATGAAAAAAAAACAGAAAACAATCCCAAAACAGAAACCCTAGCCTCCTCTCCCCACCTCCTCCGTACCAAAACTCCCCCATCGTCCGTACGCCATTCCGTACATCCGGTTCGTCCTTCTCATGACGCGGTCCTTGCACCGCACCCTACTTGGAGCCCCCGCGCCTGTCCGTATCCGTTTGTCCGCGCCCGTTGTGGGTGTTTGGTAATATCCGGCATGATCCGCCCGCTTGCGCGCGCGCTCATCCGTTCCTTCATAGCCCGCGGATTGCTCCGCCCCTACGTATCCAAACTGGCGCACCCGCAAACATAGTCAAGCGCACTACCTTCCAAATCCGATCTCCGGGGCGGATCGCCGCCCACGCCGCATTCAATGCTGAGCCCGACCCGTCCACCGGGTGCGGAGCCAAACAGCGGCTGCTGCTGATCCAGCAGCTGGCGCTGCTGAGCACTCTGCATACCCTAATGCTGAGCCCGCTCGCCCCCAATTCTGAGCGCGCAGCCGCGATGCAGTTCCCAATCCGTGTCTATAAATTGACACCACAACACTTCCATCGGTTGCTTATCCAAAATCAAGGGCGCTAAACTAAATAAAGCGGAAAAGGGAAAATTTGAATGTAAGGACTGTGTCCTCTGAAAGATAACCAAATCTCCTTTTAAAGCTGTCTCTACCGCGGCCACTAAGCCATTCAAACAAATTCATCTAGATATCATTGGCCCTATCACGCCAGGATCTCATTGATACAAAAGATACATCCTGACAGTTGTGGACAACTACTCTGGCTATATCTCTGGCATCCCATTGACTCAAAAAGACAATGCAACTCCTGTCCTAATGGAAGTGATAGAGAAGCAAAGGAACATCTGCGGCTACTACCCTTCAACAGTGTGTTTGGACGGTGGCACCGAGTTTGTAAACAAAAAATTCACCATGTACCTCAAAGACAGATTTGTCAACCACCTCATAACAGAACTGTACCACCCTGAACACAACGGCCGGGCAGAAAGGGCCAACCGAACCATAGTCAAGAGTGTGAGGACATTGTTAAGCTCAGCTCAATTACCCCGGAAGTACTGGTCCGAATTTCTCAAATCATGCTGTCTCAGCCTCAACCAGATTCCAAAAGAAGGCCTGGATCAATCCCCGTGGGAACTGATCAAGAAAAGCAAGTTACCATCCAACTATCTCCAACCCATTGGCATTGCGGCTGTCGTGCTGAATCAGAAAAGGGTAAAAGGAGCTAAATTCACCCCAAAAGGGCAGGAAGGAAAGCTGGTAGGTTACAATCCTGAGTTCCTCTCTTATTGGATTCTCATGCCAAATGGGCAGATTATTCAATCTAAGCATTTCTGATTCCTGAAGCAGTCAATCGATCAACTGGGCATCAACTCCACCTCCAATCTCAAATTCAATATTGTTGACAAATCTACGCCGGGTACGGATGGCGATGGCATTGATCACATGGATCGCATGGACTACCATGACCCTCCAGCTCAAGTAACCTCATCAGATGAGGAACCATCTACGTCTGAGACGGACTCTAGCTCAGGAAGTGACTCGTCAATGGATCCAGCTCAACGTATTGTTGTTGTCAAACCAAGAGTGTCAACCCCTATGATCATCAAGGAATCAACTAGGGAGCCCCCCAGAAGGGCTCTACGTGATTGATCCACAATCAAACCCCCCCAACGGTACGTTTTTCATCACTACTATGAGCCCAAGACATTTAATCAAGCAAGCAGGTGCGCTGACAGCTTCAAGTGGGGGGGGCAATCAAAACGGAAATTGACCAATGCAAATAACTTGAAGTCTGGGAAGATTATGAAGGCAATACTCCACTGAATCCGCTTGACACAACGTGGATATTCAAAATCAAAGATAACACTCATGACAACGTGATCATCCACAAGGTGCAAATCTGCATCAAAGGCTTCAATCAGGTTCACGGCTTGGACTTTGACAAAACATTTGCCCAAACCGGTAAAATTGCCTCCTTAAGAGCCATCTTCCTATGCGCCCTGAAAAACAAACTCAATATTTGGCAGTACAATGTGAAGGCTGCCTTTTTTCACGCACCGCTGGAGGAGGAAGTAATCATAAAAACGCCTCAAGGTTTTCAACGCAAATGTCAGTACTTGAGGCTCAAGAAAAGCTTGTATGGTCTCAAGAAATCACCAAAAAATTGGTATGAAACTCTCACCAAATGGATCAAGTCAGTTGGTTTCAAGGAATCCAATAGCAATCCTTGCCTGTAAAAGAGTGAGGATGGCAAATCTTTTCTCTTCTTTCATGTTGATGACCTGATTCTTGTGGGCAACGGTAACAACTTCAACAACAAATTCAATGCCTGATTCAAAAACTCCCAAGCTCACAAACCAGACACTATTCTGGGTATGAAATTTGAGAGAACGGGGAACAGTATTTTACTAAGCCAACCCAAACACATCCTTCATGGCCTAGAAGAGCTAGGATTACTCAAATCAAGACCAAGCTCCACTCCATTGACTCCCCATCTTCAACTGGCCAACGCCTCGGACAAAGACTTTGCCAAATTCAAAGAACTCAACATCAACTACAAGTCCGCAATAGGACTTCTCAACTACATTGCAAGCAGAACTCACCCAGACCTCAGCTACTCGGTTTCCAGCTTAGCTTGTTTCTGAAATAAGCCAGGTCTAACTCATTGGAAAGAACTCAGACAAACTTGGCAATATCTAAACCACACCAAAGAAAAGAAACTGACCCTTACCTTTGACAAATCAAAGAGGCCAATTGAATGCTACAGCAATGCGTCCTGGGGTGAAGATCCAACCAGTCGCAAATCTCAATTGGGATATCTCTGCCTTTCCTTTGGTTCACCGCTGTCCTGGAACAGCTACAAACAGAGGAATATAACTTATTCATCGAGTGAGGCCGAATTGAATCCCCTACTCAAATCATTCCTTGAAGCCAAGTGGCTCCGTCACTTACTTGGAGAAGTTTTTCAAATAGGACTTCCATCATCCATACACCTCATAGACAACAAAGGTCTCAACAACAAGCTGAAGAAGTTTGGATCAAACGCTAAAACAAGGCACATGGATCTCAAAACAAAAGGACTCCGGGAGGAACTCAAAGAAGGGTCTCTTACTGTCCATCTAATTGAAACTGGTAAGATGTTAGCCGACCCTTTGACCAAGGCAGTTAGTTTAGTGCAACTTCAAAAACTCAGTGACGTGATTTTCACAAACTGATCTCCAGTTAAGGGTTGTGTAGAGAGAGGAGAGGTCTCTCTCACTCAGAAACATGAAGACTTGACTCCCGCAAGTCTAACCAACGGTGCCAATGCTCCAAAACGGGATTGACTGGACCGCTAGTGGCTTGGAGCGCTCCAGAGATCCTCCAGAGATCCTGCAAGGATCTTGGACACCTTTCATTCTGGATCTCATCTCATTTTCACTATCTCTTTTCCTTCTTGCTCTCATTTCAATTTCACTCTCACCCCTCACAAAACCGCCAACAACTCTTCCTCCACCTCAACCTCTCACAAAAACCTCAAGATTAAAATCTCAAGTTGAAGATACTCAACAATAGATTCAACAGTCATATCTAAAGACCTTGTCCCTCTAACTGGTAAGATTACTCCGTGCCTATGATCATTTGAACACCAATCAACCTAAGGGCCTCTGCTTCAACATTCAGATTTGTCACGCCATCTCCTTGTCCTTTCACAATGCCATAGTCAACTCTACCCGGTTTATTTCATCTCAGTGCAGGTATTCTAGTCCTTCATTCAAGTCAGGTTGTCATCCTATTAGTCTGAGTCTCATTCAAAATCTCCTCCGTTGTTTCAGTCTTGCTGGTTAAAAGTCATCAACTATTCTTTGAAAGTAATAAAACGGAAGAACACTCGCCACATCACTTTTGCTCTTGATCGGAATCACTGTGAAGAACCTGGTACAACTTTTGACTACGGTGAGAAAGTAAGCATCTCCATTGGTGCTCAGAGGATGAATGGGCCCAACAAGATTGCAATGTAATTCTTGAAAAGGCCTTTTGGCTCAAATGTGCTTGTTGTTGAAGGGGGTCTTCAATATTTTACTGATTGCACAAGCCTCACTCATCAATACTTTCTTTATGGGGATCCCTAGTTTTTGACGTATCCTGCTGTAACTTGCATGTCCAAGGGCGTTGTGAATCAATTTGTTGTGGGTGAGATAGCAAATATCATTAATTTCAGCATCATCAAAATGAAGAAATGGAATGTTACAGTTGTAAATCCCAGATTTCTTCCAGTTCTTCTTCTGAATTGAGAAATCATTTGCTCCAAAGTTGACAACAAAACCGTCTACTACAAGAGAACACATCAACAGGATATTTGCAATTGATTTCAGTGAGTATAGGGCATCAGAGAGAAAAATTTCTTGTCCTTTAGCATCCACCAGTTTCACCGTTCCAACACCGTCATACTTAAGAGAATCCTTTCTGGAGCTCGTGGAGATGTAGCCGGTCACTGATCAGTCTAAGTGAGAGAAATGCTTGTAGTCAGAAATAATGTGTCTTGATGAACCTGAATCAACTACAAACGCATTCGGAAGAAACAGAGAGCTTGTATGAAATGAGCTAACTGAGGTATTTTCATTATTTGACTCGGAAGTTGAAGCTTTCTTCTTCCTTGGAAAGGATGGTCTGAGATGTGGGTACAATTTCCAGCATCTGCCCTCTGGATGACTGGCTTTTGGATTATGCCATTTATTGTTGCACGCTTTAACACTGGATTTCAGAAAGGAAACTGAGGTTGTGTTCTCCTTGATCTTGCTTGTAACCAGATCTCCATTCAGAAATCTATTTTTGTGAAACATTCGGAGGTGGTCAAACACTTTTTCCGGGGTAGTTTTCTTGTCCAAGTGCATAATTTGTTGGACTATGGTGTCCATGCTCAAGGGAAGTTTTTCAAGGATGAGATAGGCTATAATGTTGGAAGGCAGGTCAATCCCTACATTGTGTAGTTGCAACATGGAGGTTTTGGTGTTGGTGATGAAGCCGGGAATGTCCGATGGGGTGAAAGGAGCTTGCAGAAATTCTTTGAATACTCAAGCACAACTTGAGGCGTGATTAGAAGCAAAATATTTGTTGATGTCTGCCCATATTTGATGCGCATCCTTCTCATTCGCGGAGGTAATGATATTGGCCTGTATAGTGGTGTCTAGCTTGGACGTGAGAATTGTTTTAATCCTTACGCTCTCTATGTGATTGAGTCCAATTGGATTACCAGCGGAATTGTTCCTTTTCTTGGTGAGTTTGTTGAACAGATCCTCTTGCAAGTCCATCATATTTATGATACAATTGCCCCATACCAAAAAGTTGTCAGAAGTGAGTAAAGGAATTGCCTCAATGGCTGTCTTGAGTATGGTTTCTGTTAAGGAATTGGTCATGTTGGTTTCTGGTGATTGATTGTAAGAGATTGAGACGTTCCAGTGCTTTGACTGTTAATTGTGAAGAACTATTTTCTTTCTTTCTCTGAGAATTAATCAAAAATATCACAAACAGAAACTTTAAAATCACGTCAGAGAGGAAGAGTCAAGAGAATGAAATGAGACATCTAAGAACAGGTCATACCCAAGCAGTATAAATGACCAAGATTGAAAAACTTCAACAGTGTAACTAACAAGACTTTAGCACGCAGCTTGGGAAAATATACCTGAGAGTTGTGGAGATTAGATTAGAAGGAGTTGAGAAGGAAAAGGAAAAGAGAAAAGGTGATCACACCAAATTAGTTGAAGGTCTCTTTGATGACCTGACTTGTTCACTTGCTTATAGACTTTGATTGATGAGTTTGCAAATCAGAATGGAAGAAATTGAAAAGTGAAATTTGGGTGAGGGAAGAGAGCAGAGGAAACCCGGAGATTTTTGTCTCTTTACCTGACATCAGGGGAGCTGGAGCTATCCAGATGAATATGCATAGTCATCCAAAACCCGCGCGTGTTAGAGTAATGGATGAGGTGAGACCGCGCGTATAAAAGAAAACAGTGGTAAATAAGAAAATAAAAAATAAGATAAAATTAAATAAATAAAGAAAGTAAATAAAGTTGGATGAGCCAACAGAGACAACTCCAACAGGAAGAATCTGTCAAGGCAGCACAAATGGCAAATGTGGAGCCAAGAAAACCAGAACAATGGGAGGTTGCACCCCCTGGGAAAGCTCTGAGGGACCAATCTTGCATCAAGCCTCCTCAGAGATACGGATTTCATCACTACTACAAGTCAAATATGTACAAAGAAGCACTCAGATGTGATGACCGTCTTGAATGGACAGAAGCCATGGACAATGGACTAAACTCAGTTGAAGATCTCTTTGTTTGGGAAGAATGCAACGGACCTGAACCAAAAAATGCCCTGAAGAGAACATGGATCTACAAGATCAAGCAGAACGGTCATGGATACCCTGTAAGGTATAAGGCCAGACTGTGAGTGCAAAGGTTCAATCAAATCAAGGGACTTGACTACACAGAAAACTTTGGGCCAACGGGTAAGCCATCAACATTGAAACTCCTGCTTCTGTATTCTGTGGTAGACCAAACCTTTCCTATAGACATCAGACTCAAGTTTGTAATATAAAAACAACTCAAAACCTCAAATAAAACTCAGAAATGGATTTTACATCCAAAATAACCTATAGTCACTTAGCCAAAGTACCACCCTACCCCTCATTGATTAGAAGATATATCACAAGAAACCTTAAACTGTGGCAAACTCATACCCAAACAGGTGTCACATATCTGTGGAAGACATAAGGCATACCTTGAAAACACTCAATCACATACCAGTGGAAGCTTACCCTCAACACCAGGAGCATACACCAACCCTGTCACCTCAGCCAGAATACAGAAATACAGACACAGGAGGCAGTTCAGCAAGTCAGATCCTCTCACCTCAGCCAGAATACAGCAAGACAGGTGCAGGAGGCAGTGAAAACATTTGGATCCTTTCACATCATTTAGAATACAGAAATACAGGCACAGGAGGCAGTGCAACAAGTCAGATCCTTTCACCTCAGTCAGAATACATAAATACAGATCCAGGAGGCATTGCAACCAGTCTAGATCCAGTCACCTTGTCAGCATACAGAAATACAGATCCAGGAGGCAGTGCAACCAGTCAAGATCAAGTCACCTTATCAGAATACAGAAATACAGATCATGGAGGCAGTGAAACCATTCCAGATCTGGTCACCTGAAACAAAAAAACATGCAAATATACATACAGGAGGCCGTGCAGAAGCAATACAGGAGCAATATATGCAGGAGGAAGTCAAACCCGTCTCAAGCAGAACCAAAAAAACACTCAAATATATATACAGGAGGCTGTCAAGAAGTGTACAGGAGCAATATGTGCAGGAGGAAGTGGAACCAGGCTTAACCAGAACCAAACAAACCACCAGTATTGCACAGCCATACATGTAGGTAGAATCAAGTAGCACTAAACAAACTACCAGTACAGCATAGCAATATATCTTATCTGCACTACAAAGCAATTTATGCAAGGCTGTGCATGCACAAAAACCCTGTAAAATATTTTTCAAACCAGCAGAAATGCCTCATGTAACTGTAAAACATTTTTACAACCAGCATAAATGCCTCCTGTAACTGTATCTAACTGTTCCTTACCAGAACAGGGAAAAACCTCAGGGGAAGCCTTGAGAAACCCCTGACGGAGGATTTTTCTATTTAAGGAGGGCCTCTCTGCCCTATCAAAGTTGTATCATCATGCCCTCTGGCCACCTAATCACCCAACCCATCCATCTGTGGAACCTACCCAGGTAAATATTATCAGTGAACCAGTTATAAAGGAAACAAGAAATTAGAAACTAAGTTCTTACCCATCTTTAGACAATTAAACCAGCCAACAGGTGATTGAATAAGGGTTCTTCTGTGACTTAAATATTCAGAACCAGATTAGATAAAAAATACCCATTAATTAATAAATAAACATTAAAAAGAAAGAGAGCACAACAAAAAGAAAACTATCAACCTTTCCTCTACCCAGCCCCCCTGTGGGTAAACCCATCCTTGGTTCCTCTCCTGAAACATCCCTTTGATAAAACCTTAAACCCTTTAATGTTGGCATATTGGTTAATATCAAATATATCTGATAAACCACCAACCAATAATTGGTCATACGTTGCACAACTGCAAACCAACTGAGAGGCAAGGCCTTACCAAAAGGCTACAAAACCAGCTGAAAGAGCAGTTTATTTTGCAGTTGCTATGGTTTCACATGCCAACTTCAAACAGTACCACCAGGTTTAAGGGCACTTTGTCCCAAAGTGTGTATGGCTGTTGGAACAAACCCACTTTGCAGTCCTGGGGCCATATTCAGACAAACTCCTGAAGGCCATAAGGAGCCACCAATACTTGGGAGTCTTGCTGTTGACAGGTAAAAAACCCAAAAATTGTCACAGGAGCAAGCCTTTCCCAAAAATTTTCCTGATTGAAAATTGAAACGGCAACAGGACCAGCTGGTTTACTGTCAAACCTCACACAACTGCAACCCAACTGAGAGGCAAGGCTATTAAACAGCCTGAAAGACCAGTTCATTTCTAAGTTGTTATGGTGTCACCTACCACCATGTGACATAATCCAATAAATCTGGTCCATTCTTCAACAAATCCTACCAATAAACAGTTAATAATAAATCTGGGTCTGATCTGAGACCTATTTTAAGTCTCAAAGAAACCAGAAAATTAATTTAAATAAATCATTCTGCAGACTTACTATAGTACTAGAAAGGCAGGCAATTCAAAACAACCTTAGTTTTAATAATACTCTCAAGGAGTAAAAGTATACTAAATTTTCCTTCAAGGACTTCCAAAAAGCTATTTGCTAAAATATTTATATAATCCCACAGGAGTCTCTAAAAAGTGCTCAAATAAAAGCAGAAGATAGCCCTGTTTGATGTCAAGAGTACCTTTCTGCACTCACCTATTGATTAATAATTCATCATCAAGACCCCAAAAGGATCAAAAAGAGCTTGTCAATTACTATGGCTTTGCAAATCACTCTTTGTTCTCAAGAAGGTGCCAAAAAAATTGGTACAAAATGCTCAAAGTGTGGTTCAAGGAAATAGGATTCAAAGAATTGTTGTGAAATCCATGCCTATACATTTCCAATGGCAATAAGTCCAGAATTATCTTCCACTTTGGACATCTGATTCTGGTTGGGGATGGGAATTGATTCAAAAAGAAATTCCTGACCAGATTCTCAGGGTTTACTGCAAAAGATGCTGACACCATCCTAGGCATGAGGATAGAAGTGATGGAGGATGAGATTCTGCTCAGCCAAAAAAAAGCATATTGAGCACAGTCTCAAAGAACTTGCCCTTAAAGATGCAAGGACAACCAATTACCCCCTGAAAAAAAATTTTCAACTCAAACTTGCCATGGACAAAGAATTTGACCAGTTCAGGGCTCTAAATGTCAATTTCAGGTATGTCATTGGCCTGCTGAATCATGTTGCACGTTACATTTGGCCCAATGTCAGTTTTTCCATTTCCAGTCTGTCCAGGCTCAAAATCAAGCCTGGTATTCCCCATCGGAACAAAATGAAGAAGACTTGTAAGTACCTAAAAGGAACTTTGCATATAAAACTTTGCTTGAGAGTGGAAAAAGCCAACTTGCTCACCTCAGCTTACTCAGATGCGCCCTGGGCAGATGAACCAGACACCAGGAAATCTCAGACAGGCTACCTCTGCGCTGTATATGGGTGCGTGGTGTCATGGAACAACAGAAAGCAGAAAAATATCAACTACAGCTCCACAAACTCCAAGCTCAATGCCCTAGTTGACGCATTCCACAAAGAAACCTGGATCAGGGCCCTGGAATGCAAATTCTTCTCAATAGGTTCTTCAGAAATTTCCATTCACACCAACAACAGAAGCCTCACCAACAAACTGGAATAATTTGGGTCAAACTCAAAAACCCTCCATCCCAACATGAAAACCAAGGGGATGAGGGAGGAGTTGAATTGGGCAATATAAGTATGAAACTCATCAAGTCCAAGGAGATGCCTGCGGAAGACCTCACAAAAAGCTTATGTCTCACAAGTTTGTGGCTTCTTCAATCATCATTTTCCAACTCAAAAATTGTGTAACTCTCTTTTTTTATTTTTTTCACTCCTCTCCTTCTCTTCTGTTTCAATGTTGTTTCATCTGGCGTTGTGTCTGTCTTGAGTCTCCCCTTCATCCCACCAGGCAAGGGGCCTGTTGAGATTTCAAAACTTGGTGAATTTCAGCTGCACTGGGAACCACTCCTCAAGCTCCCACCCCCAATCTACAAATGGGGGAATCAAAATCTCGCGGCTTCCCCTTTCACAATCTAGACTCACACTTAAGGGGGGAGGCTCTGATCCATTGATCCAATCCAGCAGAACTTTGACAAAAAGACCTCAAAACTTATGTGTTCTTCATTTCACCTCTGCAATCCTCAACTTGAAAATCACAACCAACCTACCATGTTCTGCAAATTCCTGTTGAGATTCATCTTCTGACTTGTCCATCCTCTGAATCAAGTAACTCACACCAATTTGAAAGTTAGCCTCACAACCCCAACATACAAATAAACGCCAAACCTATGTCAACTGGCCAACCTTCCCAGCTCCCTTGTTCTGAATCATGCAGCCTGAGCTTCCTGTTGGTTACTCAGATCTTCATCTCATCTTTCCAACCTTTGCTTGTTCTTACTCCTCTTATTTTCTTCTCCTTTGTTCTTGGTTTTGCATTCAATCAATTGCAATTCTTTCATCAATAAATGATTAACATCTTGAAGAATCAAAATCAATATTAAGGGAGTTAAATGCAAATTGGGATAAGGTAGAAGAAAAAATAAAAGAAGAATTATGATGTATTTTTTGTGAATTTTTTTTTTCTTTTTGATATTATTTTATTTCATTTTTGTCATTTTTTATTATGTTTTTAAAAATGAAAGAAATTTTTTTGAATGAAAAAAAGGGAAAAGAAGGAAGTTAAATGATGAAAATAATAAAGAATCAGTTGTAATATGAATTGACATGAAAAGCGTAAGGAAATGAAATTGGAAAACAAACATAAATAAGATTGAATGAAATTGAGAATATGATGGGATTGGATGGAATGGAATGGGAATTCAAGGTGGAATGTGATTAAAATTGGAAAGTTTTTCAAGGGTAATTTTCATGGAAATCTCAGACCAAGTTGCAAGAGTTGCAAAGGTGATGGGTTGGTTCTCACAAGGTGCAATGTTTGTTGGACTAGAAGTCAGTCCATTTGATTAGGTATTGAAGTTTCTTTTTGCATAAACTGGAATCCAGAACACGTCTTACTTCCCACTCTAAAAGATCTTGGATGTTGAAAGGTTCAGGAGGGGGATGAGTCTTGCCTGTGTTTAGGACTCAAGCTGGCTCTGGGAGAGAAAAATTAAATACTGGGTGGATGCCTTTCATTTTTCAGGTAAAGAAAGTTTGAAAGCATTTGGAGAGATGACTGATTCAACTTTTAAGGGGCCAGGTTTCTTCTCAGAGATTTTGTGGCTTGGGAAAGTAATGCAAATTTTGGAAGCATCAAGCAATAGCTGATCTCCTACGGCAAAGGTTGGTACCATAGTGCAAAGTTGGTTTGCTTTCTCCTTGTAGTGCTAGTTTTCTGCTTTGAGGTTTGTTTGAAGTTTCAATTGAAGAGATTGGATGAGGGTGAGGTAGTTGGTAGTGGTTTTAGAAGGTGCTATGTGAATAGAGTCAAAAGTTGGGTTTCTTCCATAAAGGGTCTGAAAGGGTAACTGTTTACTGGAGGAATGAGTTTATTTTTTGTATAAAAACTTGGCTAGTAGAAGCCATTTCAAAACTAATACTTTTGATAAGAGACATAAATTCAAATATACATTTTTAGAATCTGATTGAATTGCTTGGTCTTCCATCTGCTTCTGGGTGGTAGGCCGTTGATACATTGCAAGTAATCTTTAAATGCTGGAAAAGCAAGGTCCAAAAGCTATAGAAAAACAAACATCCATGATAAATAACTATATTATCATGGAAACCATGTTTTGAAAAGACATATTCTATGAAAAAAATAGAGGTTGAAGTACTGCAAAAAAATGAAGCCGTATTTGAGAAGCAATATACTACTACTAAAATAGCATCATAACCACTATAAATAGGTAACTGAGAAATGAAATCCACTGAAAAAAAGTGCCAAGGAATAGGAAGTATTGGAAGTGGCTGAAGCAGCCCATACTTTTTGTGTTTTGAGGACTTGTTAAAATAGAAATAATAGCATGTGTTGACATAGTCTTGCACTTCCTTGGCCATAGCAGGCCAGTAAAAGTCTTTTTCAATCAACTGGTAGGTTTCATTCTAACCATGATGACCAGCAAGCAGAAATTTTTTCAAAGAATAAAAGATATCTAACTTCATGGGATAATTATTGGGTACTTATATACAATCTTTACAAACTAAATAACCATTTTTTTCAATAACGTAATTTCTTGTCAATAATGGTTCACTCTTGCAAAGGTTTTTACACTTGGGGCTTGTCAAAGTTCCAAAGCTTTGTTTTGAAGGTGGGTGATGATTGAAATGAGTTGGGAAGACTGATTGGAGAAGAGTGTCCTGACACTTTCAGTGTTGTTATCTGCAAAGGTGCTCCCCCCTGGGTTAAAACTTTCCCAAAATGATAAAGCATCAGGGACTACTGCTTGTTTTCCAGGGAAGTATGTGATTTTAAATTTGAAATTGGAGAGGTATTTGGCTTTCACACAATCACCCAATGTACTATAAGGAAATCTTAAATGATTTTGAGCACAAAGAAGGAAACTGATTGCAAGGAATAATTGAAAAGTGCAAACTGTGGTTTGGAAGCTCAAAAAACAGCAAGAGGGATGAATTTTTCCAATGGAAGGGACCTAAAGCCAATCCCAATGTGATTACTGGATTTAGAAAAATTCAAGAACATACAAAATTTACTAACTGAGGAGAAAATCTTCAGGCAGGAAACATAGCCTTTATAAGGGAATCCAATGATGATTAGATAAAATCTGATTGATGGCAATCTACAGCTAGGGAGAAACAATCCAATGAATGGCAGAAACAGAGTGGGAAAATGAAATAACATTACTGTAATCTCCAAGGTCATAGCATAGGTGCAAGAACATAGAAAATGAGAGTACAGAGATTTAATGGATGAGAAAAGGAGTGAATGACATGTGAGGACAATGCAAATGGATGGATTTAGCTATGCAGGGAAAGGGGATAGTCCATTTGAGAACTATACAGTTGATGCGGCTATCTAGGCATGGGTGAAAATTGTGATTGCGCGACCAAGAATGGAAGTCCAAGGGTTGATGATACTCAGGGTAGAAGAGTTAAGTTTAAATGGATGGTTGGATTGGATTAGAGTTAACTGCCAATATTTTTAAGTATATACTGAGTCTCCAAGATTGGAAGGTTGTTACACAAGCCAGAGGTGGTAAGCAGACGGCACTATTGATGTTTTTTTATTTATTTTCAAAATTATGAACCGAGGTGGATTTTACTGAGGAAAAGAATATTTTTAAATTATGAAGAAAATGACCCTTAAACTTGGAGCATGAAATTGGCCCATTGTGCCTGTCTACGTGTAAGGACTTTTGAGCTCATGAAATATTTAAGAGAATTGCAATCAGTTAAAAACTCAAATGGCTCCATAAGTCTCAAAAGTTATGAACACAATTTATTCAAGAAATAAATTATTGCGCAAGAATTCCCTTGTCATAAATCTCATAATTATGTTCTTCAGAAAGCAGTTTTCAAGACTCAAAGGCTATGGGATTAAAAAGAGATGAGTAATAAGAAAACTTCAAGATTACTCCAGCAATTGCATAGTTGATTGCTTCTGTTTCCACAATAGTGCAAGCTAGCTTGTTGAAGTGAGAAAGTAATGAAGCAGTGGTAAAAAGCTTTTTTCAGAGCTTCAAAATCCAAAGTGGCTTGTGCTGTAAAAATGAAATTAGTTTCTTTTTGAAGAAGGTTAGTAAGATTAATGGCTTTTTTGGAAGAATGCTCAATAAACCTCATGTAAAAATTACTAAAACCAAGGAAAACTTGAAGGGATTTGATTGAAGAAGGTGCAGGTCAGTCCAATATGTTTTGGCTTTTGGATGCATCCATCAAAAGTCCTTTTTGAAAAACTATAAAATCTAAAAGCTGAAGAGAATGAGTTTAAATTTGAACTTGGAGGCTTTTGAAAACAGGCTATTCTTGCAAAGTTGCAACAGAACCTCTTGCACATGTGCAATGTGATCCTCAAGATATTCTTAGTAGAAAATTATATCATCAAGATAAATCAAAAGTTATTTCCCTAGAAGTTCAGAAAAAATGACATTGAAAAAAATTTAAAAAGTTGAAGAAGTGTTTCAGAGGCCAAAAGGCATGACGGTATACTCATAAATTTCAAAATGTGTTCTCATTGCTGTCAAATACTAATGGAATTTTGAAATGAAAGTCAGGTTATAGGTGCCCCAAAGTTCTAAATTTGAAAAATTGTCATGCTTCAAAGTAAAGGGTAATTGCCTTCCATTACTTTGACATATCCTTTTCCTCATTAAAATCTACCTCAGTCCATAAGCATGACACAAGCAAGCAAAAAATCTATGGTGCCATCTGCTTACCATGTTTGGCTGGAGTAAAAATCTTCAAATCTTGGAAACTCAGTATCTACTTGCAAATCTGAAAGTAAAATCTAAATAAAAGTCAACCATCCATTCAAACTTGGAAATTCTACCCTGGATATCATCAATCATTGGAATTCCATTCTTGGTCATGCACTAAAACTAGTTAGAAATCATGCCTAGAAAGCAAAATTGACTGTATAGGTTTCAAATGGACTAGTCATTTACACTGCATAAACTAAATCTTCATATTTGCATTGCCTTCACATGTCATTCCTTCCTGTCTCATCCATTACATCCTTGATTCTATTGTGTTGCAACTACCCTAAAACCTTGGAAACAACTGTAATTTTATTTAATTTTCCCATTCCATTCCTGCTATTCATTTCCTCACTGCTCTCTAGATGTAGTTGGCCATCCATTGGGTTTTACGTAGTCATATTTGGATTAACTTATAAAGGCTTCATTGCCTTCCTGAAGATTGTCTCCTCAGTTAGTTAATTTAATATGTTCTTGAATTTTCCTAAATCCAGTCATCACATTGGGTCTGGTTTTGGTTTACTTTCCAATTGAAACCTCATTCTTCTTGCTGTTTGTTAAGCCATTGAATTTTAAATTAATTTGCAGTTAGCCTTGATATCTTGAAAATTTTCCCTTGCACTCAACCTCTTGCTCTGCGCTCAAAATCATCTAATATTTCCCTATATTACATGGGGTGGTTGTGTGACAGTAAATTAACTAACTCAACTCCTCTATCATAGTCTGAAAACCTATAATAGCTTCTTCTTTTCCAATGTAACATACTTTATCAAACAGGAAATCTTCCCTCACCCCTTATAATGATGATATGAATTGGGTAGGGAGATCCAGCGCTTCACAGGCCCAACAACCTTTAGATACCTTTCCTTCTTCCAAAACTTCCTTTGGTTGAACCTCTTGAAAATCCCCTAACTCCTCAATGGGAAGCTCCGGTGGACCCTCTTGAGGAAATTCAAGATTTGGAACATTTCTCCAATGAAAACTTGAACCATGGTAGATCAAGGTTTTGCACTAGTGCTCCCAAGAACAAAGCTTTGACCGTTGTCTCTGCTGTGATCCAGGATCTCAATCAAAATGCCTTGTGACCTAGCACAGGCAGTCCAAGTTTTTTTCACTCCAGGAATGAAGAAACAAGATCACTTTACGGGACAAAACTCCCATAAAATTAGCTCTTATTTAAAGTTTTGCAAAGTCATCTTCTCAAACAATCCCAACAATTTTACTTTTGATAGAAATAAATTTATGTATGCATCCTCATTCTTAGGGGGAAGAGCCTTGCAGTGGTTCAAACTTTATCTCAAACTATTATCCAATACTAGTCCCCCTATTATCCTTAGAAATTGGGAAAAGTTCAAACAAAAACCTTTCACCCAATTTGGCAACCCTAACAAATTGTGAAATGCCAAATAAAAACTTAATTATCTAGTTATGAAAGAGAATAGTAGAGTTTCTTTTTATATCTCCCATTTCCAAACCTTGAAGTCTTGCATCCAATGGAACAAGGCAGAACTTTTATTTCAATTTTCAAAAGGTTTAAAGGCACACCTAGTTGAACAGCTTGCAGTTGGGGGACATAAGACAACCTCCCTTCAGCAGTTAACTGACCAGGTGATTGAGCACAATAACAGCTCTCAAAAAAAGAAAGGCTCTCAGAAAAACAACCATGGATTTTCAACCTTGGCTCCAAAGGCAGACCACTGTTCAAAGCAACATTCAAAGAACCCAAAAAAATAAAACCAAATCCAACCTCAAACTCCAACCCAAAGGGGAAAGCCAATGCCAAAACTTCAAAATTCCAGGACAAGGAAACTGGGATTCTCCAGAACAAGGAACAGCAAAGGAGGGAAAAGGAGGGGTTATTTATGTATTGTGGAGGAAGAAATGATGTCAATAGAGGTGCAAAGCAGCTAGGGGGTGAAGCGGCTAAACAGTCAAAAAATCAGATGTTAGTTTTTCTGATACTTGCAAGGAAAACTAAACATTATCAAAATTACAGCGAGTCAATATTTGCACTTGGGAGGAACTTGGTGCTTGGAGTTCAAGATTTTTCCTCTTCCATTCCACCAATACTCCTCATTTTGTTTTACTCAATTACAGAGCTAATGTTTCTTTTATAATTTCATCATTTTCCACTTTGAAAAATCTTACATGTTACAAGATAGACAAATTTCCCTTGTATTTAGTAAGTAGTGCAACCCAGCCATCCCAGTGGGTTACATATAAGGCAAAATGATCCTTTGAATTTTTCATTTTCCCCAGCTTTGAATGGGACTTATTTTTTTTGTATATCCCTGGAATGGACAACACCATTCTAGGCCACAACTTCACAGTTCACTGGAATCTGGATGTGAATTGGCAAGAAGGAGTAATTAATCTTCAAACCTTGCACCCCCAGGATGCTAACCCTCCATTCAAACAGGAATTTAACAGCCTACCTGACAATGTCATTGAGTTGGATGAAAATTTCCCGCCACAAGATTTGCAATATACTGACCTTCATTTGCAAATGCACTCTTCAGATTTAGGAGTTATTGCTTATTTTTACAAATTAACTCTTTCTTGTTTCTTTGAAGAGAAAAAGGCGCCTACTAAAAGATTTATATTGAGTAAGTTTGGCAGCAAAAAAATTTCGGCGTTGCCAGGGGGCGCTAGCAATGTTTCAAAATCCCCCATGGCACACCAAAAATGTATTTACCTTAAGTGTGGGGGCGTGGGGGGTTGTATCAAGGAGGAATAAGCAGGGAGGTTGATTTAAATGGAGAAAAAAGTGTGGGGGTGCATACCAAATTAGATTGGAGAAGTACAAGGTTGTTGGTCTGAATGAACAGGTGGGGAAGCAACCACAACTGTTGCAAGGGGTTGGGTTTGCTACAATCAGAAAGAAATGAAAATTAGTTTTTCATGATTAATATGATTCAAAATTTGAGCTTATCTTGTACCTGTTGAATTGTTATGTTTCATACAGGAAAAAAGCCCATTTATTCTTTTTGGAGTTGGACTTGGGAGAGGAAAGTAACAATGGAACTGGGAATGACCAGGACACTGGCCACCAGCTTTGCCAAGTTACCCCCAGCTTCAACAGTGAGCGCTTGACCAGCAGAAAATAGCACCTCTCAGGCAAGCACCACAAAATGTTTCAAGCCCTCCAAAGGACATGGGGCTTGATGATCATCTTTTCTGTGCCATTTTTGGAAACAGTACTGTTGCCACCTGCAAATGGCGCGCCAGGGTGGGGGAAATGGCGCCATTTGGCACTCCATTTTCTCCAACCTGTTGCCGCCAACCCTAATCTTGAGCTCCCTAATCCTCTTGCGTTGTGCAAGCACCTCAAATATGGTGCTCAAAGATGACAAGATTGAATATTTAGAAATAATTTGGGAGTCTTTAACTTTGGTTTACCATGACTTTGCTGATGTCTTTTCAGCTGTAAAACCAGATAAAAAAACCTCCTTCCCATTCTTATGATCACAGGATCAAACTTGCTGGTCCATGTCTGGCACCCAGACCAGTCTACTATCTCTTGAAACAAGAATCAACCTTTCTTCAAGAATACATTGTGCAAAATGTATTTGAAGTATTTCTTTGACCAAGAAATTTCAATACCAGCTTGCCCATCCTATTTGTTACAAAGAAAGACAGAAAACTTCAACTTTGCGTCAAATAAAGGAAACTGAACCAAGTAAACCAGAAGAATGCCTATCCACTACCACCTATGTTGCACCTCCTCACTCTCCTACAAGGAGCTGCTTATTTCTCAAATTTGGACCTTCAAGGTGCCTTTAACCTAATTTGCATTGCAAATGGTCATGAGTAATTGGCCGCAATGAGAACCCAGTTGAGAAGTTATGAGTATACTGTCATGCCTTTTGGCCTCTGCAACAATCATTTCACTTTTCAAAATTTTGTCAATGACATCTTTTATGACCTTGTAGAGAAATACCTTGTGGTGTATCTTGATAATATACTTGTCTACTCAAAAAATCTTCAGAATAAAATTGCCCATGTGCCAGAGGTGCAGCAGCAACTTCAAATGAATAATTTTTTTGCAAAAGCCTCCAAGTTCAAATTTCACACCAATTATCTTCAGTTTTTAGGTGTCATAGTATTGCAGCAAGGGCTATCAATGGACCCAGCCAAAATCAGCGCATGCTGGAATGGCCTGAACCTTCTTCAGTCAAATCTCCTCAATTTTTACTTGGTTTCAGTAATTTTTGAAGGAGGTTTATTGAGCATTACGCCAAGAAAAACCTGAATCTTACTAAACTTCTTCAAAAAGACACTTATTTTGTTTTTAAAGAACAAGCTTATTTGGAGTTTGAAGCTCTAAAGAAAGCCTTCACCACTGCTGCAATACTTGCTCATTTTCATGAGCTAGCTCCCACTATTGTGGAAACAGATGCAAGCAACTATGAAATTGCAGGAGTAATCTTGCAGTTTTCTTCCTCCTCCTCTCTTTTTCATCCTGTAGCCTTTGAGTCTTGCAAACTGCTTTCTGAAGAGCTTAAATAGAAGATTCATGAAAAGGAACTTCTTGCCATTTTTTATAGCTTGAAGAAATGGTTTTAATACCTTCAACTGATCACAATTCTCTAAAGTATTTCATGAGCTCAAAAGTAATTAAATGCAGACAGGAAAGTTGAACTGAATACCTCTCTGAGTTCAACTTGACAATCACATAAATCTCCAGGAAACAAGTGGTAGTCTCTTATTCTTTATCACTTTGGGACCACATTTTCCCAGGGGGGGAGCACCTTTGCCAATAACAACCCTGAAAACATTAGGACACTCTTCCCCAACAAGTCTGCCCCACTAAGTTCAATCATTACTCAACTTCAAGACAAAGCTTCCAAAATTCAACAAGCTCAACTTGACAATCCCAAGTGCATCAAACTTTGCAAGAGTGCAAAACTATTAGATAATGATTGCAGTATTGATGGAAATGTTTATTTAGTTTATAAAGATTTTATAGTAGTATCTGATAATCCTTGCATTAAGTTAGATATCTTTGATTCTTGGCATGAATCTACGCTTGCTGGTCATCATGAGCAGTATAAAACCTAAAAATTGATTGCACAAGGCTTCTATTGGCCTAGTATGACCAAGGAATTTAAAGACTATGTTAGCACGTGCTATGATGGCAATTTTAACAAGTCCTCAAAACACCTGAAGTATGGGCTTCTCCAGTCACTTACAATTGTGCCTATTCCTCAGCACTTGTTGTTGATTTTTTTTCATTTTTCAATCACCTATTTCCAGTGGTTATGATTTTATTTTAGTAGTTGTAGAGTTCTTCTCAAAGAGGCTTTATTTTTTTGCAGTAATGTGACTGCCTCTGTGGAACACTTAGATAATTTATTCATAGAATATGTACTTTTGAAGCATGGTCTCCCTGATATTATATTTAGTGATTGTGGGTCTTAGTTTGTCTCTAGCTTCTGGACCTTGCTATGCCAACATTCAAGGATCACTCACAACTTATCAACGGCTTACCACCTGGAAAATTATGGGTAAACCAAGCAGGTTAATCAGATTCTAAAACAGTATCTTTGAATGTATTTCCCCTATCAACAGGAAAAGTGGTTGCAATGGCTCCCATTAGCCAGGTTTGCCTACAAAAAATCTACTCATTCCTCCATCAAACAGTTTCCCTTCCAGACTCTTTATGGTAGAAACCCAAATTTTGCTTCTATTCATGTAGCACCTTCTCAAACTGCTACCAATTATCTCAATCAAATTCAATCTCTTCAATTGGAAATTTGAACCAAACTCAAAGCAGCAAACCAGAGCTACAAGGAGCAAGCAGACCAAATTTGAACTATGGCTCCAACCTTTGCAGTAGGAGATGAGGTATGGCTCAATGCTTGCAACATTTGAAGTACTTGACCAACCAAAAAACTCTCTGAAAGAAAACTTGGCCCCTTCAAATTCAAATAAGTCATCTGTCCCAACGCCTTCAAACTTCCCATAATTGCAAAATGGAAAGGTATCCACCTGGTATTTCATGTTTCTCTCCTAGAGCCATCTTGAGTCCTATACCCAGGCAAGACTCATCCCCCTCCAGAACTGGTCAATGTCAAAGATCATCTAGAGTTGGAAGTAAGCTGTATTCTGGATTCCAGTTTATGCAAAGTAAAACTCCAATACCTTTTCAAATGGACTGGCTTCCATTCTGACAAAGATTGCACCTTGTTGGAACCAGCCCATCATCTTTGCAACTCTCCCAATTTGGTTCAAGAATTCCATGCAAACTACCCTTGCCAACCTGGCAAATCTTGATTCAATCCCTTCCAATCCCATTCCAAATTTCCATCCCATTCCCTCATCAACCCCATCATACTTCTCATTCCATCCCATCCTATCTCATTTCCAGTTTCTTAATTTTTTTTCATTCAAAAATTTTACTTTCTATATTTATTTATTTTCTGTATTTTAAGCAACAAAATCCTTTATCACATCAAAAAAATTTTTAGAAATATTGAAAACAATAAAATCACAAAAAATCACAAATTCTCCTTTATTTCCTGTTCATCCTCTTCCCAATGTTTGGTCAATTTGGTTCCATCAACCTAAAATCATTCAAATCCTCTTCAATTATTAGACTCAAAATTTGTTGCAAAACAAGAACTTGTGTGACCCAATTCTTCTCAAAAGTCTCCTTGCATTTTACAGTCCAAGCCCTTTTTGGCTGGGCATTCCATCCACCCTCATCCAAGAGTTCTTCATAAGCTCTTTTTCATTGAACTTGCAACCAGCCCTCTCAAACATTTCCAGTCAACCGCCTTGCATCATTCTTGATTGGCCCCATGCCTTGCACTTGGCTCCCTTTGCTTTGGTGTTCCATCCCATTTCCTTCCATTCCATCTCTCCCCCTCTTGATTCTTTCCTCCTCTACCTTGCTGTTTCCTTCCTTCCCTCCATTTCTTCCACTTCCTTCATTTCCTGCCTCCTTTCCCATTCAGTTTCCTCCTTCTGTTTCACCTCTCTCTTGCCTTGTCTCCTTGGTTACTGCCCCAATTCACTCCTCACCTTGCCCCTCAGAATTCATCTGATTCACCTGGAACTTGTCCAAGAGTCTAAAATACGGTGGTGGTGGTGATGGTGTATTATGAGTGTATCTGCAGAATCTTGGAAATACTACAAAGAGAAACAGTTATATTATATTAGTTTTCATCTTTCCCATTCAGTCAGTCTCTAGCCTTAATCACCCAGATTCTGTACCCCTAATAATTCAATCTCCAGCACTGGTGTGATGTGATAATTCACACTGTGGTGACCAATTTGGGAGACCTCAGTAAAAGGGAAATTTTTCAAATTTATTTTTATATAATCTTTTATCCAACATCATAAAAAAAATTGGTGTTGCTATGGCAACTCTTTCATTTTCTCTTTCTCCAACTTCTCCCTTTCCTAGAAGTCTATAAAGGACTCTCCAGGGTTTTCCGATCCTCATATCCTGTTTTCAACTCCCTCTCATTTCCCTTTCAGCCTGGTTTTTTGGCCAAGTGAGTGTGCAGACAGAAATCCCATCTCAGCCAGCTTTCCACCCTCCTTGTAAACCAATTTCATTGGGACCTACCCATCATCAATCATCTCCTTCAGCCGGCTGAAGGCCAGCAGACTTTCCTGTCTCTGTTGCCATCACCATCTGAGATTTGATTGGGTGAGCAAAGTGGGCGGGGGGGTGTGACAAATTGGGCCAATCCTACAGGATTGGCGCCCTCAACCTTCTAATCAACCATCCTCTTGGTCCTCCCACCTTGCTCCTTTCAACCAACAATCCAACTGTCATTGGCCATCATCCCCCTTCATCTGGCCAGCTGATGAAGATTGACAAAATCCATTGAAATCCAACCTGCGCCAGTAGCTCAGGCGGATCATCAACTCCATCTTCTGTTGACACCCACCAGTCCAGCTGTCCCCCTTGATCATCCCATTACTCAATTGCTACAAACCATTGCCAGTGGTCATCTGCCACCTTGTCCTCTGACACCCACCAACAATTTTTTAATCCCTATCCCTCAACCATAACCATCTGGCACTTGCGGCCATTTGCATCTCATCCCCACAACACCTTGCACCTCTCATCTTGCAGTTTTCCACAAGGCTTGCAGTTGTCTGCAAGGCCTGCTGTTGTCCCCAAGGCTTGCTGCCACTCAACTCCTCTGTGGGCTCTTTTATGTTTCTCTTTTCCCTTTCTCATGTCATGTCCATTCTTTTGCAAGTCTGGAACTTCCTAATTCCTTTCATCTACCTATCTCCATAAAGAAATGGTGCTTTCATTTGTTTTATCCCTTTTTAAGTAGTCCACAGGACCTCCTGCCCATAAAAGGAGGGTCATCCCCTGCCTTTTTGACCATCATATATCATCCATGATCATCACTGTATGCAATAAATAGATCTGTGGGGCCCTTCCCCTTTATCCAAGCCATTCATCATCCTTATCCCGGGTATATCTATTGTTTCCCCTTGATCCTTGAGCCTTCATACTCAAATCTTTGATCCGTCCCTCTGAGGCCTTGTCCATCATAACCACCCAGTAGCCTTTCTGGTTGAAGAAGAATTCATTTGATTGGATTCTTTTTAGTGTGTTATACCACTCCTTGATCCATTTTTTGACCATAATGATATTATCATTCTCTTTTGATTTTCCTTCTGGAACCAGTCACAATTGACTGAAAGGTTTCTTTGAGCTTGAAACCTGGAGTGTTAAAACTCTCTTTATTTCTTTAAAGTTAAATTATGCCAACACTATTCTTGATTCTCTTGAGAAGTGTCTGGTTATTCTTGTGCAAAGTTATTACTGCTTTGCTTCTAGAGTCTAATAAAACAAATTGCCTTGTTTTTTAAAGCCAAAAACTTTGGGCTGAGGAGATGCAGAGTTGAGAATGGAATAGAAGGATGAGATTTCATGTAGATAAATCAGAAGGAAAAAGATTTCAAAGACAAAATAACTCACCTGAGGAGATGCAGAGTTGAGAATGGAATAGAAGGATGAGGAGAGAAAAATCCTTCTACCACTATTGAGCTCTGTCCTCAGGTGAACACAATGATAGCAGTGTCACATTGTGTGTGAAATGAGTAGTGAACATCTGTGAGTTAAGAATGTGACGCGCGCGTGTGTTAGGAGAAGACAGAGAGGTGATGTAGTGAGAATGTGGAAAGGAAGACAAGACAGAGAGTACATAGGAGTATGGAATGAAGAAAGGAGAAAAGTTGGACACATTAGAGAAAAGTAAATAAAGAAAGATAGAGAGAGATGAAGAAAATAAGTAGGAACTAAATGGGATTTATGATGGAAAGGAGATAATCCCAAAAAACAACAGTTATCTGGTAGCCTTCAAGCTCTTGATTGCTGAGAGTTGGGCAGGTTCATTGAGAACCTGGAGTTTGGTTGGGATTTAGTTGATCTTTCCTGATCTTCTGCTGACAACCAGAGTTATTAGCTTGAGGGTGTTGTTACTTAGAACTGGCTTGTTCTATTGAAATCTGAAAAAACTTTCACTTATTCTGTTCAAGTCTTTCTTCACACCATCTTGCCTCAGATAGTGTTGTTCCATCACTACCAATGACTATAAAATTAATCCCTTCCATTTATTCCTTATTTGCAAGGTTCTGGATCTTGATCCTGGTTACATTTAAATCTTTTTTTAACTCTCAGGAGGGCAGCCTAAAAATAACCTTTCCCCTCCAAAAAACTGCCTGCGCCTCAGCAATTTTTGGAGTATTAAAACACATGGGGCAGATATTTGACTTCAAACTTAACTTGTGGATGCCACTGGGGTATCCACCACAGGCTTGCTATTTACAGGAAACATACATGCCACTTTTCAAAAACCACATTGCTTGCACTTTCTTTGGAGACCCTGAGGAGCAGCTATAGGGACACATCTTTCATTTCAACAAATGCAGTTTTTGTAAAAATGAGATGAGGATGACAAAATGGTTAATTCAAATTTTATTCTAAAGTAATGAAGTATAGTAATAATTAAAGGGTATACAGTAGTTAAAACAAATTTTGGAATCAATGGGAAAATCATCTGAATGCTTGCAGGTGCTTGCAGCTTTATACCTGGGAAACTTTTACACTTCAAGTTTAAGGGTCATTTCCTTCAATTCCTTTGAAATATCCTTTTTTTCAGTACCATCTCCCTCCTTCCATAAGCATGACAAAAACAAGAACAACATTGATGCTGCCATCTGCTTACCATCTTTGGCTTGCGTAACAACCTTCCAATCTTGGAAACTATGTATCTACTTGCAAATCTTGCAGTTAACTCTAAATAATAACAACCATCCATCCAAACTTTGCCCTTATACCCTGGATATAATCAATCCTTGGGCTTCCATTCTCTGTCATGCACTAACACTAGTTTTCACTCATTCCTAGAAAGCCACATTTACTGTATAGTTTTCAAATGGACTAGTCCCTTACCCTGCATAAACTACATCTGTGTATTTTCATTTTCTTCACATTTAATTGCTTCCTTTCTCATACATTATGTCCTTGGATGCTCAGATTCTATTGTCTTGCACCTATGCTACAACCTCAGAAATAAATGTACTGTTATTTTGTTTTCCCATCCTGTTCCTCTCATTAATTGCCTCGCTGCTCTCTAGCTGTAGTTGGCCATCCATTGGTTTGTATCTATTCATCTTTGGATTACCTGATAAATACTGCATTTCCTGCCTGAATATTGACTCCTAAGTTAGTTAATTTCATACGTTCTCACATTTTGCTAAATCCAGTAATCACATTGGGTCTGGGTTGGGTTTCCTTTCCATTGGAACATCTCATTCCTCTTGCTGTTTTTTTGGCCATCAAATATTAAAGTTTTCAATTTTCAGTTAGCCTTGCTATCTGGCATTCTCCATTGTACTCAGCATCTTGCTTTGGTCTCACAATCATCTAAGATTTCCCTATAGTACATGGGGTGCTTGTGTGACCAAAATAAGCAGCTCCATGGAAGAGAGTATAGAGGTGAAACATAGGCAGTACTGGGTAGGAATCTCTCCAGGTTGCCTGGTTCAGTTTCCTGTAGTTGAAACAAACAAAAAGGCTGCCATCTTTCTTTGGAGAAAATAGGAAAGTAAAGCTGGTGTTTGAATTGCTTGGTCAAAGAAATCCTTCTGATAAATTTTCCGCAATGTATTATTGAAACACGGTTGATACTTGCTTTGAAAGAGGGCAAACTTTTCTGGGTGCCAGAGGTGGACCAGTGAGTTTGATACTGTGATCATAAGAACAGGAAGGAGGTATTTTATCTGCATTTACATGGGGAAAGACATTTTGGTGCTCCAAAACCTAACCTATAGCCATCAGACTCACTTTTTCTAGTACAAGGGAAGCCCCAGATCTCAAGTTGACCTCAGAAATGGATTTTAAACCTAAAATAACCACTAGTCCCTCAGCCAAAGTACCCCTATATCTCTCATGGATTGAAAGATACAGCTCAAATAAACCCTGGCCTAACCATACCCCAATGAGGTGTCACAGATAAGTGAAAGGCATGGACATACTCTGGAAGCCCTCAGATACATACCACATACTTTTCTGCTCATAAATCACCAAACAACCCCCTGAACCTGTATACACAGAAATATATGCAAGACACTGCATGCAGAGGCTGTACAGAATCATACAGGAAATCATAAAGAAGCAATATATGCAGGACACTGCCTGCAGAACCAAACAAACAACCCACAACCACAATTCAGCCACCAGGTTGCACCACCCCCTTATTTTTATAAATAGAGGGCCTCTCTCCAGCCATTTTACCCCCATCTCCCCAGGTACTCAGCCCAAGGAGGTCACCCCTTGTACAAAGGTAACCCCTTGTAAAGGATAATAGAACCTTATAAAGGGTAATAAACCCTTATAAAAATACAAGACCCTTATAAAAGATATCAAACCCCTATAAAAGGATTTGTTTGGCCACCATCAACCATTACCATCACAATCAACCATTATCATTCATCATCCACCACCATCAACCATTAACATTCATAAACCATTAACCCATAAAATTTCATAACCCATTGCCCCATACCATTTCATAAACCATTACCCAATACCCTGAACATTATCAACCCATTAACCCATACTTTTGACAATCATCCATCACAACCATCATCAACCCATTATCCCATACTTGGATCACCATCCATTATCATCATCAACTACCCTGACCATCATCATCATTATCACCTACCTTCACCATCCATCATCATCATTGCCTACCTTGACCATCATCCTCATTGTCACCTACCTTGACAATAATCATCATCATCACCTACCTTGACCATCACCCATCATCATCATCACCTGCCTTCACCATCCATAATCATCATCATCCATAATCATCACCATCATCATCATCATGATCATCATCATCCATCCTCATCATCATCACAAACCTTGAACATAATCAATCATCACCATCATCACCTACATTCAGGGTCAACCATCATCACCTTCTTCTATAACCCATCCATACTATCATCATCTACCATCACCATCAGTTATCAACTATAGGCTCAACCATTTCAACCTTATTCAATAATCACCTGTAACAACAAAGGATTATCAATCAGTAACCAATAAATCAAGATAAAATACATATAAAGGATAAGACTGGACAAAGGATTCTTCCCTTACTCAGCTTCTATCCCCCAAGTCACCTATCTGTTCCACCACTTCTTCCTTATAAATCTTGAAACATATTTATCCTAGGTCTGATAGATATTACTATAGTAGCAAATCTATTTGAAAATCAGCCACAATGCTCTTTTTTTTTATTTTTGTGAGACTAATATATTACTTAGAGGGGCAGGAAATTCAATACCACCCTGAGTATTCCTCTATCTTATCAGTATTTGAAGTACTAAATGCCCCCTCAAGTGACTGCCAGATAGCTATTTGCTAAAAGTTTACCCAATCACAAAGGAGTCTCTACAATATCAGCAAAGTCATGGTAAATCAAAGGTAAATACTCTCAAATTATTTCTAAATCTTCAATATTTTCATCTTCAAGCACAGTTTTTGAGGTTCTTGCACAATGAAAGAGGATTAGGTAGTTCAAAATGTACCTTTTAGTAGGCATTTTTTTCTCTTCAAAGAAAGAAGGAAGAGGTAAGTTGGACAAATAAGCAATAACTACTAAATCTGAACAGGGAACTTGGGAATGAAGTTCATGATATTTCAAATCTCCTTGCAGAATTTCTACATCCAACTCAATCAAATTGTCAGGTAGGATGTTTAATTCCTTTTTGAATAAACAGTTAGTTTCCTGGGGATGCAAGGGTTGAAGGTAATTTACTCCCTCTTTCCAATTAACATCCAGATTCCAGTAGACCAGAAAGTCATGGCCTAGATTGGTATTTTTAATTCTGGGGATCTCCAAGACAAATAAGTCCTATTCAAAGCTGGGGAAATTGGAGAATTCAAAGGTCCATTTTGCCTTATGCGTAACCCAATGGGATGTATCATGTTCACCAATTACTAAATAGACAGGGAATTTATCTTTCTCAGAACGCTTAAGATTTTTGGAAGTGGAAAAAGATGAGCTTATGAAAGAAAAATTAGCTCCTTAATTGAGTAAAAAAATAAGGAGTATTTTCCAAATTGAAAATAAAAAATCTTGAACTTGGAGCACTAAGTGACTTGCAATTGCAAAGATTGACTTGCCAATATTTAGATAATGTGTATTCTTCCTTGGAAGTATCAGAAAAAATAAAACCTAATTTTTTGACAGCTTAGCTGCTTTGCACAACTATTGACATCATTCTTTACTCCACAATAAATACATAAACCATCTATTTCCCTCCTTTTCCATTCCTTGTTCCAGATCATACCAGTTTCTTTTTCCATAAACTTTGGAGTTTTGGCAAAGGCCTTCCCTTTTGGATTGCAGTTCAAATTTAGATTTGCTTTAGAATGTTTGAGCTTATTTGAGTGTTGCTTCAGAGAGTTGTCTGCCTTTGGAGACAAGGTTCAAAATCCATGATTGTTTTGTTGTGATAGCCATTATCAAGCTTGATCACCCAATCTATTAACTGCTGAGGGGAAGTTTTCTTATTTCCACCAACTGCAAGATGTTTGATTAGGCATTCCAGTAAACCATTTTGGAAATTAACTACAAGTGTATCCTTGTTCCACTGGATGCAAGACTACAGAGTTTTAAATTGAGAGATGTAAACAGAAAACCTACTATTCTACTTCTTTACTAGACCATTAAGTTTTTATTTGGTGTTTTTCACTTTTTAGGGGTTTCAAAACAGGGTGACCAGTTGTTTCTCAAACTTGTTCTGATTTATGAGAATAAAAGTGGAACTTGTATTGGATAGAATTTCAAGTAAAATTTAAAACCACTGCAAGGCTCTAACTCCTAAGAAGGAAGACAAATACATGAACTTGTGTCTGTCAGAGGAGAAGTTTTTGGGATTTTTCAAGAAGATTATTTTACAAGACAGCAGATAGGATCTAAGCTAATGGGATTTTTTTATCCTAAATTGGTCGGTTTGCTTCATTCCCAGAGTACAAAAACTAGGACCACTTGTTCAAGGTTGCAAGGCATTTTTTTAGAGCCTAGATCAAAGCAGAGACAAGGGCTGAGGCTTCTGTCTTGGGAGCACTTGTGCAAAACCTTGACCTACCGTGAGTTGAGGTTTCATTGGAGGAATTTTTGAAGTCTTTGATTTCCTTTAGAGGATCCACTGAGGCTTGGGAACAAGTCCAAGTAGCAAGGGTGCAATCAAGGGGTTCAACCAAAATACATATGGAAGAACAAATGGGATCTAAGGGTTGTTTTTCCCGTGGAGCATGGGATCACCCTACCCTATAGTTATCATAATTATAAGGGGTGAGGGCAGAATTCCCTGTCAAGCAATTACATGAAATTTTAAAATAAATATACTATATATTGAAAACTGAATAGATGAGTTGAGTTAGTTGATTTACTGTCACACAACCAACCCACGTACTATGAGGAAATCTTTGGATTATTGTGAGCCCAAATGGAAGAGGCTGAGTGAAATGTAGCAAGGATAACTGAAATATGAAGAAGAATGGTTGAATGGTTCAACAAAAAGCAAGGGGGAGTAATTGTTACAATGGATGGAAACCAAGGCAAAGCCCAATTTGATGACTTGTCTTATAAAAATGAAATAACATATGAAATTAACTAACTGATAAAACAATCTTCCAGAAGACAGTATGGTCCTTATTATAAGGTATTCCAATGATTACTAGATGCTACCTGATTTAAAGTTGTCTACAGCTCAAAAGAAATGATTCAATGAATGCCAGGAACAGAATGGGAAAATGAAAGAAACAGTACAGTTGTTTCCAATTTCATAGCACAGGTGCAAGACAATAAAATTTGGGAGTAAATGAGCATAGTATATAAGAAATGGAAGGAATCACATGTGAAGAAAATGCAAATGAATAGATGTAGATATGCAGTGAAGAGAGCTATTCCTTTGGCGGGAATATACATTTGATTTTTCTATCTATGCATAAGTGCAAGCTAGTTTAGTTGCATTACCAAGAGTTGAATTCCAAGTGCTAGTGATATCCAGGGATAGAATAGCAAATCTAAAATGGATGGTCAACTGGATTAGAGTAAACCTCAAAGATTTGCAAGCATAGAATGAATCACCAAGATTGGAAGGTTGTTTAAGCAAGCCTGAGCTATCAAGCGGAAGGCACCATTGATTTTTTGCTTAATTTGTGTCACACTCATGGACTGAGATATATTTTCCTGAGGAAAAGGATATGTTGAATTAGTGAGGACAATAAACCTTAAAATTGGAGTGTGACAGAATGAAATAAAAGAATTCAGATGTTTACTGTCATGACTGGCTCAGCCTCCCACCAGCCCTATAGATGGCCTACAAAAGCAGAAAATACTCCACAAAAAAATCACCTTATATCTTAGAAAGAGGATGGACTCCCAAACTACCCAAAGATAACCCCCATAGACAATTGACTAGTATACATCCCACCTAAGTAGCCTTGAATAAAATGATAGACATGGCTAACATACATGATGCCAAATGTTTTCAAGATGCTGTTGAATACAACCAACAGAGGTGGGATAAGAATCACAAAGAAACTGACTTCAAAATTGGAGAAAAAGTCCTAATTTCCACCACTAACTTCAATAATCTATCAGGCAACAGGAAGCTCATACCTACCTTTTTTTGAACCTTTAACATCAAAACTGTTAATTGGAAGAATGCTTTAGAAGTAATCCTAAGTCATGAAATATCCATGAAACACCCAGTCTTCCAAGTAAGCTTGATCAAACAATTTCAGCCCCGGGATGGAGAAAAAATCCTTCTACCTGAAATAACTTTTGAAGATGGAAAAGGTGAAAGGGAAATTCAGAAAGATCCTCAAAGGTAACAAAGAAAGGATCCAAGTAAAATATGTTGGAATTTACCTAGTCAGATACAAAGGGGAATCACATGGAAAAAATGAATGTTTAAAAGAGAAGAAAATCCCAGATGGACAGATAATCCTTAGAAATTACAGAGCTAGTAAAAGACATTAGGCCTAAAATTATTTTTTTAAGATATATAAATATGTTGGAGTGTTAGCTGGCTACTATGAACAGAAAAACCTTTAAAAGTAAAAATAATAAGTAAATAAAGAAAAAAAAATAATTTATAAAAACAAAGAAGAATAGGAAATCAAAAGATATTATTAAAGATTTGGATTCCCCACCCAAAATAAGGTAGCTTCACTCAATGAATGGAATTTTTGTCTGATCTTTGTGTTGCCTAAATCTTGAGTGCATCCATAATTTTTGTGGCCTTATATTCTTTAATAAATTGTAGCTCATGAATGTTCAAGTGAAGTATGTTCTTTATTCTATACTGGTTAGTCATATACCCAGAGACATCTTTATCTTAATCCATGTGGCTCATTCTTATCTTGATCATGTTGATTATACTTCAAAATGAGTGAATTTCTAGTGATACAGATTTTTATCATTTATTGTTGCCTACTTTGACTATCCCATAAATCTCTCCCACATTTTAGGGGATCTTTATTCATTATGGTTATTTATCATATTTCAACTTCAAAACTAGTCAGCCATACTGTATTCACATTATTTAAGAATGAGTCTGATCTATTGAAATGAATCATTGGTTCTGACTTACCAATGAAAAAGAGTTCCCCCCAAATATCTTCTCTCAACTCCCTACATCTGCTTTTCTCAGACTTATCAGGATTTATGCCTTTTTTTAAGTTTCCAACCCAGAATATCAAACTCAAATTTCAACATGGTTAAAACCCAAAAACCCCCCTTTTTTCTATCAAATGACCTTCTCCACAGCCAACCAGACACTACTCCTAACAATTGATAACCATTAAAATTGGTCAATTTCCATGGAAGGAAAACAAGATTCCATAGACGCTCTTGAAATAATCCTTAAAGAAGCTTTTAGACCTACTTCAATTTATGATCAAACTAATTCTAAAATGTTTGATAAAATAAAACAAAAAGCTGCTAACCTTATCCTTGATCACCTCAATGAGAACAATTTATCCTATGTAGCTGGTTCCTTTCCTTTTTCTGAAGAAAACAATAGTTTTGCTCTCTGGGATCTCCTCAAATCTTTTTAATTGCCTGAAAACTTCATCAAAAAGACACTGGCCTTTGTCCAATTAAAAAAAATCAAGTTTTTGAACAATCTTCATTACTGCATTGCAAGAATTCACACCTCCATTCTAACAATGAAGTTTATTGGTCTAAATTTAGAATAAGAATTGAAAATTATCCTCAATATATCCAAGTTAAACTCCAAATTTGATTAAATCAAGATATACAAAAAATGTGAGAATAAAACAACAGAATATATCATGAAAAATCATGAAAAATATGAAGCTCAAGCAAAAACCAATTGGTTTGATAACACTTATGATGATAAAAACCAGGCTATGTAATCCAAAAACTTCAACTTCACACTCTGAAACAAACCAGGTCACCTTCCTAACAATTTCTGGTTCAAATACCCTGAGAAGGCACCCAAGTCAACACCTTACTGAATTGAGGACACTCCTTTATATTCATTCTAGAATTTTTCTTTTGTGTGTTGCAGATTTACTGTCTTCTGAATCATCATTTTATTTTTGGTTTCTTTCTCAAGATTTGCTCCTGATCAAACATATCATATTACTGCCAACTCAATCATAATTTTTTCACCACTTTATCAACTTGGCTCCCTTCTCATAAATTTTAATCCCAAGCCATACTACCTACTCTATCTCTTGTCCCCTCAAATTCTTTCATAATCATTTCACTTCTAATCCTGCTTGCCCTTCTTGCAGCCACTCTTTTCATTGTGCTTGTAACTTGCCTATTTGGTTTGGTAGCTACCATTCAGACATCTTGTTCTTGCTTTGATAACTTATTTCTACCCTCAAAGTCTTCAATCATCTACAAAACCCACCTGCTTAGTGTCTCATCTACATTCTGTTGCTTCTTTTTTCTATCCTCAATTTGAGCAGCATGGATTCTACCCAAGTTTTCTGGTCCGTAGATATGTCAAGCCCTTTAAATTAACTAGTCCTTTAATTCCCTCAAGCTTTAGGAAAAAGGGGGTGTTGGAATCCTTTTCTGATCTTTTTGTTGCCTAAATCTTGAGTGCAACCATATTTTGTTTTGAGTTATATTATTTAATCAATTGTATCTCATAAGTGCTCAATTCTACTATATTTTTTATTCTATTCTGGTTAGTCATAGACCTAGGGACCTCATTATCCTAATCCATGTGGCTCATTATTATCCTGATCATTTTGAGTGTACTTCAAAACAAGTGAATTTTCAGTGATGCAGATTTTTATCATTTTTTGCGCCATACTGTGACTATCCTACAAATATCTGCCATGTTGTAATGGATCTTTATTCATTATTCTTATTTATTTTATTTCAACTTGACCACTAGTCAGTCATAATAAATTTAACTTATTAAAGTCTGAGTCTGATATAGCTCAATCAATATTGATTCAAAATTACAAATCAGCTGGAGTTCCCCATTAACATCTTCTCTTGACTCTCTAGATCAAGTTGTGTCAGAATTATCAGGATTTATCCCTTTGTTTCTAAGTTTCCAACACAGATTACAAAACTAAAATTTCCACAACCACACCATTGAATTCTCACTCCTTCATATTTGGAATATTTTAATGAAAATAAATCAAAATTCATGGCACCACTATTGCACTTTTTTTCCAATTTTAATATTTCACACATACTGTCACATAAAATTTTCACACCCAAAATTTGGTCAGAATTGAGGTTTTGTGTATATTTCAGGAGCTACAAGCAGAATTGTGTTTTGAGAAAATAGCTGCACACAGCTCCACATCCATGCAAAATTTATCTATATAGGTATAACTCCAGATGAGCCTGCATGCCCAGCCTCCAACAATTTTCCACATGCTTAATTAGTCAAGGAGCCCACAGGCACAGCCCCACAACTAAATTACTGCATGCATAAAATGACTAATTTAGTTGAAAGACCTGTATGCAAAGCAAGCAACAGTATCACATATACAGCTTTCTGACCTGAACACCTCAGACCCGCAATAAACTCCCACATTGAAAAGGTACAGAAAGTACCAGCTGCACCACTGTTGGATCCACCAGGAACATGTAATATTGTGACATATGCATGGAGAAAGATCCAAAAACCTAATTTATAAAATAAAAATGCACTAAATGAAATTTTAAACAATATTAATTTGAAAAACAAATTATAAAGATCACCACATAATTGACCAATCCAGGTCTTTATCAAACCAAAAAAAACATAAATTATTCTGCTTGAAATATAATAAAAATTACCACAATTATCAGAGACAGACAATCAGAAAAAATACCCCACTGGTCATTATATTCAAATCAAAATAATGCAAAATTAAGATACATGCAGGATCATCAAATTAAAAAATTAACACAAAGACTGATCATGCAGCTATAAGCATGCACAGATCCTTAAGATCCAGGATGAGCTGGGTTAGATAACCAAGAGGAAGTTCTAAACCATCACTGACTGGCTTGATAGCATCAGAACAGGAGCCCTACCCCCTCTACATCACCTAAGGAAGCTCCTTTCATCCAAAAAAATTTATTTATACAGTACCTTCTTTGGCTTATTTTCCACCAGTTTATCAGGATATATTTATTATCATAAGAAAAAATTTAATTGCTGATCAAGTGCGTATAGAGTTATAAGCAAGTTTTATATAAATTCAGTCTGAATACTAGTATTTTTTCTAAAGAACCAATATTGCTGTTTGCATCAAATATAAATCAAAAAAAACCCAACCTTTGATTTGAAACCATTCAACTGTGAAACTCTTCCAAGAAATTCACTGCTCAAAGTAGTAATTTATTTCTTTCTGTTCTGGCCTGTGTGTCACAATAGCCCAGAATTAACCACAATTTCATTGGGTGTTACCCCTTTTTGTTAAGTCATAAGGAAACAATTGTTCCAAGGCACAAGGTCCAATGTTGATCTCCTCAAGAGATAAAGAAACCTCTCAGTCAAACATGAATGGTTCCAGAATGATAATCAAAGAATGATAAAGACCAGTATGGTCAAAAAAGGATCAAAGAGTGGTGTAACATACCCAAGAATTCAATCAAATGGATTCTTCTTCAACCTGAAAGGCTATTGGTTAGTGATAACAAGCAATTCCACAGAGGAACCAATCAAGGTTTGAGTATTGAGACTGAAAGATCAGGGGGCAATCATAGATATACCCCAGAAAAAATGCTCAGATAAAGGGGAAAGGCCCCACAGATTTATTGATTGATTATGTTGTAGATATTTGTTGATGATGTTTGTCTTCATATCATTCTCTATTTCTTTAATTTCCTATGTAGTGGCTACTCTCACTTAACCATGTGTGAGCTGAGAAGATTCAATAACCTGTCACACTTGGCTGCCAACTATCTGACCAGCTGTTGACTAGACTATGTGAAAGACTTCTTCCAGTTCATATCTCCTTCCATCTTTCAGTCTCTCTCTCTTTTCTATTTTTGACTTGTTTGTCTCATTGCTCATTGCACTCAGACTCACAACTCATCTCAGACTAACTCAACCTGATCACCAGTTACTTTGACATCACACCATTGGTTTATCAAAGCAAATTGTTTAACAGTTCATTGACTTGAACTTATCAATCTGATCACAATCCATCCAACCTGCGGTAGTTTGCAATTAAACTGTCAACTCAACCTCAGGAGCTGAATCCCTTGTAACTCTCTAGTCTTCAAGTTATCCTGGAAGGATTTGTCTGTCTCTTAACAGTGTCTTATTTTCTCTAATTAGTCTGCTCAAGGCCATCATCCAGCCTGTAGAGGTGCAACAAATCTGTTTGTTATTATTCTCTTTTATGGTTGTTTTTCTTCACTGGCTGTTTTCTGTCTACTCAACTGATCCTTGGAATAAAAACAGACTGGTCCAGGTTTGTCAGCCAATCCATTATTTTTCATGGTCAAAAGCCAAAAAATGGATCACTAAAGCTCAACCAACCTGGCAAGAACAACTGCATCACCTGGATCGGGAGTAGAAGGCAATTTTAAGGAACTGGCACTCAAATCCCTTATGGAATCCACTCCGCTTCTCTCTGAAACCAACTATTCCATCTGGAGAAAGAAGATGGAACAATGGTTTAAGATGCGTGGCATTCTGGATTTGGTCAACTCTGACAACCCCCATGTCAAAATTCCCAATGATGACAAGATGGCTGGCTACCTAATGTCAAAACTGGAACCTGGAATCCACACTAATATCATCATGTTGGAAAATCAAGATTTGTCCAAGCTAATATGTCTGGATGCTAAAAATCACTTTGAGTCAAGTCAGGCAGCCAATCAAGCAAGGATGTTCTTCAATTTCTTGTATCTAGGTTTGTATCAGAACAACATTGATGGATTCTTTACCTCTGTAAAGGCTCATTTGGGAAAACTGGACAAAGTAGGAATTGAATTACCTAGCAATATACTCAGTTACCTCATTCTTTTCAAACTACCCAAGTCTCTGAAGTTGATGAGATCCCAGATTATGCATTCTGGAGGAGAAATGTCTGTAATGTTGGTCCTAAACCATTTGGTCCAGCACAATAATGAAGTCCAATCTAAAGCCGCTGGAACAACCGCAGACACCAATGTTGTCATGTATCACTTCAGTAATCAAAAAGAATCTGACCTACCAAAGTGCGAAAATGGGAAACGTAATCCTTTAGTCAATTCTCATTCACCATCTTCCTGCTGGGCAGAACTCCCAGAGTTGTGACCAGATCAGCCTCCTAACAAAGCAAGATGTAATGCCAACAAAAAGGATCAACCCCAGTCCCATTATTACTCATTCTTCTATGCTTTTAATCATCTCAATAACCTTCACTTGGATTGATTCATTCTGGACAGTGGATGTTCTATCCACATGTTTCACAATGAAAAGTCCTTTAAATCTCTGACCAAAGAAACCAAAAAAGGCATCATCAAGACTGGCGAAAAGGGCAAAGGATTGTCTATTCAAGGACTTGGTACAGCAGAGCTCTTGTGCAACGTTGTGGTGACCAAATCTGGTCCATTTCCTCGTCCTTTCAAACATCCCTCTGTCCCATTCGTCTAGGACAGGCCTCTCTTTGTCTCATCCCCTAGGCATTGCATTTGATTCCTTCTCTTGTCGCTCCCCCCTTCCTTTTGGCCAAACGCGCGGACCAAGACCCGCTCGGCCCAGGATACCCCATTCCATCCATCATTCCCTCCTGGCTAGCTAGACCTTTGGAGCTAGATCCCCAAGCTTGTCAATCATTCCTTACACTCACTTCAAATCAATCCTCATCCCTCACAACCCCCTCATTCAAACCTTCCATCCTCCATCCAACCTTGATCAATCATCCTCAACATCCATGACGCAACATTTAAACCTTTAAGGTCTCACCTTGGATATGACCCTTGATCTCCTCTCCTTCTTCAAAGCCAAAACTTGGTTGATCCCTCCACAATCCAACCAAGTTGCCAACTTGTTTTGCTCACCTTCCCTCAAGCATCTCAATCCTCCATCCAGGGAAATCACCCTTGTTGCACCTAGCATCACCAGCATTTTCCCCAGGTTTGCTCACCAAATGGGGTGAGATGACCATTGAACTCTCCTCTAGATTAGCATCCACCCAAGCCCATTGGATCAAATTCATCCTAAGATCTCTTGTTGGTAGTATGAGGTTCAAATCAATCCTCATCCCTCACAAACCCCTCATCCAATCCCTCAAACCAATCCATCACCCTTCCTGGGACTCTCCCACCCCCTTCAGCCTTTGGGCAAGGGGTGTAGAGTGTCCTCTACCGCCCGCGGGTGGTCTGATCCATTTTCCTTTCCCACCCCTTCCGCCTTTCGGCGAGGGGTGGGTGATTCCGGTATTCTTGCGCGCGCCCATCCATGGACGGACGCAAAAGATGGTGAAGGGATGAGAAGGATCCCACCCCGTTCAGGAAGGCCTGATTTCCACCGGCCTGCGTGATCAAATTTTTCTGATCACCTAAAAATCTGACAATCAAAAAAAAAAATTCTTTCTTTCTTTTTCCGCTCCATTTGTAGTATCCCTTGTACATAGTCTAACAGGGCCTCCTGCCCATATAAGGAGGGGCTCTCCCCTGCCTTTTGGAGGATCATCAGCACATCCCAGATCATCATCATCAGATCCTATCCTACCAAGGGAGTAACACCATCATTTTCACCCTGAAATTAAATCATCCGTGGGGTCTTCATTCCCCCTTATCTGAGACAAAAATTTGGGTATATCTATGATTGCCCCTTGATCCTGGAGCCTCCATACTCAAACCCTTGATCCTTGATCCTTATCACCAACCAATAGCTTTGCTGGTAGAAGAAGAATTCAACTAATTGAATTCTTGAGTGTGTTACACCACTCCTGATCCCTTTATCCAACCATACTGGTCCTGATTGTTCCTTGATTATCTTTCTGGAACCAGTCACGTTTTACTGAAGAGGTTTTATTAAGCTTAAAAACTGGAGTGTTAAACCTCCCTTCATCTATTTTGAAGTTGAATTCCGCCATGCTACTCTTGAGTTCCTTGAGAAGTTTTGGGTTATTCTTGTTTGAATCAGTTATTGTTTTGCTTCTGGAGCTTCTTCAAACCATTAGCTTTGTCTTGTGCAGCCACCCACAGTTATCTGGTACCCTTCAAGCGCTTGATTGCGGAGAGTTGGGCAGGTTCATTGAGAACCTGGAGGTTGTTTGGGATTGAGTTGATCTTTCCCAAGCTTCTTCTGACAACCTGAGCTATTAGCTTGTGGGCGTTGTTACTTACAATTGCCTTGTCTTGTTGAACTCTGAAAAAACCTTGAATTCTTCTATTCAAGTTTTCCCCGGCACCATCTTGCCTCAGATAGTGTTGCTTCCCCAGCTACCGACTACTATAATCTTTATCCTCTTACATTTGGTCCCCCGTTTACCAGGTTCTGGACTTTGATCTTGGTTACGGTCCCCCGTTTACCAGGTTCTGGACTTTGATCTTGGTTACATTTAAATATTTTTGTAACACTCAGGAGGGCAGCCTAAACAGCACCTTTCCCCTCCACAGAACTGCCACGGCCTAGCACCGTTTGGAGTCTTTTATTTGGTCCCCCGGGCCGGGATCAAACCAGAAACCTTGGGATTTACAGTCCCATCAATGATCAACTTATAAATCCGATCTATTTCTTTTTTTTCTTCAGATCCGTGGAGGCAAATTGGGGTAGAAGTAAGTCCTCCCAATGGTGCACCACCTGGGAAAGACACTTTTCGTTTTTCAAGAAACCCTACTGTTGCCACATTCGTGAGCCACTTTGGAAATCTGCTCCTTGGTGTCACACAACCACCCCACGTACTATAGGGCAATTCTTAGATGATTGTGAGCGCAAAGGAATACCAAGTGCGAATAGCGAGACCCAGTTGCAAAGTGCAAACTTGGTTATGCCACTCAACAAACAGCGAGATGAATGGAAGGTGTTCCAAAGAAGGAAACTCAACCTGAGTCCAATGTGATAACTAGGTTGCAGCAAAATGCAAGAACGTATGAAATTAACTAACTGAGGAGACAATCATCAGGCATCGGGATAGCCCTTATAAGGTAATCCAAAGTGACTAGATACAACCTGGTGATGAGCTAACTACAGGTGAAGCGGTGAGGCAATGAATGACAGGAACGGAATAGAAAATGCAGCAGTGGTATATATCCAAGGTCTTAGCATAAGTGCGAGACAATAGAATCTGAGCGTACAATTGCATGACAAATGGAGGAAGAAGAAAATGCAGTGGAAAGAGAAGAGGAAAATGGAGGAAACGGAAGTGGGGAGAATGAAGAGGAAGCGGGTGAATTAGAAGAAGTAAATGAAGGAGATGGAAGGGAGGAATTGACTGGGACGGAAGGGATGGAGGGCCAAGGCAAAGCAGTGTGGTGACCAATCCAGGACACCACGGCAAAAAAAAAAAAAAAAAAAAAAAAAAATCGGATTTCAGTTGTACCCCTATGGTTACCTTCATTTCCCCCCCATCTCTCAACTCCTCCCTGTCCTAGCGGTCTAGGACAGGCCTCTTGCCTGTCTCTCTGCTTCGCTTCCCTCTTCCTATGTTCAGCTCCCACTTGTTGCGCTCGCGGCCCTGACTTTTGGCGACGCGAGCGATTGTCAAACCACTTTTGACGATCCCAATCCACTCACCATTGATCCCCTCCAAATCGATCTAACCGATCATCCATCCTAACACCCTGAACCTCTCGAACCTTTCAACCGCAACCAAAGCGATCTAGCTCCTAGACTAAGCTTGAGAAGCACTTGATCAACAAATGGCCACCTACACCCTCCTCATCGGAGTCACTTGGATCTTGATTGGTCCTCCGTGGGATCCAATCACTCCCAAGCCAAGTCTTGGCAACTTGCAACGAGTGTCGTCATTGGTTCCAAGAGAGCTTGATCCTCTCGATCATCTGCCTAGTTTTTCGATCCAGACAGCATCCCTACTTTAAACCAAGCATCCTTACCGTGACGGTTGTGGCTCGGATTGACGTTCCACCTGGCACGAGAAAAGACCAACAATCCCGATAATGGGGGAAGATCACTTCCAATTAGAAAGCTCCTCATCCTCACTTCCCCTACTGTTTCCGCCCCAAGTCATCTCCCCCATCGACCATCTCATCCTCATCATCCGATCCGACCAACAACCGCGAGCAACCGCTCGCGGCCATCGGGACTTTCACCCCGTTGTCGCCGCCAATCGGGTGACAACAACCGTTTTCGACACCCGCGACCGCTTTTGCGGGTGTCCATCTGGTTGCCCGTGGTCATTCTTGACGCGGGCGACATCTCTTTTTTCTCTCATGTAATTTTTTTTTTTTTTTATTATTTTTCTTTTTTTTTTTATGTTTTCATTTTTTTTTTCCGCACCTATTTGTAAATCTCTCTTGTACATAGTATACAGGGCCTCATGTCTATAAAAGGAGGGGCTCTCCCCTGCCTTTTGTCCTATCAGGGGAGCATCCCAGAACATCAGAGGATCCCATCATCCTATCAGACCATCATCAGTAATCAACTTATCTGTGGGTATCCTTCCCCACCTATCTGAGCCATTTATCCGGGTATATCTAGGATTGCCCCTTGATCTTTTGAGCCTCCATACTCAAACTCTGTCCCTTGTGACCTTGATCCTTATCACAAACCAATAGCCTTGCTGGTTGAAGAAGAATTCCTGTCTGTCTGAATTCTTGAGTGTGTTATACCACTCTGATCCCTTTTTCCGACCATACTGGTCTTGATCTCTCCTTGATCATCTTTCCGGAGCCAATCATGTTTGATTGAAGAGGTTTTATTAAGCTTAAAACCTGGAGTGTTATACCTCCTTTCTTCTTTGAGGTTGAATTTTGCCACGCTATTCTTGAGTCCCTTGAGAAGTGTTGGGATATTCTTGCTCAAATTCATTATTGATTTGCTTCTAGAGCTTCATAAACAAATTGTTTTTGTTTTGTTCAGCCTCCCACAGTTATCTGGTACCCTTCAAGCGCTTGATTGCGGAGAGTTGGGCAGGTTCATTGAGAACCTGGAGGTTGGTTGGGATTGAGTTGATCTTTCCTAATCAGCTGCTGACGACCAGAGTTATTAGCTTGTGGGCATTGTTACTTACAACTGCCTTGTTCTATTGAACTCTGAACAAACCTTGACTTATTTGTTCAAGTCTTTACCTGCACCATCTTGCCTCAGATAGTGTTGTTTCCATTGCTACCGACAACTCTTATCCTCTTCCCTTATTTTGATTTCTCATCCATAAGGTTCTGGACCTTTATTCCGGTTACATTTAAATATTATTGTAACTCCTAGGAGGGCAGCCTAAACAGCACCTTTCCCCTCCACAGAACTGCCACGGCTTAGAACCGTTTGGAGTCTTACATTTGGTCCCCCGGGCCGGGATTGAACCAGCAACCTTGGGATTTACAGTCCCAACTTGAAGAATCAACTCCGAAATCCTATCCAATTTCTCTTTCTTTTTCTGTTTGTTCTTTTTTTTTTTTTAGATCTGATCTGTGGAGGCAGCTTGGTCTAGAAGTAAGTCCTCCCAATTTGTGCACCGCTTGGGCAAGATACTTGTTGTTTTTGGCGAAACCCTACTCTTGCCACACTCGTGAGCCACTTTGGAAATCTGCTCTTTGGATCCCCTAGGAACTCTGTTATTCAATATGGCATCTTCCGCTACTCCAACCACCCCTGTCCAACCTAAGATGGTAAAGATCAAACCCCAGAACAAGAACCTAGGCTTCAACGGTACAAATGTTGAGCAATTCTTGGACTCCTACAAAGTGGCTGCTGAAGTGGATGGAGCTAGTGAATTCAATATGGCTTATCAGTTGCGGTTCTTTATCTCCTCTGATGAAGTTATGGAGGTAATCGAGTCTTTCGAGGGATTTGAATCCCACAACTGGACGCTTCTCAGGGAGGCTATGCTGGCATACTGGGGTAAAATAGATGTGGCTAGGTTTACTCTGCAATATTTGGATGCTCTGGTTTCTCAGTGGATCTCCAAGGGTGGTATTTCTTCAGCCTCTGACTATCAGATTTTTAGAAAATCTTGGGATCCCATTCAAAACTATCTTATCCAAAACGATCACATTGACACAGTGGACGAAATTTGAGCAAAGTTCTTCCAATCTTTCTCGTCGGCTGTGCAGGAAAGGATTAAAGAAGAACTGGTCAAATCTGGATCCATGATTACCACCAGGGATAATCAATTCAAGCTCCCTGTTTTTCTCACCCTTAGGAGTACTGTGGATAAAGTCATGAAAGGTCAAACTGCTCTTACCTTTGAAAAGCCTAGAACTACTGAACCAGTCCATGCTCCTTCTTTTAAAGAGTCAAACAATATTATGATTAAAATGGAGGCAGATCGTAGGCCTAAAGCAGATCCTAATTCCAATTGGGAACCTACTACTATAGATGAAATCACCAAGTTACTTAGGGCCTTTGAGAACAAAATAGATCAAAATATTTCCTCGCTAGCTACGCCTAAAGCTCCTTCTTCTGTCCCCAAATCAACTCTGGTCTGTTACTACTGTCATAGGGAAGGCCATGGAACCGGACAATGTCAAGAACTTCAGAAGGACCTAAAGGAAAAGTTGGTAGAGCAGAGGGGAAACAATTACTTCCTCCCTAATGGTGCCCTAATCCCTTTTGACTCGTCTCGTCCTATCCGACATGTGGTGGCCTCTTACCAGCCATCACCCCCTGTGAAAGCATCTCTTGCTTCCTTTGAATTTCAATCATCCTGTGGCACCCTCCAACCTTGGTATCCTCCAGCTATTTCTTCCTCTAGTCTTGCTGGGACTACCTATCAATCTGATCCAGCCAGGAAACGACATGAGGAACCTAAACCTCATAAGGCTCCTTCCTTGCCAACTTCAATCCTTCGAAAACCCGTTAAACGTTGATCATCACTTGAGCCTCCTTCCTCTGATGTAGAAGACATGGAGGTGGAAAAGGAACCACTCATGGAAAGGTTCCCAGATCACCCTGATCCTTCTCCCTCACCTCAACCTTCTAATCCTATCTTAGATTCTGCGTCACCTGAACTTCCTCCCTCCACCCAGCCCAAAGTTTGATTTGAAAGGGGCATCTCCAAGGATCACCCCAATGCTGTGGAGGGAGTATTAAAGAAAATTTCTGATCTCAAAATTCCTGATCTATCTGTGGCTGAACTCCTATCAATCTCTCCATCTGTTGCTGAAGGAATGAAGAAATGGGTCTCTTGTCGACGTGTGGAAATTGGCCCTGAAGAACTCAAAGTCTCCTCTGGCACTTTAATGGAGGACTCTGGTGGAACCAGTCCTTCTATAGAAGCCAATCTTTATTCCTGTACCCTTGGCTTTCTTCCTTGTTATCTTGGTGACTCAGCTAAAACTGTTTCTCCTCTTGTGGATTCTGGATCTCAGCTTAACTTAATCTTGGATGCTATGGCCTGCAAGCTCAAACTTAGTCCTAGGGTCAGCTTCAACTCGGCAGTGTATGGGATAGGAAATCAAGCTTGTGAACTGGTTGGTATTGCTGAAGATGTACCAGTCAGGATTGGTCAAAATATTGTGGGAACCTGCCACTTTTGGATCACTCGTTTGGACAGTCCTATGATCTTGGGACAACCCTTCTTAATGGACTTTGGTGCAACCCTGATGTTTTCTGATCAAGTTGGGGAGAGAATTCTTCTCCCTGATGCTGATGGCAGAAAAATTGAAGTTCCTCTTTGCTCCTTGGATTCTGGTCGTTGGGAAAGAGATTTTCCTGGTCATTCTCCCAAATCATCTTTTAAGGGGAAGCAGAAGGATAACTCTAGTTCCTCTCATTTTTTAGGGGAATAGTTGATCCTACCAATGGTTGTAGTTCTTTTCAGCCTCAGACTGCAACTCAAGGGTCAACTCCCATCCCTCAGGCTTATTTTTCATTCCTTTCATCATTCTCTTCTGAGCTCAAGAATATTAAAAAACAAAAACATATCAAAAAAGAAAAATCCAAAAATATTTCTTCTCCATCTCCTTCTCTCTCTGGATCTGTTGTGTCTTCTTTTCCTTCTACTTTTGAGTCTGGTCAATCTTCTCTCAGTTCCGGTACGAATCTCCGCAATGAGCTTAAACTAGATCCTAACTGCAATTCCGTTTTTGGTGGTTTTGGTATGAAGGAATATGGGCTTCAGTGGAGGCAATTTGGGGTACAAGTAAGTCCTCCCAATTGTGCACTGCCAGGGCAATCTTTTACCGTCATTTTTGAAACCCTACCTTGTGCCACACATGTGAGCAATGTATTATCTCCTGGTTCTCCTTTTATGGAAAAGGCACCCTTCAAGGATATTGCAGAACATCGGACTTGGAAGATGTTGGAACTTGGACTCAGCTTTCGTAATCAAGTCTCTCTGGTCAACTCTTGGAGAAAACAAGAACTTCTCTCTTTTGCCACTAAGTATAAACCAGTTGCTAAGAAGATCCAACCAGTCAACCAGCCTATGCCTCTCAACCTCAATCCTCCCCTTATGCGTCCTCCTCTATCTTGCAATCCTTACTGTGGTCTTCCTCAATCTCTTACTGGCCCTTTGTGCCTAATGGACGGGTCACTGAAGAACGTCTGAAGGTGGTCAACTTTGGTTCAGATGGATGGCTTCTTCCTGATGAGTTAAATTTAATCAAAAATGTCTTATCTCTAAGAGAAAAATCTATTGCTTTCTGTGAAGAAGAGAGAGGTCTCTTGCGGGAATCCTATGGCCTCCCTTATATCATCCCTGTAGTTGAACATGATCCTTGGCAAAAGAAAAAGATCCCAATCCCTGCTGCTAAAGTTGACGAATTCATCAAGTTGGTCCGGGAACGAGTTCAAACTGGCCTGTATGAACAGTCAACTTCTAGTTACTCCAGCCCCGTCTTCTGTGTCCTCAAGAGTAATGGTAAACTTAGAATAGTTCATGATCTTCAACCTCTTAATAAAGTTACTATCAAAGACTCTGGTATCCCTCCTGCTACTGAAGAATTTGTTGAATCCTTTGCAGGAAGAGCTTGCTATGGTCTAGGGGATATTATGGGTGGCTATGACAAGCGATCCTTACATCCTATTTCTTGTCCTCTCACTACTTTCAATACTCCTCTTGGTTGATTTCAACTTACTCGATTGCCTCAAGGAGCCACCAACTCGGTTGCAGTCTATCAGGCTCAGATGATGTGGATCCTCCAGGATGAAATCCCTGATCATGCTGGTATCTTTATTGACAATGGCGGAATTAAAGGTCCAGTATCTGACTATGATGATGAGCTCTTACCTTGGAATTCAGGAATTCTTTGTTTTATCTGGGAATATGCTACTAACTTGGAGAGGATTCTGTTTCAAATCAAGGAATCTGGCCTTACTGTCTCTGGATCTAAACTGGCGGCTTGTGTCCCTGCTCTGGAAATTGTTGGTCATGTGGTCTGCAAGGAAGGAAGAAGGATGGCACCAGCCAAAGTCAACAAGATCATCTCTTGGCCTACCCCAATCAATCCAACTGAAGTTAGGGGCTTTCTAGGTGTTGTCACTTATGTTAGAATCTTTATCCCATCTTTATCCGAAATCTGTGCACCCTTGCGTCGTCTAACTAGAAAAGATGCTGAATGGATTTGGACCCAAGATTTTGAATGTGCTTTCCAGCTACTCAAAGGGATAGTTGGTAAAGACATAGTTTTGAAAAAGATCTCTTATGGACCTGGAGCTGGCAAGATCAAGCTGGCTGTTGATTCTAGTTATCAATCTGTTGGGGCTGTCCTTACTCAGGAAGATGAAAATGGTCGGGACCGTCCTGCTCTTTATGAATCTTTGTTGTTTTCAGATGTAGAATCTAGATACTCCCAGCCCAAACTGGAACTCTGTGGTGTGGCTCGAATGATGAAGAAACTTCAAACCATTCTCTGGGGCCAACATTTTGAATTGCAAGTTGATGCTTGATCCATCATTGAAATGATCAACGCTCCCAGTCTTCCCAATGCTCCTATGACTTGTTGGGTGGCCTTTATTCAGCTTTTCTCTTTTGATATTGTTCACAGGCCGGGAAAATCTTTCACCATGCCTGATGGTTTATCTCGACGACCTCTTGGGGACAACAAATCTGATGTTGGAACCGATTTCAATGAAGAGGAACCTTTAATTCAACTTATTTTCTCTTTTTCTTCCCAAAATTATTCTGGCTTTCAACAAGGCTTCTGGTTTAAATTAGAGCAGTACCTTTCAACTCTTCAAAAACCTCCCGATCTCTCTGCTAAGGAATTTTGATTTCTTAAACAAAAGTCTTCTAATTTTTTTGTTCAAGGTTCTAGACTTATGAAGAGAGGCAATCCTTGTGCTCTTATTGTTGTTACTATTCCCTCTAAACAAGATTCTATCCTTGAAAGTCTCCATGAAGGCCTTGGTCATCGTGGGGAAACTGAAACTTATTGACAACTATCCGAACGGTTCTGGTGGCCATCTTTGAAGAAATCCGTCTCCAAATGGTGCAAGAGTTGTGAAGTTTGTCAAAAGCGTGATCTTAGGCGCCCAGCTGAAATTCGTTATCCTACTGGGGAGTCCACTGTCTTTGGAAGGATTTCTATGGATGTGGTTCATATTAAGGCAGGTGGTGCTAAGTACCTCATTGTGGCTAGAGATGATTTTTCTGGATGGGTTGAAGCAAAATTTCTTAAGAACCTTAGCTCTGAATCAGTGGCAGCTTTCCTCTACAAGACTTGGACAATGCGTTATGGCCTGGCTCAATCTTACTCTACTGATGGTGGCTCTGAATTTGGGGGCAAGCTTGCTGAAATGATCCAATCCCTTCCTGGACAACACAGAGTTACTACTCCTTATTATCCTGAAGGCCAAGGAATGGTGGAACAAGGCCATGCCCCTTTGAAGGCTGCACTTGTTAAACTGGCTGGTGAAAGTGGCAAGAATTGTCGCAAATTCCTTCCTCTTGTTCTCTTCTCTGATCGAATCTCAACCAAAAGAACTACTGGCTACTCACCTTATGAAATCATCTTTGGTCAAAGAGCAGTCCTTCCTTTGGATCTGGAAATGGAATCTTTCTTGGGCATCTCTTGGGAAGAGGTGTCCTCAACCACTGATCTTTTAGTTGCTAGATCCAAGCAACTGGAGCGAAGTGAAGACGTTCTTGATGAAGCTTATCAAACAATGATGAAGGCCAGAGCAAAATCCGTCCAGTATTGGGAGGACAAGCACTCTAATCAAATCAGGGAGCCCTTGAACCCTGGTGACCTAGTTTTAGCTTATAATCAATCTTTGGAAACCCAGTGGGGCAAGCTTTTCTCTAATCGTTGGAATGGCCCTTATCGAGTGATTCATCAAGTTAGGGGTGGATCTTATGTTTTGGAGGAGCTGGATGGTACTTGGTTGGCCAGAAGGTTCTCTGCTGATCAAGTCAAGAAGTTTCATTGTCGTGGGGGCAACTTATCTCAGAAGTAAGTCCTCCCAATTGTGCACCACCAGGGTCATTTGCTGCGTTTTTGTTGTAAAACTCTACTGTATGCCACATATGTGAGCACCTGGGACGCCCTCCTTGTTCTATTCCTGCCGCTTCTAGGGTTCATTTGGAAGAATCAAGATATTTTCCTCAACTTTTCAATTGCTCTCAAGATCAAGAAATGGCCAATCTTTGCTTCAATTTCTTTTGTTCCCTGCTTTTCTCTTTTTAATCCCTTCAAATTTTAGATGCAGACTAGGGACAGTCTGTAAGTTGGGGAGAGATGTGGTGACCAATCCAGGACACCACGGCAAAAAAAAAAAAAAAAAAAATTGGATTTCAGTTGTACCCCTATGGTTACCTTCATTTCCCCCCCATCTCTCAACTCCTCCCTGTCCTAGCGGTCTAGGACAGGCCTCTTGCCTGTCTCTCTGCTTTGCTTCCCTCTTCCTATGTTCAGCTCCCACTTGTTGCGCTCGCGGCCCTGACTTTTGGCAACGCGAGCGATCGTCGAACCACTTTTGACGATCCCAATCCACTCACCATCGATCCCCTCCGAATCGATCTAACCAATCATCCATCCTAACACCCTGAACCTCTCAAACCTTTCAAACGCGAACCAAAGCAATCTAGCTCCTAGACTAAGCTTGAGAAGCACTTGATCGACGAATGGCCACCTACACCCTCCTCATCGGAGTCACTTGGATCTTGATTGGTCCTCCGTGGGATCCAATCACTCCCAAGCCAAGTCTTGGCCACTTGCGACGAGTGTCGTCATTGGTTCCAAGAGAGCTTGATCCTCTCGATTTTCTGCCTAGTTTTTTGATCCAGACAGCATCCCTACTTTAAACCAAGCATCCTTACCGTGACGGTTGTGGCTCGGATTGACGTTCCACCTGGCACGAGAAAAGATCAACAATCCCGATGATGGGGGAAGATCACTTCCAATTAGAAAGCTCCTCATCCTCGCTTCCCCTACTGTTTCCGCCCCAAGTCATCTCCCCCATCGACCATCTCATCCTCATCATCCGATCCGACCGACGACCGCAAGCGACCGCTTGCAGCCGTCGGGACTTTCACCCCGTTGTCGCCGCCGATCGGGCAACGACAACCGTTGTCGACACCCGAGACCGCTGTCGCGGGTGTCCATCTGGTTGCCCGCGGTCATTCTCAACGCGGGCAACATCTCTTTTTTCTCTCATGTAATTTTTTTTTTTTTTTTTTCATTTTTTTTTATGTTTTCATTTTTTTTTCCGCACCTATTTGTAAATCTCTCTTGTACATAGTATACAGGGCCTCATGTCTATAAAAGGAGGGGCTCTCCCCTGCCTTTTGTCCTATCAGGGGAGCATCCCAGAACATCAGAGGATCCCATCATCCTATCAGACCATCATCAGTAATCAACTTATCTGTGGGTATCCTTCCCCACCTATCTGAGCCATTTATCCGGGTATATCTAGGATTGCCCCTTGATCTTTTGAGCCTCCATACTCAAACTCTGTCCCCTGTGACCTTGATCCTTATCACCAACCAATAGCCTTGCTGGTTGAAGAAGAATTCCTGTCTGTCTGAATTCTTGAGTGTGTTATACCACTCTGATCCCTTTTTCCGACCATACTGGTCTTGATCTCTCCTTGATCATCTTTCCGGAGCCAATCACGTTTGATTGAAGAGGTTTTATTAAGCTTAAAACCTGGAGTGTTATACCTCCTTTCTTCTTTGAGGTTGAATTTTGCCACGCTATTCTTGAGTCCCTTGAGAAGTGTTGGGATATTCTTGCTCAAATTCATTATTGATTTGCTTCTAGAGCTTCATAAACAAATTGTTTTTGTTTTGTTCAGCCTCCCACAGTTATCTGGTACCCTTCAAGCGCTTGATTGCGGAGAGTTGGGCAGGTTCATTGAGAACCTGGAGGTTGGTTGGGATTGAGTTGATCTTTCCTAATCAGCTGCTGACGACCAGAGTTATTAGCTTGTGGGCGTTGTTACTTACAACTACCTTGTTCTATTGAACTCTGAACAAACCTTGACTTATTTGTTCAAGTCTTTACCTGCACCATCTTGCCTCAGATAGTGTTGTTTCCATCGCTACCGACAACTCTTATCCTCTTCCCTTATTTTGATTTCTCATCCATAAGGTTCTGGACTTTGATTCCGGTTACATTTAAATATTATTGTAACTCCTAGGAGGGCAGCCTAAACAGCACCTTTCCCCTCCACAGAACTGCCCCGGCTTAGCACCGTTTGGAGTCTTACAGCAGATCTGGTGCAAATTGTATTGCCGGTCGAAACGGATGCAAGGCGCCTGACGGACAATATTGGAGAAGGCACATTGGGTGGCCAAAGGAAGAGAGCGTATGAAGAGCTCTTGGAGGAAGGTGGATGGAATGCTCTGCCAAAGCAAGCTTGGGTTGCAAGATGCAAGGAGATTTTCAAAAGGCACATCGTAACGGAAGTGCTGGTACTTTGAAGAATGTCCGCATTGATCAACAATGAAGATCTTGATACCTTTTGGTCCATGGTTGCGGAATTGACGGCAAATTGGGAGGATGCGGAAAAAGAAATAAAAGAAACTTTGTAGTTTTTTTTTTATATATATATATTTATTTATTTATTATTAAAAATAGAAATATTATTTTTTTTTTTTTAATAATAAGTGGAAAGGAAAGGAAAATGAGAAAAGAATAACACAGTGAGATGGAGGAATTGAATGATGAAATGATGGTGAAATAAGATAAGTTTTAATGGGATGGAATATGGGATGGAATGTGATTAAGTAAGATAAATGTAAAATGGAATGAAATGGGATTGGATGGGATGAAATGTAGAGTGGAATGGAATGGGATTGGATGGGATGGAATTTGGAGTGGAATGGAATGGAATTGGATGGGATGGAATGTGGAGTGGAATGGAATGGAATTGGATGGGATTGGATGGGAAAGAATCATGATTGCCGAGGTTTGCAAGGGTAGCTCGCATGGAATTATTGAATCAGATTGGGTGAATTGCAAAGGTGATGGGCTGGTTCCCACAAGGTGCAATCTTTGTCAGACTGGAAGCCAGACCATTTGACAAGGTATTGAATTTTTCCTTTGCGTAACCTGGAATCCAGAATACGGCTTACTTCCCACTCTTGATGATCAAGGACAGTGACCGGTTCAGGAGGGGGATGAGTCTTGCCCGGGTATAGGACTTGAGCTGGCTCTAGGAGAGACACATGAAAGACTGGGTGGATACCTTGCCACTTTGCAGGTAAAGTAAGTTTAAAGGCGTTAGGGGAGATGACTGATTCCACTTTAAAGGGGCCAAGCTTTCTTTTGGAGAGTTTGCAAGTTGGGCAAGTGCTGCGAATGTTGCAAGCATCAAGCCATACTTGATCTCCTACTGCAAAGGTTGGAGCCGAAGTACAAGATCGGTCTGCTTGCTCCTTATAGCGCTGATTTGCTTCTTCAAGGTTGGTTCGAAGTTGCGATTGAAGGGATTTAATTTGTTCAAGGTAATTGGTAGCAGGTTGAGAAGGTGCTACGTGAAGGGAAGAGAAAGTTGGGTTTCTGCCATAAAGAGTTTGGAAGGGCAACTGTTTGGTGGAGGAATGAGTGGAGTTGTTGTAGGCAAATTTGGCTAATGGGATCCATTGCGACCAGTCGTCTTGTTGATAGGCAACATACATTCAAAGATATTGTTTGAGGATCTGATTAACTTGCTCGGTTTGCCCATCTGTTTCCGGGTGGTAAGCCGTTGATAAGTTGCAAGTGATCTTCAAATGTTGGCATAGCAAGGTCCAGAAGCTTGAGACAAATAGAGATTCACAATCACTAACTATATTATCAGGGAGGCCATGTTTGTAAAATACATGTTCTATGAACAAGTTAGCCAAGTCTTCTGAAGAGGCCATCACATTACTACATAAGAATAAAGCCATCTTTGAGAAGCAATCTACTATTACTAGAATAGCATCATATCCACTAGAAGGAGTTAATTGAGAGATGAAATCCATAGACAGAGAGTTCCAAGGACAAGGCGGAATTGGAAGTGGCTGAAGCAGCCCATACTTCCGGTGTTTTGAGGACTTGTTAAGATTGCAATCATAGCACGCGCTAACATAGTCTTTTACTTCTTTGGTCATACCAGGCCAGTAGAAGTCTTGTGCAATCAATTGTTAGGCTTTATCCTGCCCATAATGACCAGCAAGCAGAGAATCATGCCGTGACTCAAAGATATCTAACTTAATGCAAGAATTATCTGGTACTACTATACGATTATCATAAACTAAAAAGTCATTATCATCTATACTGTAACTACTATCTAATAAGTTCGCACTTTTGCAAAGTTTGATGCACTTGGGGTCGTCGCGTTGAGCTTGTTGGTGTTCAGAAGCAAAATCTTGTAAGCGAGCGATGATCAAACTGAGTTGGGAAGATTGGGTTGAGAAGAGTGTCCTAATGTTTTCAGGATTGTTTTTGGAGAAGGTGCTCCCCCCCCTGGGTAAACGTCGTCCCAACGTGATAAAGCATCAGGAACTACCGCTTGTTTCCCAGGATGGCACGTGATTGTAAAGTGCAACTCGGATAGGTATTTGGCCCATCGTGCCTGTCTACGTGTGAGGACTTTTGAACTCATGAAATACTTCAAAGAATTATGATCAGTTAAAACCTCAAAGGATTCCCTAAGAATCAAAAGGTATGAACGCCATTTCTTCAAGCAATAAACAATTTCAAGAAGTTCCTTGTCATGAATCTCATAGTTAAGCTATGCAGCGAGCAACTTGCAAGACTCAAAAGCTACGGGGTGAAAGAGAGAAGTGGAAGGAGAAAACTGCAAGCTGACTCCTGCAATCGCATAGTCGCTTGCGTCTGTTTTGACAATAGTGCAAGCTAGCTCGTTGAAGTGAGCAAGTATCAGAGCAGTTGTGAACGCTTTCTTCAGAGCTTCAAACTCCGAAGCAGCTTGTTTGGTAAAAATAAAAGGAGTGTCTTTTTGAAGAAGGTTAGTAAGATTCACGGTTTTTTTGGCGTAACGCGCAATAAAACTTCTATAGAAATTACTGAAACCAAGGAAAACTTGAAGAGATTTAACCAAAGAAGGTGGGGGCCAGTCCAATATGCATTTGCTCTTGGCTGGGTCCATTGATAGTCCTTGCTGCGAGACTACGACACCTAAAAAATGAAGAGAAGAGGAATGGAATTTGCACTTAGAGGCTTTTGCAAACAGGTCATTCTTGCAAAGTTGCTGTAGCACCTCTTGCACATGTGCAATGTGATCTTTGAGGTTTCTCAAGTAGACTAGTATATCATTGAGATATAACACGAGGTATTTACCTACGAGATTGGAGAAAATGTTGTTGACAAAAGGTTGAAAAGTGGAAGGAGCGTTGCAGAGGCCAAAAGGCATGACGGTATACTCATAGCTGCCAAACCAGGTTCTCATTGCAGTCAATTACTCATGACCTTCCTTAATGCAAATTAGGTTATAGGCACCTCAAAGGTCTAACTTCAAGAAATAAGTAGCTCCATGGAAGAGGGTAAGAAGATGTGACATAGGCAGTACTGGATAGGCATTCTTCCGGGTTACCTGGTTCATTTTCCTGTAGTCAACACAAAGGCAAAGTCCGCCGTCCTTTTTTGGTACAAATAGGACAGGGTAACCAGTGTTCAAATCGCTTGGTCGAAGAAATCCTTTTGCTACATTTTCCGCAATGTAGTCTTGAAGTGCAATTGATTCTTGCATCGAGAGAGAGTAAACTGGTCCTGGTGCCAGAGGTGGGCCAGTAAGTTTGATCTTGTGGTTGTAAGGACGGGATGGAGGCAGTTTATCTGCTTTTGCAGCTGAAAAGACGTCAGCAAAGTCATGATAAACCAAATTTAAAGACTCTTGAATGATTTCTAAATCTTCAATCTTGTCATCTTCGAGCACCGGGTTTGAGGTGCTCGCATGGTGTAAGAGGATTAGGGAGCTCAAAATACACCTTTTGGTTGGTTTCTGTTTCTCTTCGAAGGAACAGGAAAGAGGTAAGCTGGATAGGTAAGCAATAACTCCTAAATCTGAAGAGGGAATTTGAGAATGAAGGTCAGGATATTGCAAATCTCCTGGCGGAAAATTGTCATCCAACTCAATGACAGTGTCAGGTAGGCTGTTTAATTCCTGATTGACGGAACAATTAGTGTTCTGGGGGTGCGAGGTTTGAAGGTTAATTACTCCTTCTTTCCAATTCACATCCGGATTCCAGTAAACTAGGAAATCATGGCCTAGAATGGTATCATCCATTCCGGGTATAGCCAAGACAAATAAATCCCATTTCAAGCTGGGGAAATTGGAAAATGCAAAGGTCCATTTTGCCTTTTGGGAAACCCAATAAGACGGTTCAGTCGCACTACTTACTAGATAGATGTGAAATTTATCTATCTCGGAACGCGTAATATTTTTGGAAGTGGCAAAAGATTCACTGATGAAGGAAAAATTAGCGCCGGAATCAATTAATACTTGATAAGGAGTGTTTTTGGAATGGAATAGGATAAATCTCGAACTTGGAGCACCTAGTGACTCGCAAGTGCGAAGATTTACTTGCAGTGATTTAGATAATGTTTAGTTTTCCTTGCGAGTATCAGAAAAACTACAAGCAAATTTTTTGACTGCTTAGCTGCTTCACATGCTAACCGCTTCACACAGCTGCCAACATCATGTTTACCTCCACAATACATACACAGCCCGTTCTTTTCCCTTTGCAGTTGTTCCTCACTTTGAAGCATCCCGGTTTCCTTGTCCAAGAACTTTGGAGTTTTGGCGACGGCTTTTCCTTTTGAGTTGGAGTTTGAAGTTGGGGTTGGTTTGGATGGTTTTGGGTTCCTCGTGTTTTTCTTTGAGCAGTTGTCCACCCTTGGAGCCAAGGTGGATGGTCCATGGTCGTTTTGCCAAGAGCAATTCTTGTCATGATAGCCATTATCAAGCTCAATCACTCAATCAATTAGCTGCTGAAGCAAGGTTGTCTTATGACCACTAACTGCGAGCTGTTTGATTAAGCGTGCCGGTAAACCCTTTCGGAAATGGAATAAAAGAGTGGCCTCGTTCCACTGGATGCAAGACTGCAAGGTTCAAAAATGAGAAATATAAACGGAAGCTCTACTATTCTCCCTCATAACTAAACTATTAAGTTTGTATTTGGCATTTTGAACTTCATTGGGATTGCCAAACAGGGTGAACAATTGTTTCTCAAACTTGTCCCAGTTGTTGAGAATACAAGTTGGACTGTCGTTGGATAAAAGTTTGAGGTACGTTTTGAACCACTGCGAGGCTCTACCTCCTAAGAAGGACAAAGCATACATAACTTTATGTCTATCGGAAGGGAAATTGTTGGAGTTGTTTGAAAAGATGATTTTGCAAGACTGTAGGTAGGATCTAAGCTTATGAGGGTGTTCTCCTGTAAAGTGATCAGGTTGTTTCATGCCCGGAGTGCAAAAACTAGGAGTGCTTGGACTAGATTTCTGGGCACCATGAGTGAGGGCCTGGATCAATGTCAAAAGCAGGGTTGGAGCATCGGGCTTGAGAGCAGTAGTGCAAACCCCTGGTCTACCACCAGTCAAGGTTTCATTGGAAGAATGGTTGGAGTCTGCAAATTCCGCAAGAGGGTCTGTCGGAGCATCCCCTGGAGGAGCCCAAGGATCATCAAGAGGTTCCACAGATGACAATTTGGAAGGAGAAACTGGATCTAAGGGTTTTTGGGCCCAAGGAGCGCTGGTTCTCCCTACCCAATGGATCTCATCATTGTAAGGGGCGAGGGAAGCGTTCCCGGTTGAGCAAGTACGTGACATAGAGAAAGAAGAAGTCTACTATAGGTTGGCAGGCTACAATAGATGAGTTGAGTTAGTTAATTTACTGTCACACGACCACCCCACGTACTATAGGGCAATTCTTAGATGATTGTGAGCGCAAAGGAATACCAAGTGTGAGGGAAAGTGCAAATAGCAAGACCCAGTTGCAAAGTGCGAACTTGGTTATGCAACTCAAAAAATGGCAAGATGAATGGAAGGTGTTCCAAAGAAGGAAACTCAACCTGAGTCCAATGTGATAACTAGGTTGCAGCAAAATGCAAGAACGTATGAAATTAACTAACTGAGGAGACAATCATCAGGCATGGGGATAGCCCTTATAAGGTAATCCAAAGTGACTAGATACAACCTGGTGATGAGCTAACTACAGGTGAAGCGGTGAGGCAATGAATGACAGGAACGGAATAGGAAATGCAGCAGTGGTATAGATCCGAGGTCTTAGCGTAAGTGCGAGACAATAGAATCTGAGCGTACAATTGCATGACAAATTGGGATAGGAGCGAGTGACGTTGAAGGTAATGCGAATGAGAGGTAATAGTGTATGCAGGGTAGGGACTAGTCCAATTGCAAACTATACAGTAGTTATGGCTTGTTTAGACGTAGATGCGAACTAACAAACAATGCATGACCAAAGATGGAAGTCCGAGGCTGTTGCTTTGCCAGGGAAGGAGATTGGATCTCATAATGGATGGTCAACCAGTATGGAGTTAACTGCAAAGTTTGCAATTATATACTGAGTTGGTTGCCAAGATTGGAAGGTCAGCGCGAGCCAGAGGAAATAGCGGATTGCACCATTGATGTTGTGCTTTTATTTGTGTCACGCTTTTAGACTGAGGTAGATGGTACTGAGGAGAGGACATGTTGAAGTGGTGAAGACAATAATCCTTAAGTGCAAAGCGTGACACTTGGATCTTTTAGGGAACTTTGTCAAAATGGAATCCACCAGAAACTCTTCTACTCGTCCTAAGATGGTTAAGATCAAGCCCCAGAACAAGAACTTAGGATTCAATGGGACAAATGTGTAACGCTTCTTGGACCCGTACAAGATGGCTGCTTTGGTGGATGGGGCTAGCAAATTCAATATGGCCTACCAGTTAAAATTTTTTAACTCCTCTGATGAAGTTATGGATATCATCAAGTTGTTTGAAGGTTTTTAAAGGCATAACTGGACCCTGCTGCGGGGAGAAATGTTGGCCTATTGGGGAAAAAATAGATGTAGCACAATTTACTTTGCAAGATCTAGATAACCTTGTCTCCCAGTGGATCTCCAATGCTGGTGTGGCTTCAGCTTCCAATTATCAGTCCTTTAGGAAATCTTGGGATCCCATCCAATCCTACCTTTTCCAAAACAATCACATCAACACAGTGGAAAAAATTTGAGTCTGACTTTTCCAATCTTTTTCTCTTGGAGTGCAGGAAAGAATCAAGGTCAAACTGGTTGAGTCTGGATCCATTATCACTACCAGGGATAATCAATTCAAGCTCCCTCGTTTCCTTATCCTTAGGGGAGCAGTGGATAAAGTTATGAAAGGTCAAACAGCCCTCAATTTTTAAAAGTCTAAAACTGCTGAACCAGTCCATGCCCCCTCTTTCAAAGAGTCAAACAAGATCATGAATAAAATGGAATCTGATTGCAGGCCCAAGAACCCTCAGCCTAACCAAGAAACCGCTACAATGGACAATATCACTAAACTGCTCAAAGCCTTTGAAAACAAAATGGATCAAAAGATTTCCTCTCTTGCTGTTCCTAAACCTTCTAGTGCTGTTCCTAAAAATACTATAGTCTGCTGTTATTGCCACAGGGAAGGCCATGGAACTGGTCAATGTCTTGAGCTCCAGAAGGACAAAGACAAGAAATTAGTAGAGAAAAAAGGGAATAACTTTTTTCTTCTTAATGGTGCCCTAATCCCCTTTGATTCATCTTGCCCCATTTGTCATGTGGTGGCCTCTTACCAGCCACCCCCTCCTATGAAGGCATCCTTGGCTTCTGTGGATTTCCAATCTTCTTGTGGTACTCTTCAACCCTGGTATCCCCCAGCTATTTCCTCCTCCTCTCTGGTTGGTACTTACCAATCCAATCCAGCTAGGAAGCAACATGAGGAGCCCAAACCTCATAAAGCTCTTTCCTTGCCAGCCTTGATCCTCCAAAAACCACCCAAACAACAATCCTCACCTGAGCCCTCTTCTGATGTAGAAGACATGGAGGTGGAAAAAGAACCACTCTGGAAAGGTTTCAAGATCACCCTGATCCTCATCCCTCATCTATTAAACCTCCTCACTCCCCTGATCCTGTTCCTGCTTCACCCAATCTACCTCCCTTGACCCAGCCCAAAGTTTAGTTTGAGAGGGGAATTTCCGAAGATCACCCCAATGCTGTGGAAGGGGTATTAAAGAAAATTTCTGATCTTAAAATTCCCAATCAATCTGTGGCTGAACTCCTGTCAATCTCTCCATCTGTTGCTGAAGGAATGAAGAAATGGGTTTCTTGTTGACATGTTGAAATTGGTCCTGAAGAACTCATGGTCTCCTCTGGAACTTTGATGGAGGATTCTGGCGGAACAGATCCCTCTTCTGAGTCTAGTTGTTGAGATTTCATGGCAGTGGAGTTTCACCGCGCCCGGGGACTCACTTTCCCCCCAGGGACTCTACTCAGGGCCAGATCATAGATCATGGGCTCGCAAGCGGATCATCTGGATCAGACGGTGAACATCTTATCTCAAACTTCAATGACCACTCTACATCAAAAACTCCAAGCTCAATCAAACCCAAATCATCAAGACCCTCCTCATTGTATTCTACTTTCTTCTTTTTCTTCATCCTTTCTCACTGTTGACTCTTCTCTTTTTTTGACCTTCTTTGATTGACTGCTCATTGCCTGAAATCATGCCTGGTGAGATTCATCTCTTGTATTTTCAATTCTCTTTCACCTCAAAGACTCATCATCCATTCAACCTCAGCTTGTCCGACTCGATTTGCCCTTCAAACTCAAGAACATCCCAAGTAATCAATCCTTGCCTCACTCTTGTCTCTGATGGTGACTCATACAGTCCTCATATCCTGTTTGTATATTCTTCCATTGTGCACGTTTTTCCTTTTCTTTTTTGATCTCATCTGTTCCTAATTGGGTCTGTCTCTAGCTCTCAGTGCAATATTCAATTCAGATCAACTTAATTTCTTTACGGTTAAAAGCCAAAAAGCCCTCAAACTTATTTGACCTCCAAAGGATCTACTGAGAGAGGATCCTAACTGGGCGCCATGGACGTCTTCAAGCAGACTATGCTCAAGACTGCTCTCAAAACAATCCCTTTGCTTGGAGACAACAACTATGGTATCTGGCAAGACAAAATGGACTCCATACTTGATGTTCAAGGATGTACCGCAGCCATGAACAACGATACCACCAAGCTGGATGCTTCCGTTAATGACAAACTCAAACTCCTGATCATTTCAAAACTAGACTCTACAGCACATGAGAACATTGTCAGGGTGGAAAACAGAAACTCTGCAAAACTCCTGTGGAAGGAAATTGTCCACAAGTTTGCCTCATCTCAAGCATCCAACCGAGCCAGAGTCTTCAACAGCCTCCTTTACCTCTCTTTCAATCCGGACAACATTGTTGATTTCATTACAAAGGTGAAGGTGTGTCTCAAGAAGATTGCCAAAGTGGGAATCAAACTGCCAGAAGATATCATAGCCTACCTCATCCTTTTCAAACTTCCTTTGTCTATGGACAACTTCAAAAGACAAATCATGCACTCTGAGAAGGAACTGTCTGTCAAATTGGTCCTCAATCATCTAACTCAACTGAACAACAAGTCCATGGCTCAGTCTTCCATCTCAAGCTCACAATCCAAGGGCAACGTTGCTTGGGTTTTAGTAAAGATAATAAAATTGATTTGAGATGTGTGATGAATACTTTCACTTAAAGATTTACTTATTCCAATCTAGCTGAAGTTCTCTAGGAGGATACACCAGGGCAAAATTGGGGTCTCTGGCCAGCCAGTGACTCCATGTCACCATCCAGTCCCATTTTCCAACCCATTGACTCCCTTCACCGGAAACTTCTATTCACCAATGAGGTATATTGACTTCACCAAAGTTTACATTGAATAAAATACAATTCACATGCTATTCAGCATTGTGGAAAATGGATGTCAATGGTCATTCCTAAAGGCAGAAACTAGAATTCACTTGAGCTTACACATTAATGAAACTGAAAATCACTTGGCATTCACCTTGGAAGTAATGATTTATAAAACATACCAAATCCAAATATTGTTTACTGGAATTCCCAACCCATAAAACTGGTGATCAAAAATTCTAACAAATATTGACAAGTGAATTCCAATTAATCTTGATTTTGTTTTAAAATTTAAACAAAACAAGCACACATCTGAATTCTGATGACCTTGGAGATCTAGGAAACCAAATTTAATGTTTCACCAATACATTCACATTGCTGTTTTTCAAATTTCACAGGTCTGTTGTTTTTATTTCACCTGGTTGTTTTCTTCCTTTCAAATTTGGGTTTTTGAATGAATTGTATTTCATATCACAATTATTTCCATCAAAAGAGAAAAGAAAAAATGACACTCAATTCTTGCAAAACACAACAGAAAAACATAATTGATGTTGCATCAAGTATTCCTTCTTTTTTCACCAATGGTATTGCACACTATGAATCCCAGGAACACTTTTTGCGGGTTCAGCAAAACATTCTGGGTCATCTGATGTGGAATCACACTGCTTCAAATTTCAGAATTTGATCCACTGGAACTCCTGGGTCTTGATCCCAAGTCAACCATTTTCTTGGCTGCCAACAAATAGATTGACATTAAACCTGGATTAGCAGCTGAGGAGCTGGGTGTTGATGGAGTGAGGGGCTTTGGAGGTTTTTTAGGTTTTATCCATTGTAACAGCCTGATTTCTAGGCCTTAAACCACTATTTTACTAGCTGCAGGGATTGAAAAAGTTTCAGCATGTCAGCAAAAACACAAATTAAACCATCCCCCCCAAAAAAAAACCATTGCACCAAAATACTTGTGCTTGGAGGCATGCATCTAAACACAAGAATTTTGGTGCAACAGGTTTTTTTCTTTTGAATCCGGCTTTAAGAAAAAAAAATTGCACCAAAAGGCTTGTGTTTGGAGGCATGCATCCAAAAACAAGCATTTTGGTACAATGGTTTTTTTGGGGGATTTGTCAAAAAAAAATTCAAAAACTGTTGCACAAAAATGCTTGTGTTAGGATGTATGTTAATACAAGCTTGTCTGGGCACACTCCCAATTCCCGCTTGGAACCGTGCCCAGCAGGCTTGGGTTTGTTCCCAGAGTGCTTAATTTTCCCATCCGGTTGTGTTGCAGATCTTGGCATACCTCCAAGTTCCACTCAACCAATGCCAAGCTGTTGGCACCCCCCTTCAATCACTTCCTCCCCCTTGCTTGCTCCATCCCCCTCCCCCTCACTTTCTCCCTCCCCCTTGCTACCTCCTCCTTCCTCCCTCTCCCTTTCAACCTTCTCAGTTTTACTGGCCAAGGTTCTGGCAGCTAGCGCTATGGGAATCAATATGTTTGGTCAATGGGACTTGATCAATGTTGAATTCAAAGGCATGTCTTTTCATTGCCCCAGTTGGTGTTGACAGTCTTGTACCCCTTCTGTTTGCTTGGCAATGGTGATTGCTCAGCTCCCTTTATTTTTGTATGAAAATTTTTCATTTTTTTTTCTAATTGAATAAGTTGTAAATATTATTGCCAATTTTATTGAAGAAAAGTAAAAAAATTCCCTCAATGGTTGATCTGGTGGGTGTGGCAAATTGGCCCTCATTACACAAGCATTTTGGTGCAACGGGTTTTTTTTCAATTCTTTAAAAAAAAACTGTTGCACCAAAATGCTTGTTTTTGGATGCATGCCTCTGAAAACAAGCATTGTGGTGCAACAGTTTTATTTTCAATTTTTTAAAAATAAAAAAAATCTGTTGCACCAAAATTCTTGTGTTTGGATGCATGCCTCCAAACAGAAGCATTTTGGTGCAACAGTTTTTTTTTGCAATTCTTTATGCTTGTGTTTGGATGCATGCGTCTAAAGACAAGCATTTTGGTGCAAGGTTTTTGTTTTGCAATTAAAGAATTGAAAAAAAAATTGCACCAAAATGCTTGTGTCTGGAGGTATGAATCCAAACACAAGCATTTTGGTGCAATAGATTTTTTTTTAAAGAATTGCAAAGAAAACCATTGCACCAAAATTCTTGTGTTTGGAGGCATGCATCCAAACACAAGAATTTTGGTGCAAAAGATTTTTTTTTCTTTCCAAAGAATCACAAAAAAAAACTGTTGAACCAAAATGCTTTTCTTTGGAGGCATGCATCCAAACACAAGCATTTTGGTTCAATAGATTTTTTTCAAAATAATTTCAAAAAAAAAACTATTGCACCCAAATGCTTGTGTTTGGAGGCATACATCCAAACACAACAATTTTGGTGCAACAGATTTTTTTTCTTTCTAAAGAATCACAAAAAAAACTGTTGCACCATAATGCTTGTGTTCAGAGGCATGCATCAAAACACAAGCATTTTGGTGCAACAGTTTTTTTTACTGCCTATCAGCACTTATGTGTGTACCATATATGAGTGTAATTCAAATGGTATTCACATATGGGCCTCTACAGCCCATTTGACAATCACACAGATCATGCAGGCCGGTGTGGATGTCACTGATTTGGGAAAAATGGCTGCAATACATGTGAAATAAGTCATTTTGGACACGGGCCCTCACGGGCCCCCTGGGCTGGATGGGCCATGCCAGAAAAATGGGGCTGAGGGGCCACTTCCAGCCCCCTTCTGTATTGTGGACATACCTGGCCTTTTGAGCTGGCCCAGAAAATAGTCATTCCTTATTTTTGGGCTGGGCCGGCCCGTTCTTACTGTTGCCCTTGTTGCGGCCCACACAAAGCCAATTTTCCTTGCTTCTGGCCCGCTGTGGGGCCCGAAGGCCCGCGCAGGGCCATTGGGGGGGGCAGAGAGACTCCAAATGGAGTCCCACCACCCCGGCGGGTTGTCATGGCCGTGGGGTAGCAGCCCCAACAAAGGTATGCGGCCGCAGGTCAATAGCCGCAACTGTGGGGGGAGCTTTGTTCCCCTCCATCATTGTGAGGGTGGGAGGGACAAGAAAGACCAGGCTGGTCACAACAAGGCAACCAGCGGTGGTGGGGACTTGATCACCCTACCACCAGACAGGGGCCGTCTCCCCCCCCCCATTACCAAGGGGGAGGAGTGACGGGCTGTTGGGGATTTGACCACCCCCCAGCCCAAAATAAAAGCAATGCCCTGGGGACATCAACCCCAGGGCCCCTGGAGGGGGATTTCATCACCCCCCCCCCCCCCCTGGGAATCATTTGTAAGGAGGGGGGAGGGGGGCGGCATGTCCGCTGGTTGTGGGGGAGCTTTGTTCCCCCCCATCCCTCCATCATTGCAAGGGTGGGAAGGAAAAGACGGACCAGGCTGGTTGCAACAAGGCAACCAGCGGTGGTGGGGAATTGATCACCCTACCACCAGACAGGGGCCATCTCCCCTCCCCATTACCAAGGGGGAGGAGCGATGGGCTGTTGGGGATTTCACCACCTCCCAGCCCAAATTTGAAGCAATGCCCTGGGGCCATCAACCCCCAGGGCCCCTGGAGGGGGATTTCACCACCCTCCCCCCCCCAGGGAATCAGTTGTAAGAAGGGGGGAGGGGGGCGGCATGTCCACTGGTTGCGGGGGAGCTTTCCCCCCCCCCCCATCCCTCCATCATTGCAAGGTTAGGAGGGACAAGACGGACCAGGCTGGTTTCAACAAGGCAACCAGCGGTGGTGGGGACTTGATCACCCTACCACCAGACAGGGGCCATCTCCCCCCCCCCCCTTTACCAATGGGAGGAGCAATGGGCTGTTGGGGATTTGACCACCTCCCAGCCCAAATTTGAAGCAATTCCCTGGGGCCATCAACCCGCAGGGCCCCTGGATGGGTATTTCATCACCCCCCCAGGGCCCCTAGATGGGGATTTCATCACCCCCCCAGGGAGTCAGTTGTAGAAGGCGGGATGGGGTTTGGCATGTCCACTGGTTACACCCCTCCCCCTGCTAAGATTTTGAGAGAAGAGTCCTGCCTGGCCCACAAGTGGGGCCAGGGGCTGGTTGCCCTATGCAACCAGACATGTAATTAGTAAGCAATGTCCAAGGTGTTTTGTTTTTGAACCATTGAGTCAGGTGTGGTTCAAGTGGTTTACATATACCAGTGTTGTGTAATTGAACCTTGGTGGTGGGGCTCAAGTTTCCTGGACCACACTTGGGTCCTGCCAACCCAAATTCTCATGCCTGCCTTACTATATGGGATTGCACACCACTGCACTGGCAACAGTGAAACTACAACTACATAACAGTGTAGTCCCTCCTCTTCCCACCCTCTCATGTGGATGAAATACACACAATTCTTGTTCTGTAAAGTACCTTCACTCTTTTTATAAGAAACAAGTTTCTTGTATGAAATAAATGTGGCTTTTTAAGTCTAAAATATTGTCAAACAAAGAGTTTTGGGGAGGTTCTCTGGTCAATATTAGTTGGCCTTTGCATGCTGGAGACATTGGTTCACATGCGCAAATGAATCCATTAAGGAAACCGTGCAATGTGTGGGCTTTTGTTGTTGATATTATTTTTTTTGTTTGGGCTGTGGCCGTGCCATGATCAATGTGCATTCCTTCCTGCATGTGATTTGTAGTCAAATAGGCTCAAAGCAAAAATTCACTTAGGCAAGAAAGGGCATGAATCTGTTTGAGAGATGCACTTTGAATTTGTACAAATGGTTATTGAAGTCTTTGACTTCAAATCAAAGCATGTAGCCTTTGAAGATAGATTGGTAGCCTTGTAACATTGGTTCCAACAAGAGTGGTTGTAGTGGTAGAAGAAATACAGGGATTTTTGAGATGATGATTCAAGAGCATCTTTTGCAAAAAGACATCCCTGCAAGGAAGATCCAGATTCCAGCATGAAAAGCCAAATTACTAAAAAGATTGTATTAAAGAATGCATGGAAAATAAATTCAACTAACAGAGCTCCTCAGGTGAGTATTTAGAAAGAATACAATAAACCCTGAAAGGAGAAATATATTAAAAATAGATGACTTTTGTGGGTAAAACACATTGGCACCTTTCATGCAGAAATTTGATTTATATGAAGAAAACAGAACACAGAAACTCCATCTATGATGGGAGAATGAGGGGAAAGAGGATTTATATTATAAATGGTAATTTAACACAACATGCCCCAACATTTGTAGAGGATTTTGTTGAAATGGTAGTTGGTTCTCCAATTGTGTTGGAGTCCCACCTTTCTTTTCTTCTGGAAGGTTCAGCCTGGTAGTCTTGTTTTATCCTAGTACTATTCTTCTTCCCATTACTGGTAGTGAGTGCCAACTTGGATTTGTGTCAACCCTCCATGTGAAAAATTTGCTAAGATATGATTTTGAATGCTGAACTTCTGGAAGAGATATACATGTTTTTTTTATGAAATAATTTCTTGCAAAGTGAAATGAAAGCCTTTTCTGTATAATAAATTGCATCCATAAAACATTTAAGTGACCTGTGAGTTGATTTGAAGTGATTTCCTTGTGAGCTTGCAATGAAACCTGGGGAAAATTTGGTAAAAGAATTGTTACATTCAATTGAATTGAATTCCAAGGGTTACATCCATTGCTATAGCCTGCTTTATTTTATTCTATTTTCATTTATTTATTTTTTGTTAGAAAAAAATTAGGACCAATTTAATTTCATGCAGGGATCCCTGATGTCCCCAAACATCAATTTTCACATTCATTACATAGACTCTTTATGACACTTCAATATTGGCCTGGAAAAAAAATCCCAACTGTTTGTAGAGGAGGTGGATATTTATGAAATTATAATGGTGACTCTGTGACAATTGAGAATTGCCCAAACTGAAAACTTGATATGATTGTTTCAATTCATTCAACCAAAAAAATTCCTTTGAGGAACACACAAATCAATTTTGCTGTAAAAAAGTTGACATTCTTCAAAAAATTGTTTTTTTTTGGAAAATACTCTTGTATTATTATCTTGTTCACAATGCCAGAATTCAAATTTCATGATTTGGGAAATAAATTTGACTTTCAATTTCCCAAAAGGTGAAATCAAGTTGATTCTAATTCCCAGAAGCAGTGAAATCCTTTTCAATTTCATTTTCAATAAAGGTGAAACCCACAAGAAATATTGTGTACAGCATTGTGAAAAATTAAAGCAATCATTGTGATTTCTTATGAATACTTTGATACTTACAGGGGACAACAGTGGCCACAAATAGTGACTTGATTTCACTGGTCAGCCAGAGACCCCAATTTGGCCCTTGTGATATTGTTCTGGTTCCTGACTATGAGCTTGTTAGAAATTTTAGAACTTCCTGGGCTTTCAAAAAGGCTAAATTAAATAATTTTACTGAAATAACCTCTGACCCAGTTTCTTCTAACACTTCTGTTGAATCAGCTTATAGTTTGATGTTATTGCAAATTATTGCTAGATTTTTCACATTTTTTTGGTTTATGAAATTATATTTTGTGTGGTATTGTAAACATTTTATTTTTGTCAAAACTAATTGCGCTCAGATTGATACATGCAAGATTAATATACAACTCCACTTGTCTGGTAAAATAGCCAATTTCCAGGTCAAAAGTACTCCAGTGCCCACTTTAACCCATGACAAATTCAACAATTTTGACAAGTGACTTAAAATAGGTTTTATTGAAAAATGATGTAAATTTCATTATGCTTCCAATTCTGGAACAATGAACAATTTTCTCCAAAAAACTTTCAAATTATCAAAGTGTGAGAGTTTTTTGAAAACTAAGGAAGCCTGTTTTTATAATTTTTTTAAAAAAAAATTTAGAAATTGCTGCACTTTCAAAGCCAATACTCCTGTGATTTTCAAATTGAATCAATTCAAAAACTGGAATATTTGTCCACCATAATGTGCATTAAAAATTTTACAACCTTGATTGATTTGGTTTTTGTTTTACAAAATATTTATTCTCAGGTAATGAAAAATCACCTTCAACTGAGAAGCCTCTCACCCCACCAAATATTTCTGGAAGCTTCAAAAATTATTCATTGGTTTTTTTAATTTCTTTGCTGAAGCATAGGGAACCAAGGATGATATTAACATCTGTAAAAGTATTGAGGATACAGAATATGAAGTACAATCATCAAAAGGGCAAAATAAAAACTAATTTAAATTATTCTTCAACATTATAAGCCATCTTTTATCTGATTTTTGAAATCAATTTTGGTATGTCAGAATGAGATGTGATGCATAAAATTTGATTCATTCTTTAAGACCTGTAACATACCTCAAACAAACAGGCCTCTTTTTATCACTTGTATATATTTGATAGAAAAACAACATCTAAATCCTAATTATCACATTTCCATGAGGTTTTTTTAAAATTGATTTGGTGATTTGAGACATTCTTTGACATAGAATGGTTAGTCATTCTAAATTTTTTGCTATTAAGTATTTGCTTTTCATAAAAATATTTCTTTCCCTTTTCTTTATTCAGATAGTGTTCCCATATCTTTCATATACAATTTTTTCTTATGCAATAAGAAATCAACCTTCCTTCACTTTTAAATAGAAACACAAAATGGGATATATCTGAGTCTAGAAATTAAACTCATCAATCACTGAAAAAAACATAACAATAATTTGTACCACTCAAATTCCATTTCTTAAAAAATGACCAAATTGAATCCAGAAAAATAACTTTGGCTGCAAAAAAAAAAAGGAAGACATTGAACAAAAGCTCAAAACTAATTTGGAGCCATTTCCAAAAAACTGGACCAAAACAGAGAGATGGCTGCATGATCAGCACACTTCACAAGTCATGGTTCATAAATTGCAGAAGATATTCAACCAGGAAGCTGAAGAATTGGATATTCCAGTGGAAATAATCCAAAATTTCTGGGGTTTATGGATGGATAGGCATGCTTCACTTGGACTGGGTAAGTTACTATCTTTTTAAAAACCACAGTATTACATTTCTGACATGTGTCCATTCAACTACCAGCTGCCCCTTTGGTTACGGATAGAATTTGAAATTCCATTGATAACTAAATATTTATGATGCATAGATATTGTTCATATTCATGATTATGGATCTAACAATTTTGGCTGCTATGTGATAATCCAATATTTCCCATCATTTTTCAATTATTAAAGATAAGAGTTTGAATATGTCTCATGATTGATGCAAATTGTTATCAAAAAATCCTTATGCATGGAATCAGAAAAAGAAGCCTCATTTCACTGCCATGAGTGGAAATAAAAACAAGAATGATATCCTCACTGTCCCAATGTTGGTTGGTGTGCCATTTTTTTCATTGAAAAATTAATTTATGTTTCAATGTATATCACAGGTGATTTTGAAATTATTTTGAGCTCTGCTCACAGGAAATTGAATCATATTATTAAAAATGATTCTTCATGTTTTCCCAACAGATATCTCACACCCAAAAATATACCCTATTTCTATTTTCCATTGCCAATCTATAAAGTGTTGAACTGAGCTAAAAATATTTAGTAGTGCAATCTATCATCAAATTAACCAGGTTATCCAGAAAAACAAATCAACATTGAATTCAGTTGAAATCCATCTTACTAATACCCAATTGGAAAGTTTGAAATATTAATAAAATCTGAAGTGTTACAAAACCAATATAAAACTTTCCTATTTTAATTAATTTTCTCACCAATCTCTCATCACCCAAGGAGATGGAACATTAAGGAAAATAACAAGGTTTATCAATAGTCATTGGCAAATTCTTGCTTTGTATCATTCACAAGATCCTACCCAAATCATCCAATTGATGTTCAATTCCAACTATAGTGAAATGAACCATACTTATTAAAGAATTAAGGGAAAATAAAGGGTAAAATCTGCAACCATTTTCATTTCATTTTGCTTTGATTTCATAATTATTGTTGAAAAATGGTATATTGGCATAAATTGAGGGAAAAACATGAATTTTGTTAAGAATATTTACATGTAACTACAAAAAATGAGGAGGAAATTCAGAATAGCATGTTTCACATAAATCTTGATTGAAAAACCTGCAATAATTGTCCAATTCCTTCAGTTACTTTTACCCTTAGTCCTATTTTGTTCATCCACAGAAGAATAGGTGCTAACGTAATCATCAGATGACCAGGTTATTTGGATATTATGACCACATGTAATACATTCAGACATATATTCTGTGTTTCCTGGGTTTTCTAAATCAATTAAAACTTAATTTCTAGCTGGAAAGATGAATAAATAGTCCAAAATTTTACCCATACCAATCCTCAAAATTCAGTTCTATGCACAATATTAATGTTAGGGTAATGTTAAATTCACAACTCTTTGAGTTGTGTACACGGCTGAAATGGGCTGTGTGGCATGCTACACAACTCAAATGGGCAATGTGGCATGCTACACGGCTTAAATGGGCCATGTGGCATGATACACGGCTCAAATGGGTTGTGTAGAGTTGTAAATAACTCAAATCTATTTGTGGTCTGTGCCACAAAATTGAAAAAGAATTGCAGGCTTAAAAAAAACTAAAATAAACTAAATGAAAAAAAAAAAACAGAAATAAACTAAAAAATCAAAAAATTTTGATTTTTTGGTTTAAAAATAAAATTTAAAATTTAAAATATAAAATATGTAATATAAAATATAAAATATGAAATATGAAATATGAAATATGAAATATAAAATATAAAATATAAAATATGAAATATGAAATATGAAATATGAAATATGAAATATAAAATATGAAATATAAAATATAAAATATAAAATATAAAATATAAAATATAAAATATAAAATATAAAATATAAAATATAAAATATAAAATATAAAATATAAAATATAAAATATAAAATATAAAATATAAAATATAAAATATAAAATATAAAATATAAAATATAAAATATAAAATATAAAATATAAAATATAAAATATAAAATATAAAATATATAATATAAAATATAAAATATAAAATATAAAATATAAAATATAAAATATAAAATATAAAATATAAAATATAAAATATAAAATATAAAATATAAAATATAAAATATAAAATATAAAATATAAAATATAAAATACAAAACATATAAAATAAAATAAAAATAACTAAATTCATGAACAACCCCGGGGGGTTTTATAACCCCATACACAGGTCTAAATGGTTGTGTAAAGGGGTAAAAAAATCAAAAATGCCCATTATTGGGAGTATATGCCACCCCAGGGGTTGTGCGTGTTTGGAACAACCCTTTGGAGTAGTATATGGGCCCCCACGCGTTGAGGGGCCTTACACAACTCCCAAAGTTTTTTGGGGCCCTAAATAACTCCCACAGGTCGTTTGGGGCCCTAAAAGACTCCCACAGGTTGTGTGGGGCCCTACACAACTCCCACAGGTCTTTTGGGGCCCTACACGACTCCCAAACGACTGGAGTTGTGAATTTATCATCACCCTTAATTTTAATATACTTGTACAACATTTTAAGATGTTGTTCATACCAATTTCTCTGCTCATCCAAGTCATTTTTTGAAATACCCAGTTTCAATTAAATATTTCAATGGGTATTTGTGTATGTACAACGGGAACATGTAATTTCTGAACAATCTTCATTTTAAGTTCATACAAAAGCCATTTCATCATTTTATCACTCAAACTCAGGGTAAGAATTTAAATATGTTTTGGCGATGAATTATTTTACCCTATGAGGGCATTTAAAAATGTGTGATTCATCCCATTAATAAAAAATTCAAAAAATAATATTCTAAACAAAGATGCACTTTCAAGGGAGATGCAAATGTCACATGTGGTGATTGTCTAACTTTAGCAATCATTCAAAATATTTTCTACCTGATGCAATTTTTTTTCCTTTCAATAAAAGATGGATCCACTGTCTCATATTATGAATTTTTCATTTTGAATAATATTAGGGCATATCAGAGTTAGCAAACGGTCCATTAGAAACCTGCCATTTTTAATAGCGGTTTTCTGAAATACACATACCCCCTAACTGGTGTATTTCAATATGGCAGGTTTCATTAAAATGGCAGATTTCAAACTTCAAACCCGCAATTAAACCCGCCATTTATGCATCATCATCCATCCACCATCCATCACATATAAAAAACCCATTCACATCAGCAAATCCATACCAATCCCATTTTCATTGCTTCAGGAACATCTCATCTCCATTGCTTCACATCTCCATCCCTTCACATCTCTATTGCTTCACATCTCCATTGCTTCACATCTCCATTGCTTCACATCTCTATTGCTTCACATCTCCATCTTCACACAAACACCATCATCATCTCATCACCCCACATCATTTTTTTTTTGGTTGTTCAACCAAGAATCCTAGGCTGATTCACTGGGTTTTTTTTTGTAGACAAAACTAACCCAACACCTCACCCCACCTTACCACCCACCTCAACCCACCAAACCACCAGTCCACTCTCCTCCTCACCCACCACCTTTTTCAACACTAGTAAGCTCTCCTTATCCTCCTCCTGATCCTCCTCATCATCAGAAGCTAACCAATTGTTCCATCCCCCTCCAGGCATATTCAGGTCCTCAGGTAAGCTCCCCTCCCTCCTCCTCCTCCTCCTCTTCCCTCCATCCTAGCTGAATCCTCCCTCTTGCTTGCTCCTTCACCCCCCCCTCCTTGCTTGCTTGCCGGCCGCACCACCGGCCCCCACCACCTCCCCCCCTCCTTGCTTTCTGGCCCCACCACTGCCCCCCCTCCTTGCTTGCTTTCCAGCCCCACCACCTTGCCCCCCTCCTTGCTTGCTGGCCCCACCTCTGCCCCGGCCTCCTTGCTTTTCCGCTGGCCCCACCTCTTCCGCCCCCTCTTTGCTTGCTGGCCCCAACTTGGCCCCCCGCCTCCTTTCTGGCCTGCCATCCCCACCTTGGCCCCCCTGCCTCCTTGCTTGCATGCTTGCCCCACCTTGGCCCCCCCCCCTCCTTGCTTGCCCATCAGCGCCACCTTGGCCCCCCCTCTCAATCCTCCAGGCCCACCATGGCCCCCCCCCTTGTTGCTCCCCAGCCCCACCTTGGCCCCCCCTGCCTCCTCACTGGCCCGCCAGCCCCACCTTGCTCACCAGGCCCACCACTGCCCCCCCTCCTTGCTTGCGGGCCCCACCTTGGCCCCCCGCCTCCTTGCTTGCCCGCCAGCCCCACCTCACCCCCCCCCCCACTTGCTTGCCTTCCAGGGCCACCTCTCCCCCCCTCTCAATTGCCGCAGCCTGCCCCCCACCCCCCCCCCCCCCCTTGGACGCCCCCCAACGCCTGCCTGCCCGGCCAACCAACCTCCCCCCCCCCCTCCCTGGTTCCCAGGCCCTGCCTACCTTGCCCCAGGCCCAAGGAACAACCCAAAGGCCCGGCCCAATTCCATCACACCCCGGTAAGTTTTTTTTTTCTTTTTTTTTGGTGCTGATGTGATTTTTTTTTTTTGGTACCGTTTTTTTTTTTTTTTTTTTTTTTTTGGTGATCACGTTTCTGGGGAACTTGGGATCAAGTACAGGTTTGGTTTCATTTTTTTTGATCCAATCTTGTTTCACCAATGATTTCCATTTGACTGACTGTTTTTTTTTCAATCCCTCAACCGCTATTGGTGAATTTCCAATTCTTCTCCCACCCCCCTCAAAATGTTCCACAAACATTCAAATCCTGTGTTGTTCCTCACCCCAATCTAATTATAGGATTTGGAGGCAACAAGATGAAAGTAGATGGCTTGAAAAACACCCAGAGAGGTGGGAATAGTAGGGCTGCTTGCCAAAAGAGGCTTCAATCCCCCTCAAAATTTTACACAAACAATCAAATCCTGTCTTGTTCCTCACCCCAATCTAAGTATAGGATTGGGAGGGAACAAGATGGAAGGAGATGGCTTTAAAAACACACAGAGATGTGCAAAGAGTAGGGCTTCTTTCCAAAAGAGAATCTCTGAGTATTGCTTTTTACTTTCAGTTCCAACCAGGAAATCAAATGGAAAACTTATTGAAAACACAGATGAATATCAAGTATCTGATGGCCAATTTGTTTTTCCTGACCTGGGCTTTGGAATTGATTTCAAGAGAAAAGGTTTTGTCAAAATGGTTTGGGCATCCAATAAGTACAAGCACTGTACTTTTCCTGCTGTGTAGACTGCCACTCACACAAGAATGGCAATGTCAATTCAAATCAAAAAAAAAACCTAGAAACACTTGCAGGTACTTGGCTAGTGGGAAAATATACTCCAGGAAAAAAATATAAATAAGAAGAAAAAATCTTTTTTTATTGGTGGGGTTCAAAATAGTCTTAAGCATTGTTGGAATCAAAAATGATTTTTTTTTTCTTTTTAAGTTTTTCATCAAAGAAAATATACTTACAAGCCCAGAATTTGAGTAATCTGCTTTAATTCATCTACTGTTCTGCTGCTACCAATGTATGCTGCAGCCATTGACCACTTATCCTTTTTTTCTGTTTCCAGTTTTTCCCTCTCCATTTGCATTTGCGCTTGCTATTGATCCTTCTCCTTTTCATCTTTTTGAAATTCTAGCTCAGCCTGTTTCAACTTCCACTCAGCATCCCATTTTTGCTGATGAGGGTCAAAATATTTCTCTCTATTTAATTTGAATGTTTTCCAAGAATAGCAATGCATGGATGCCCTTTTTTTGCAAAAAGGTAAGATTTTTCCCTAATAGGAAAGGATCTCACTGGAGGAGGGTCAAGGTGTTCTGGAACCTCATATTTACATAGTTCAATCAGATATAGTTACATTATTTCCCATAAAATCAAATCAAGCAAATCGCCCATGAAATTTTGTGCACCACCAACGGTCAATTCTGCTTTTGAAACATATTGTTCCTCAACTGTAAGCCTAGATGAGGATGCAATTGGGTCTTAAAATTTTTTATTTACCCAATCCCTTGCTTCTTCCACAGCTTTGTTACAGGCACTATCAATTAAGTACTTGAATGCAGAAATTTTGAAACCAGGGAGGCTAAGGCTTGCCATGGTTTTGATAATCCAAAAAAAAACAATTCACTTCATTATTCCAGTCAACCTTTTTAAAAACTCCAAATTTTCCTCACTTTTGGGTTGAGAGAAACAAAATTATCCAAAGGTGGATTACTTTGTATGTTCTTTAATCTTTGCCAATAGGCAGAATTTTTTATTTCCTCCAAGTTCCTTTTTGTGGCCAATAGTCCCACAATTTATGAAACATCCCCAAATTCAGGGTTGGGGGCACTCAAGTGTGGTCCAGGGGTGCCTAGGTACTTGCCCCTAATTACCGCCTAAAATGGCCCATTTGGGGTTATATTTTCCCACATGAGTTTTTCACAACATTTGCAACCCCCAGGAGGTTGCAAAGTGGTTGGAAACTACTAGTTTGAAACCTATTTTGGTTGCACAAAAGTAGCATACAAGCCAAATGGGTTTCAAATGAATATTTTGCAACCCCCCAGGGATTGCACAAGTCTTGAACAGTTTCATTTGCAACCCTTTGAGCTGTGAACTTCTGTTTAAAACCCAGGGTTGGTAATTGCTCACTGCCCAATAATAAATAATAAATAATAAATAATAAATAATAAATAATAAATAATAAATAATAAATAATAAATAATAAATAATAAATAATAAATAATAAATAATAAATAATAAATAATAAATAATAAATAATAAATAATAAATAATAAATAATAAATAATAAATAATAAATAATAAATAATAAATAATAAATAATAAATAATAAATAATAAATAATAAATAATAAATAATAAATAATAAATAATAAATAATAAATAATAAATAATAAATAATAAATAATAAATAATAAATAATAAATAATAAATAATAAATAATAAATAATAAATAATAAATAATAAATAATAAATAATAAATAATAAATAATAAATAATAAATAATAAATAATAAATAATAAATAATAAATAATAAATAATAAATAATAAATAAAATAATAATAAATAATAAATAATAAATAATAAATAATAAATATCAAAGAAACTACTTTATATTTACATTTCCTTTATTTTTTCTCTCAAATTTCCTAATATTGTGTCAATTCTTTGATGAATGCATTAGATTAATCCATATCTTATGATCAAGTTTTTCTATTATTAAATCTCCAATTTTCAAATTAAAAAGCTTTTTTTGATTCATTTCCTCCAAATTCACCCTTCCTGAAGTTTTCTTTGTAATTTTGCGTCCTTCAAATAGAATTTCAAAATTGATCTTGAGAATTCAATTTCATGAAACGTGATTTTTTTTTGATAATTTCTCTTCCAAAGCAAAATTATGATCTTCTGATTCATTTTCAATTCACTTTCAAGATTTTTTGATATTCCCTGAGAATCATCAGTCACTCAATTTATTGTTGAAGCTTCTGCAATTGGAATACTTTTTGATGCTTCTGTTACTTTTCAAAACTCTTTGGTTTTAAAAATTGTTTTCCATGAAATACCATTTGTTGAAGAATTTTATAGGGAGAAGGTTGTGAGGTAGTGAATTCTAGATATCCTACAAATTTTTTAATTAATGAAAAGATATTGAAAACATTATGTTCTATTTCAATTTTCTTTCTAAAATATCTCAAAATTTACCATTAAAAATTTCACCATGGAATTTCATTTTTTGGAAGTGCTTAGATCATTCAACCTCAATCAATATAATAACTCTTTTCTTTGGTCCACCTCCAAACTCAAAGTAGGAATCAAATAACTGGTGGTTTGTTTTCAATTCATTTTTTTTGTTTTTTGAGAATATTTTCAAGCAATCTTTCAATTTTGACATCATTTTCATTGATTTATATTTTCATGCCCTGCAGTTTCATGCCAAGAAACTTCATAACATATGATACAATTATCAAATTAAATCTTAGAACAATATGGAATTTGGTTATAATAACCACATTGAAATGAAAAATTTGAAGAACTGTATAATAAAATTCTTTAAAATGGGTCCAATCATTTTTATTAAATTCAATAAATCATTGAGAGAATCTGCAAATATTTTTCAGAAGTATTTGGTGCTATACCCATGAAAATATTATGGTGTATCAGAGTTTGAATTCTCAAAAAATTAAATGGCTGGTTTCAAGCCTATTCATTTTTTATTTCAAAATTTTATTTTTTTCAGTTAAAACAATTGATTCATTTTTTATTTTGATAAAAAAATATTTTTTGCAAAATTGATATTTTTCCTGAAATAAGCTATTTAAATTTTTCAAGATTTCAACTCTGATATTCCCTATTATTTCTTTTAGCCTGAGCAATTAATTTTATTAGATCTAATTGAAACATCTATCTTAAAATACTGAGGGAATTCTTTCACACTTTCACCATTTTTTCCAAATTTAAATTAAATCTTTAATTCTTCATCAAAGAATTATGTTTACCTCAAATCAATAAGTATTGAATTAACTGGTGAAATGGAATGAATATTTGAATTTCAGTCATAGGTTTAATTTATGGTAACCTTCAAAAAATTGGATCACCTATGTTTTCATTTGTATTTCTTTTCATCACTTCAACCTTTTCACATTCCCATATTTGAGACAAAATTCCTAATGTCATTTGATCATGTTTTTACTTGAAACTATAATTATCCTTCATTTTTTTGAAAGAAAAACTATATTTATTTGGGGCCATCAATCATTAATTGTCTTTGAATTATGATTCCATTTACCTGCCATCCTTGAATTATGTATCTGCTCATTAATAATCAAAAGATTCAAATTTCTTTGAAAACATTCATCAGCCCCCAGATTTTTCTCTTATCATCTATTGTGCCCATATTTCCCGTCACTATAGGCATAATGTATTTGGGATGTAATTTCAAGATCAAGAAAGAACCTTTTTTCAATAAGACTGATGATGTTTTTGTATCTTGTAATAGTTTCCTCATTTATTTTTTTTTTCATATGCTTGAGGAATTTTATGTGTTAAAGTAAAAAATTTGACTTGTTCCAGTTTCTTTTTCAGTGGAAACTCATCCCAATCATAAAAATATTGCCAAAATTTTTACTTTGAAGACTGAAATTTGAACTACTTCTTTACAATTTCAAACATGATTTGAATTTATCAGTTGTTTTTTCTGGTTATCTCTTTGTACAATATCCATCTATAAATCTTCCTAAGTACCCAGGGTTTTCTTGTGAAAAAAACTTTCCCACATTTTTTTTGGATTGTTCTGATTGGTTGTTTCTCTGATCTTGTAATGATTTTTTCTCTTTAAAATTATCATTCAATTTATTGGGAATAGACTATAAGTTAAACCTCATTTAATAATTGTGGTAGTCCAATTGTTCATGTGAATCAATAAGTTGAAAGATAATAACAACTGAAATTCATTTGACCATAGGAGGAAGAGCTGATAGAAATGATTCTGAAAAAACTATATGCTTTGGTTTGATTTTTCTGGTTTTTGTGGTCTTTTTTAGCCCATCTCTCCTTCTTTTTTTATTTATTTGAAAATTCAACTGAATCAAGCACTTTTCTGCATAAATTCCAACACCATTGGGTCTTCTTTGTGAAACCACTTTGAGGAACTTGCACAGTTTCAAAAAAATATTAATATCATTGAAAATCAAGTATTTGTGGATTTTTTTTATCTCATCTCACAATCACCACTGGTTAACACAAGGAATCACTAAATAAAATTGATCCTTACTTTGGACTGATTCTTTCTTTACTTGACCAGAGCCTGTGGAGGGTGATTTTGAATGATAATTTTCCTGTGAGGATTTCTTAATTGGCATTCTTGGTCACTTGAATTTGAGCCTATTTGGACCAGACTGCAGAACAAAAAAGTAATGGTGGAAGTCACAAAGCTGAAATGAAATAAGGTTGGTAGCAAAGGACTTGCAATCAGTTAAGGATGGAAAGGTTGAGATTGTGGTGAGGGTGTCATAAAATTTGTTGAAGGCCTTGATAAACTTTTGAGCCTTTCTTTTTTGAAATATATATATTATCTATCTTTATAAGAATATTGGTTTTTTGAGGGTTGCAAATTACCAAAGTTGACCTTCAAAACCATTGAGTAGCAGGTGTTGTTCTCCACAATCTTAGCCACAAACTGGATGCAGGCCATGCATCTACTTCACTCAAACTTTTGCACAAGGCAAAAGGCTTCCCCCCCCCTATTTGGGGGCAATATACACTAGTATCTATATATATATTGTGGGTAAAGCTGATACCCAACCCCCTGGGAAAGTAATTGAGTTCATTTGGGTTTTTATAGCACATCTTCAGTTTTTTTTTGCTGAAACATGCCTTTCTTTCTGGTGGGCTTGGTAACTCTTATGCCCCTAATGTATACAATGCCAATATTGTTAGCATCAACTCTTCTACATGGTCCGGTAATCTCAAGTAAGTCAAGAATTTGAGTGCAGGCCTATTTGCCGGTTCCAGAATCCAAGTCGTTGCAACCTAACTACTGTTATAATGAACAATCCAAATTTGTGTCACTTTCATACTGTGAGTACAGGCCCATACGGTTTGATAAGGTATTGAGATGGGAGAATAATAGTACATTAATGATTAATTAACAGGCATTAATAGGTATTTCAGCAAAAAGGAAATAGCTACCGATCTATCTCCTAAGTGCTTCCATCCTGGCAATCTAAACAAGCCATGCCTCATCCCACAAAAGCTCATGATGAGGTCATGGGATTTTAAGGACAATCTGGATTGATGTTTCTCTCGACATCCTATCAATTCTTGGAAGCAGTTTTAGCTAGGGGTCGATCTCAATAATCAAAATATCGGTTTTGTCTTGTTGGATGGTGCAACTGTGACCACTTTTGCGCTTGCTATGAGCGTTTCGGTCAGCTTTCTTATGATGATCGGGGGTAATGACAGCATTATCGGTTGGGTGAATAACGTTGAGCTTCTGGTAGGCTGCTATCATCTATTTGAAGAAAATATATGTAAATTTGGTCAACGAAATCAAGGACTCATCGGATTGTGTTCCACAAATGTTGGATTTTTGTTCCTACAACGATTTAGCGGCAAGCAAAATGAAAGCGAAATCGAGGTCAACTACCACAAATCACTTACGGCTAGTTCCGCTGACGATTCAGCTTGCAATATGCTTTCCGCCCTACTGGGTTGCCATTTGCGACATCTGGAATTTTGTGAATGTGGCATAAAAGATCCCATTCCAAGTCGCAGGGAAATGCAACAAATGCAACACATGCATCAGGCGCCCCGCCATTCAAGTATAAAGTAAATTAAGAACAATTTGGTAATAAAAAGCTGATGACCCTGAGGGCGTAAGTAGAACTTGGACAATGATAAAACCAAGTCACGAACCTCATGAAGTTCTCTTGACCAGGAGTCAGTCCAAACAGACTGGCGTTTTGACGAGCTAAATTGAGACTAGTGGAGCCTCGATCTTGCTCTTGAGAGAGAGGACTCTTGAAATTGTTTGTGTGCGAGAAGACAGGATCAACAGCTGAATAATCTCGAGCTACCTTGGGAGCTAATCTTCTACCGATCTCAAGAAATTTGTCGCATTGGTTTTTGCGGCTAGGGGAATAAAACCGACCCGAGATACATTCTACATGTAGATGATTCATTTCTTTGGGCTTGGTGATTTGTCTGAATCTGTACCCTGCCGGTGGCTCCGGCATCCATTTCTTGGATTTTTTCTGTCTTTGTTTTTCATTCGTCTTTGTGCTTGATGAGGAAGTTGGGTTTGATTTTTTTTCACTTCGGACTAGGTCAAATATTTTGCCCATGACAATTAATTTTTTCCCTAGTTCATCCCGGTAGATCCCCTCGATTTTCAGAAAGTAACAGATGTCTTTAGGGTTGATGGGGCTTGATGATTTTTCAGGACTATCACTCGTAAATCTTCCTTTCGACTTAAAAACCAAATCTCCTTTCAGGTCGTTGAGACGAACCACATCGTGCAACCAAATTTTTTCTGCGCCCCACCATATCCCCTGAAACCAAAGTTTGGGCTGATAGGGGGCGCTTTTGAATGGGTCCACTTGGGACTTGAATGGAAGTTTCCCGTTGGGATCAGGATCTGGGTCGGTATCATATCGGTCGTGCGCGACCCAAAACTCTTCTAAATTTGCAGCAATTTGAAGGGCAAGCTGAAAGGTAACAAGAATTTCTTCTGCATCGGTGAGACTTCGGAGTGTTGGCCGCATAGATTTGTGCCTGTTCTGAACATACTGTGGAATTTTCATTCCGGGTCTCTTTTTCATTCCGAACTTTTGTTTCAAGTCGACTGTTTTGAATAGCCAGGGCAAAATTTGTGCTTCTTCGCGGATCACAATATCGGAGAGGCCAAGAAGTCGTACTTTCCACTTATATCTCTGCTGATTTTCGAAACCACTTGTAATATATGCCAAGGGGGAGTCCTTATGCCGATCAGGGTTGTGTTTGAGGAACTTGCGAGATTCACTCCCGTCTTCACCGCTGTCTTTGACATCGTCTTCAATTGAAATGAATGCCCGACTCTCGCTGCATAGGATGATTTCATGGCACATGCCTGGCCAGAACTTGATGCCCAACTCGGGAGCGATTTGAAAAGACAGTTGTTCAGTTGTTCCAATCGGCAGGTCTTCAACCGAACACCAAACTAGTTCATGATTTCGAAAATTTGATCGATCTTCCAAAAGATCGCGGTTTAATTCTTCGTTAAGGTAAGGACCTTGAAATTCGTAAGAGGTTGAGACGTTATTCCTAGTGGGTGATAGAGATCTCTTCCGACGTTTTGAAGAATCTACTGACTGATTGCCATCATTGTTCGTTTTAGAGACCGAGCTATTGTTTCTACTGTCGTATGAGAGGCCCAGAGCCAAGTTGACTTCGAGCTGATTCTTGACGCCAGAGCAGTATTTACAGAGACATTCGATCGTTCGATTTGTGGCAAGCCAGTGAAGATGGGGCAGAAACTCGTTTGCTGTGCGAAATTTGAGCACGGTATTGGAACCTTAAGAACAATACGAGATCCAAGGTGTGATTTTAGACCTGTCAAATCACGAAAGAATATATTAACGAGAGAAAAGAAATTACTAACCGAAGAGGTATTGATCTTCACGGGTTCCTTTAACGTAGGTATAGAGCTGATAATCACCAGGGAAGTCTTTTAGTTTCCATTCTTCCTTTTGACTATCTAACCAAAAAAAGAAACAGGACGGGATCAGCATGACGGGAGATGGTATGTAAGCGACGAGGTGTCGTGAGGCTTCGGCATGGTATGAATTCGCCTCTTGAAATACCTCAGAAGCGCTGGCTTAGAGCCACAACCAGGAGGAGGCTGCTCAAAGAAAGAAAATCCTAACTTTTGGAAAATCCAAAAATGTCTGCTAAACCTCTTCCTAGAGTAGATAGCCATTTAGATTTACACCTTTCATGAGATACTACCCATTGGCATGCGAGACCTTTTGAATCCAAAACGTGCCCGACGCTGGGCCATTTAATGGGATTACCATCCGTTTTCAAGCATTCGATTAGATGCGGACCCGTTGAACTCTCTGGGTTTCTGTGAATTTCGATCGAAAGGGAGGAGGATGAATGGGAATTCGAGGGGATGTCATGCTTCCTGGTTGGAGAAGGAGATCGTCTGGTGGGATGAGAATCAGCCATTGCTAAGCATTGACGGTATAGATAAGAGGGCCAGCAGATGAATTGGTCAACAAGAAGACCGACAAACCTCCGGCTGTAGTTGCGACGGCTGCACCGCTGAAGCGACAGCACTGCGGTGCTGGCTCAAAGGACAGGAGACTCGCGCGCGTTGCGTCGCCCTGGGGCCCGATAAACCCATAGTGCTGAATACTGTTCGAAACAAGATGCCACCAGCGGGACATTTCGCAGATGGTCCCCGAGCGGTTTTGTCCAGCACTCTCTCCAGTAGATACACGGAGAGTTTTAACGGAAACATGTAAACCTATTTCTCCTTTCAATTTCCCGTATCTTCTATTGTTTCCTTATCTTCTACCTACTGCTTTCCATTGTCTCACCTCCACTCGCTCCTCATCTCTTTCTGATCGCTTCCTTAGTAGCTATAATTACTATATAAACTCGTTGTATTCCCCCTTCTATGTATCTCCTCATCAGTTCATTCTTGTCTTTATTTGGCATCCAATCTCCCAATTAATCTACCCAAAACCTTTGACTGTGACATTATGAACCAATCTTCAAAGATAAATTCCTCCTAAACTCTGGGATTCTACTAGCTAAGAACCTAATAACTTATACATAAACTAAGAACCCTTAATCTCTTAAGAAACAAAACATCTAGATACAAGCAAGAAAGGATTTTCTTCCTCAAATAAAGTTGTATCCCCATAACTTAGATATCAAGTTATCAAAATGACCACAAACCCCCCCTCCACCTCAGACATGAACTTAGATACCGGCCTATTAACCCAAGACCTCCATGCCACCGGATTAGACAAACACCCTTCCCCTGGAGTCACCCTCCTTCACAAAACCTTTGAAACACAGCAAGAAAATTTTAAAGCAGTCAACCAAAATCTAACAGCTGTCACAACAACCCTTTGAGTGGTGCAAGAAGAACAATCACAAGACAAACTCCTCATCCAGAAACAACAAGCCCTCATCACCCAACAACTTGAGATAATCAGCTCCCAGCAATCATCATTGATAAAAACTACCAACTCCCAACAGAAGATCTGCAAAGCATCTCTCACCCACCTACAATTCTTAGGCAAAAAAGAAGGCCTGGCCTACTTTCTAGACACCATCTGCAATTTTATACAGCAACACAACCACAACTTTGCCAACAATTCCCAAAAAATAAATTTCATCTCCTTGCACTTCAAGGACAGCGCAAAGACCTCCCCCACAGACACCTGGTTCTCCAGACTCCTCTTCCAGAACACAGTGAAGAATTTCAGAGAACCAACCAACTGGAATCTCAAAGGCCTTCCCTACCTTATTCCTGAACTCCACACGTTGGATCAATTCTTTCAAGCCTTGTTTTCATCTTTTGGAGACAGGCAGGCAAAAGAGCAACCCTTGTTTTCAGCTTTTGGAGACAGGCAGGCAAAAGAGCAACTAGAAAAGAAATTTGATACCTGCAAACAGGGCTCCAGGTCTATATCCAACTTCAACTCCACCTTTTTGGCTTTGGCCTTGGTTGTTGACATGTCCAAAGCCTTCATCATCAAGAAGTATGTCTCAGCACTGGATACTAACTTGGAAGCTGTTGAAATCCGCCTCCCCAGATGGGATGTAGCTACCCTTCTACAAGAAAAAATGGATCTTACTATTATTGCATTCAACAAGCTAGAGCAGCTCAACCAACTAAATGGAAAACCTACCCCCTACTTTATGAAAACTCCCTCTCTTCCCCCTGGTGACCCCCCCTCAGACGCCATGAATTTAGGCATTGTACACTCTCTGTTGAAATTTGTGTGCTCTCAAAACATGTCACCAATTCATGAAATCCATCTTCCTTCCCGCTTCCTCAATTTCTCCAACTCACTCCTTTTAAAATACGTATGCACTTACACTGTGGAAAGAATAAGGGTTTTCCCCCCTATAATTGTCCCAAGGTTTGGAAGTTGATGGTTCCCTGCGTCTTAAAGAAGATGAGAATTCCCAAAGTTGCACTCAAATGAAAATTAGAAATAGAGAGAGAGTGAAATCACCAATCCTTCAATCCTAAGAACTTTCCACCTGGATGTGTATCCGGTATGAGTTCCTTTAATCTCTTGGTGAGATGTTTGATCCAATCCAATGGTGTGATGGTCTGGTTCCATGCCATGCCCTCCGCTCCTAACCCAGAGTTGAGAGTGAGGATAAGTCCTCCCTCTCAACCCTAACCTAAGTACATGCGCAAATAACAGTATGACAAGGAAACAGAAAACAATCCCAAAACAGAAACCCTAGCCTCCTCTCCCCACCTCCATACCAAACTTCCCCTGACGTCCGTTGTGGTGTCGTATTTATAACCCCGGATCAAGAGCTGCGTCGCGGGCTGCGCGCTCAGCAGTTGGGTAGGTTGGGCTCAGCATCTGGCGTGCGCGCGGTCTCAGCAGTGCCTGCTGCGGGCTCAGCAGCAGTCGCGGCGGGCTCAGCAGTAGGGGCTGCGGGGCTCAGCACCAGGTATGGGTTGGGCCTACCTCAGGCGGCGCCGGACCGCAACCCGCCCGGAAGAAACAGACCAAATGATGGAGCCGGCCTGACCAAGCTCGCGGGTGGCTAGTCCGGAAGGCAAGGGCAGGGTGATCATGGGCTATACGCGCTGGGGAGGCCCGCGCAGGCATAAGCGTGGGCCGACCTGCGGATTTCGGGATTCGCAGACGGCGCGGACGGAAACACGGGGGGCTCCGAGTAGGGCGCGGAGGAGGGCGGCGCCATGAGAAGGACGAACCGGGCTACATTAATACCAAAGGGCGCGGGTGATGGCGAGGGATGGAGGGATAGGGTTGGGCTAGGGTTCTGCGGCTTAGGGTTGTATTTCATCACTCGTTCTTGTTGTTTGTGGTTGTACTTAGGCTAGGGTTGAGGGGGGGACTTAAGACCTCACCCTCAACTCCGGGTTGGGGAGGATCATCATCTTACGGATTGGGGAAGGAAGGAATTTCATCATATCATCACTCTCTCTTCTTAAAAACTCATCGCGCCCAATCATCTTACAGACGCTAGACCAATAAATTCCGGAACTCAGGACAACTTGCAAAGGTAACTCTTCTTAAGTTTCCACATCTGGGGGTCTGGCCGGGAAATCACCTTTCGTCTCAGTCTCTCAAAGATAGCGTACGCAATGTTGCCGACAACTACTCCAGGATTGACCAATCCGCCCCCATTTCCCCCCCGGGCGGGAGTCGGCAGACCGACACCTCCCCCACCTCCAACCACTTGGACCAGCGGCTTTTCCCCCCCTTGGTTGGAGCCTTCGGAGGCGGCCAAGGCCCCACAGCGGGTATGGCTTAGGCCGCAGAAATTCCCCCATCTTTGGTTCAACACTGCCGATATCGGGCGTTTTCTTGCGAGGTTCAAGGATATTGCGGACTCCGAAAACACAACGAGCAAGGACAAGGTCCGCACCGTCATTCTCTTCATCACGGACAAAAGTAAGCTGCAGGATGTGGAGGATATGGCAGGTTATGAGGCTCAGGACTGGATTAGGCTCCGGGGCAAGATGATGGCGAGGTGGGGGAAGCGAGAACCCCTCTTTTGGGAAATGGATTTTGAGCGGGCGGCGGCGGATGCGATCTCGCAAGGTGGGGTGCGGACGTGGAACAATTTGTCCGAGTACAAATCTCTGTTCGACCGTATCTATAGTTATTTAGCAAAGAACCAGGTGGTGGCGGGTCAGACGGGAGCAATGAAACGGGCGTTCTTGGGCGGGCTCGCGCCACAACTTCGCGCGCGGGTTCAGCGGCACCTCTTTGAGCACGGGATGGTATTGTGGTTGGTGGACCAGAGTGTTATCCTTCTCCCGGACCTGAGGGCAATCAACGGGGCGGTAGAGAGCAAGATTGATCTGGAGGAACTGATCAAGGACACGGCTAGGGCGTTCCCGTCAGCCTTGAAGAGACCAGCGGCTTCCTCAGCCCCGCCTCCAGCGCAGGAACTACACGCGGGCCCATCCACGACGAGTCGGCCGGGTACAATGGAGGTACTGGTGAATGAAATGACGGAAATGCTGAAGGATCTGCGGATACTCCTCAATTGGGTAAGGGCGCAGCCCGCGGCCCAGCCAACGATCCAGTCAATGGCTCCGCCCCCGCCCCCTTGGCGCAATGAGCCGCCCCACGTGGGGGGGGGTCCTCGGACTGGTAGCGGACCCTTGGGAGGGTTCTTGGCCCAAATCTGTACATATTGTGGCAACAGGAGACATTGGAGGTCAGGTTGCGCGGAGTTGACCAGGGATATGGACAAGGGATTGGTCCGCGCGTCCGGATCAACTTTCATATTTCCAACGGGTGAGCCGGTAAGTCTTGGGCCCGACCACCCGTCCCCATTGGACCAGGTCAGGACGAGAGCGCAGTCTGCAGGGGCCGCTCAGGTGTTGCTTGGAATCGTCACCGGGCCCGGCACGTGGCAAGCTCCGCGAGTGGAGGCGGAGGTTAGGGCGTTGGCGGCGGACGAGCAAATCTTATCAGAGAAGATGGAGGTAGACGTGAAGGAGCGGCTGACGGCTCAAGCCCCAAAGACTGGTGCGCAAGGACCGTTGGGCGACACGCCGTCGGCCAGCTCCGGAGGAAGAAGGAAGGCCGCGGAAGTGGTGCGGCGGGTGATGTGGAGCGAGATGCCAGTTCCTCTCACGCTACGGGAGCTGGCCGTGGTCTCTCTGGTGGTCGTTGAAGAGATGGTTCAGGCGCTTAGGGAGTACGGGCGCGGCAGGGTGCCGGCAATGGTGCAGCGCGTGAACGCGGCGGAGGAGGGGGGGGAACGCGAGCCGTGCCCACCCAAGGCCGTGTCGGTCCCGCTTGCCTACGTCTCGATGAAGATTGCGGATCAGAAGGTGTGGGAAATGGTGGACAGCGGGTTGATGGTTAACTTGCTCCCGTCAAAATTGGTAGACAAGTTGGGGTTGGTCCGGAGGAAGTGCGCCATGGGATTGCGGGCGCTCAATGGTGGAGAGTGTCGGGTGGACGGGGTGGTGGAAGGAGAAGAGGTGGAGGTCGCAAAGGTCTGTAAGCCGCTGTCATTCCTTTCAGTGGAGTGTGGCGACGTGATTTTGGGTCGACCGTTTATGTTTGGGTTCCGGGCCCGGATGGTGTTCAACAAGGAGGAAGGGACGGAGGCGCTGACGGTAGAGGACGCGTCTGGGGCCAAGTTTGAGATGACAATCTCTGACCACGGGAAAGGGAAGTGGGTGCGGTCGGCGGCGGCTGGCGAGGAGACGGAATCCGACGGGGGGAACGGCTGCGAGGGCCGCCTCACAGGGGATTTTGCCTAGTCGACCGCAGCAACCGCGCGGGACAGGCTCCGGTCTCGCGGGGGCGGCCGACTAGGGAGGAGCAGGGGGTGGAGGGAAGCGCGCGGAGGGCATGGGCGTCAGAAGTAAGTTCTTTTCCTTGGTATGCGTCACCGGGAGGTATCGCGTTTCAAAAACCCTACCATAGTGCCACGCTTGTGAGCAAAGGCAAAAGCCGCGGGTTGATTGTTGCCAGGATCCATGACGACGACGACGGACGCGTGCGGATGGTTAGGTGTAACACGGGGCGGTATAAGCCTGTGGCGCGAAAGGTCCGCCCTTGGAACGAACCAATGCCGCAGGGGCTGAACGGGCCCCTGAGACCGATCATCTGGTCTTGGGATCCCTGGGTAAGTCCATTAAAGACGTCAGGGTGGGTAACCCGCTCAGCGCGGATCACGGATGAAAGGATTGAGGCGCTTAACTTTGGGCCGGCGGGGTGGTTGAGTGCGGAGGAAAAGGATTTGCTGGCATTGGTGTTGGTGCTTCGCGAGAAGGCCCTTGCCTTTGGGCCGGACAAGCGCGGATTGTTGAACAGAGGAATTGGCGACCCCTACGTAATCCCCACGGTGCCGCACAAACCCTGGCAAATCAAGCCAATTCCGATTCCCCGGTCCGTACGGGAGCCCTTTCTGGAGCTGGTTTGGGAGTGCGTTAGAACGGGTTTGTACAAGCAGTCCACATTGAGCTACTCTAGCCCGATCTTCGCGGTGGTTAAGAAGGACGGGAAGTTGCTGAAGATCGTCCATGACCTGCAGCGGCTGAATTCATCCACCATCCGGGACGCGGGATTGCCGCCGCGGGTGGACGAATTCTTGGAATTGATGGCAGGGCGCGCGTGTTACAGACTGGTTGATGTGATGGGTGGGTACGATCAGCGGGAGCTCCACCCCAAATTGCGGCCGTTGACCGCGTTTGAAACAGGGCTGGGACGAATGCAGTTGACGCCGCTGCCGCAGGGCGCAACAAACTCGGTGGCAGTTTACCAGGCTCAGATGACGTGGATACTACGGGACGACATCCCGGAGGGGGCTCTGATCTTCATTGACAATGCGGGGATCAAGGGGCCGAAGACGGACTACAGGGGCGCAGTGTTGGAGGAAGCCCCAAGGATTCGCCGCTTTGTCTGGGAATACGCGAGAACGTTGGAGTGGATCTTGTTCCAAATTGAGGAGGCGGGGCTTACGGTGTCAGGGAGTAAGTTGGCGGTTTGCGTTCCGGCGCTGGAGGTGCTGGGACACGTGGTGGGCGCCGACGGCCGGAGGATCGCGGAGAAGAAATGGAATAAAGTCCTTGAATGGCCGACTCCACGGACGCCTTTGCATATCCTCCAGTTTTTGGGGCTGTGCAGCTACGTCCGCATGTTCATTGAGCGGTTCACGGAGGTGGCGAGTCCGCTGCGGGCACTTACGCGTAAGGGTGCGGCGTGGGAGTGGACGGCAGGGTGTGACGCTGCCTTTGCAAAGCTCAAGGAGATTGTGGGGCGCGACATCGTCCTCCGGGACCTCGACTATGAATTGGGAGGGATCCGCCTGGCCGTCGACTCTAGCGAACTCGGCGCGGGAGGCGTTCTGACGCAGGAGGAGGATGGTAAGGATAGGCCGGTTCTTTATGAATCCGTGACCTTCACCGCGACGGAAAGTTGGTATTCGCAACCGAAGTTGGAACTGTGCGGGGTCACCAAGATCGTGCGAAGGCTGCAGCATTTGCTTTGGGGGGTGAATTTCAAACTCTTGGTGGACGCGGAGGCTCTGGCGCGGATGATCAATTCGCACACGCTGCCAAACGCCCCGATGACTAGGTGGGTCGCGTTCCTTCAACTCTTTGCCTTTAGTGTGGTTCATGTCCCAGGGAACGCATTCACAATGCCCGACGCACTGTTGCGGTACCCGCGCAAGGATCCGTTTGAAGGGGCGGAACACTTGGACGTGGAATCTCTGGTTATCCGGGTGGGCATGATGGAGACGGAGGTTGCTCTTCCGCTGCAGCAGTCCGGGCGTTACGCAACGTTGTGCTTCTTTCTGCAGGGTCTCCGATTTCCGGAAGTTACGTCGGAAACGGTAATTTGGTGGGAAAAATGGCGGACAACCAACTTCTATTTGCAGGAGGGGCAACTGTGGCGGAGGTGCACCCCCGTGCCCCTGGTGGTTGCGACATCGAGGAGGGACCAGGAGGTGATTCTGCGGTGTCTTCACGACGACCTTGGGCATTGAGGCGAGATTGAAATGCGGCGGCGGGTGAAAGCAAGGTTCTGGTGGCCGGGGGTGGTACGCGCGGTGCGCGAGTGGGTGAAGTCATGCGAGGCTTGTCAGAGGCGGAGTTCTAGGCTCCCAAGGGAGGTGGGTCACCCTACGGGGGAGGACGCCTTTTTTGGACGGGTCTCCCTTGACGTGGTTCACATCAAGGCGGGGAAGTTTGTGTACCTGCTGGTCGCGCGGGACAACTTGTTGGGTTGGGTCGAGGCGCGTCGGCTGGTCAAGCTGTTGGCGGAAAGGGTCGCCCAGTTTTTGGAGGAAGATTGGTTCGCGCGGTATGGTTTGCTCCGACTGGTCACCGTTGACGGGGGCGCGGAGTTCCGAGGCCGCTTGATGGGGTTAGTTCAGAGCTGCGGGGCTAAGTTTGGGCGGGTCACGGAGTACTACCCCGAGGGTGCCGGGATGATTGAACGCGGCCACCAGCCGATCAAGGACGCACTGGTGAAGATGTGTGGCGAAGACGGGAAGCGGTGGCAGGAGACCCTTCCGGTGGTCCTCTTTGCGGACAGGATATCGGTCAAGCGCTCAACGGGCTACTCGCCTTATGAACTCCTCTACGGACAGCGCCCGGTCCTTCCGGTGGACATCGAGCTGGAGACTTTCTTGGGCATCAATTGGTGGAAGGTGAAGACCTCCGCGGAGCTCGTGGAGGCGCGCGCCGAACAGCTTCTCCGGCAGGACGAGACCCTGGCAAAGGCCGCGGATAGGTTGCAAAAGACCAGGACGGCGTTGGTCCGCTACTGGGACGAGCGCTGTTCCCATTGTCTCCGGGATCCGTTGCGGAAGGGGGACTTAGTGTTGCTGTACAACCGTAGTTTGGAGTCTCAGTGGGGTAAGCTTTTCGCCAACCAATGGAACGGCCCCTTCCGCGTGGCATCCAAGTTTGAAGGTGGGAGTTATCAACTCAAGGAATTGGATGGGGTGCCGCTCAAACGGAAGGCAGCGGCTTCGCACGTGAAGCGCTTCTTTGCACGCGGCTCCACCTCCTTCAACAAGACGGCTGGCGATGGCGCGGACGCGCGGGACAAACCTGAGGGTCCAGAGTCGGTGGGAGCGTCGGTTGAGGAGGAGCCCGCGCTTGACGCGCCACCCCGGAGGAGTGAAAGGCTACGAGTTGCTGGGGACAGTCGTCAAGTCAAAGGGGGGCGCGAGTAGGGCAAAAACCTGATTTGGTGAGGGGGTGTTCTAGCCGGGATGACTAGACACCACAGAATGTCCGTTTTCCTATTTCTTGTGTAAACTGGTTTTGTGAATTGGTACTGGTGTCGGCTATGTTTGGTTTTTTTAGGGACGCGGGCGCGGCGCAAGCCAGGCCCGTGAACGCAAGGACAAGCCCCGCGGATGGGCACGCAGGACAAGGAGCGGAGGCCCCAGGTATAAAAAAAAAAATAAAAAATAAAATAAAAAATAAAATAAAATAAAATGAAAAATATATATATAGTAATCTTTTTCTTAAGGGTTTGGATCTTTTTCTCTGTTTTTCTCTTGACCTGTTGTCTTGTGTATGGAGTAATGGGTGCGGATTATGGGTGGAACACGCGTGGGACGAGTCTGATTTGGTAAGGGGGTGTTCTAGCCGGTTCACAGCCGGAACAGCTAGACACCCCAGAGTGTTTGTTTCCCTTATGTCCTCTTCCTCTCTCGTGGATAACTGTGTGCGCGCGCTGGTGTAGGGTTGTTTTGTTTATTGCAGGGTGGGTAGGGGGAACTGTGTGGCAGTTCGGCTGGGGCGGACCAGGTACCTTCCGGAAAACTTTGTTGGCTCAGTGCACGGGCGGGGCGCGGATCTCAATTTTGTCTCAATCTCACTCTCACTCATAACGCGCGTACGCGGAATTCTCTCAAGGCTCTCACAAAATGGCGCGGCAAAAGTCTTTCTTTGCAAAAAAAAGGGCGCGGAATAGGAACTATAAAAAAAAAAAAAAAATATAATAATAATAATAATAGTAGGAGAGGGGGGGGGCAATCCGTCTAATTCAAGTGGACCCTCATCATATCCTCCGCGTCCGCGCAAGCCGCTGCGACCAGGGTTTGGAAGGCCACCAAGAGTTCCCAATGGTCATCAGTAGTGTGGGCTTGAGGGACCGCCAGGAATCGCCGGAGTAGCCCATCCGCGTTGTCCGCCATTGCATCAAACCTCGCAAGCGGGAGAGCCGGGAGGACAGGAATGTCCGGAATCTCGGGCGGGTTGGGGGGAGGCGGGACCGGGGAGAAGGAAGCCTCCGGGGGACCATCTGGACCACTCGGACCAACAGGAGGCGACGAGGGGATAACAATGGGTGACGCAGGCGGTTGAGGGGTGCCTCGCGGGGTTGGGGGCCTCTTGTCCAAGTCCGACGAGTGATAGGAGGCCGGAGGAGGGGTCGGGCTCCGGGGCTGGGGGAGCCGGAGCTGGAGGAGGAGCGGGAGCCAGAGGAGGGCCAGGGGCACGACGCCAGAGAATCTTGTCAAGGCGCGGGTCCCTTGCGCCTTGCGTCACTCAAACCCGGTCCACCCAGAATTGCATGGCCGCTCGGAACGCCGCGAAGTTTGGGTAATCCTCCTTGCGGGGAGGTCCAGCGCGACGGTAGGGAGAGGTGGAGTCGCGGTTTGAGTTTGGGGAGGGACGGCCAGGGGGCGATCCAGGAGGGGTCCACAAGTGCTCCAAGACCGAGTCATCGTCCAAAACCACAAACGAGTCCGGACGGGCCCTCTTGCGCGGCCGGGGACAAGAGCCGGATGCAGGTGGAGGGCGTGGCATACCCTCCTTCAACGAGCAGCGGCGGTGACCGCAACGGCAGGAACCGCAGGCACGTTGACCAGGGACAATTGTGCAGACTAGCCCGTTCCGGGCACAGTAATCGCAGGGGATCATGGCGATGGCGGGGAGCGGAGGACGAGCGCGGCTAAAACGGCTAGGGTAGGGGTGGACTGGGGGAGGGGGTGGAAGTGGTTTGGTAGGTGCGGCAGGGGCAAGGTGGTGATGGAAGGACCTCTGGGGACAGAACTCAACTTGGGGGGGATGTGGTGTCGTATTTATAACCCCGGATCGAGAGCTGCGTTGCGGGCTGCGGGCTCAGCAGTTGGGTAGGTCGGGCTCAGCATCTGGCGTGCGCGCGGTCTCAGCAGTGCCTGCTGCGGGCTCAGCAGCAGTCGCGGCGGGCTCAGCACCAGGTATGGGTTGGGCCTACCTCAGGCGGCGCCAGACCGCGACCCGCCCGGAAGAAGCGGACCAAGTGATGGAGCCAGCCCGACCAAGCTCGCGGGTGGCTAGTCCAGAAGGCGAGGGCGGGGCAATCATGGGCTATACGCGCTGGGGAGGCCCGCGCGGGCATAAGCGTGGGCCTACCCGCGGATTGCGGGATTTGCAGACGGCGCGGATGGAAACACGGGGTGCTCCAAGTAGGGCGCGGCGGAGGGCGGTGCCATGAGAAGGACAAACCGGGCTACGTTAATACCAAAGGGCGCGGGTGATGGCAAGGGATGGAGGGATAGGGTTGGGCTAGGGTTCTGCGGCTTAGGGTTGTATTTCATCACTCGTTCTTGTTGTTTGTGGTTGTATATAGGCTAGGGTTGAGGGGGGGACTTAAGACCTCACCCTCAACTCCGGGTTGGGGAGGATCATCATCTTACGGATTGAGGAAGGAAGGAATTTCATCATATCATCACTGTCTCTTCCTAAAAACTCATCGCGCCCAATCATCTTACAGATGCTAGACCAATAAATTCCGGAACTCAGGACAACTTGCAAAGGTAACTCTTCTTAAGTTTCCACACCGTACGCCATTCTGTCCATCCATTTTGTCCTTCTCATGACGCGGTCCTTGCACCGCGCCCTACTTGGAGCCCCCCGCGCCTGTCCGTATCCGTTTGTCCGCGCCCGTCGTGGATGTCAGGTATTATCCGACGTGATCCGCGCGCTCCATCCGTTCCTTTATAGCCCCCGGATTGCTCCGCGCCTACGTATCCAAACCGGCGCGCCCGCGAACCTAGTCGAGCGCACCACCTTCTGAATCCGATCTCCAGCGCGGATCGCCGCCCACACCGCATTTGATGCTGAGCCCAACCCGTCCACTAGGTGCAGAGCCAAACAGCGGCTGCTGCTGATCAAGCAGCTGCCGCTGCTGAGCACTCCGCATACCCTAATGCTGAGCCCGCTTGCCTGCAATGCTGACTGCGCAGCCGCAAAGCAGTTCCCAATCCGTGTCTATAAATTGACACCACAACGCGTGTGCTATGTATAAGTGTAATCCAAATGGGATGCACATATGGGCCTCTGCGGCCCATTGGACACACACAAGGACCATACAGGCCCATGTGGATGTCACAGATTTGGGGAAACTGGCCTCAAAACGTGTTAAATAGTCCCATTGGTACACGGGCCCTAATGGGCCCGGTGGGTTATATGGGAAAATACAGCCAGATGGGCTTTGATGGGCATAATTGGGCCCAAGGTTTATTTTGGACATACTTGGCCAGATGGGCTGGCCCGCAAAAGTAGTGATCTCTCACATTTTGGGTTTTGGGCGGCCCATTGGGGCTGCCGCCCGTGTTGCAGCCCGCCTGCAGCTGCTGCCCATGTTGCTGCCCACTTGGGGTTGCTTGTGCCCCTTGGTATGGCCCATGCGGGGCCCAATGGCCCGCGCGGGGCTGTTGCGCGGCCAAGGGATCCCGCGCGGTGCAACACGGCGCGGGCCCGGCTGGTCGCGCCCGGGGACCAGGGCTGCAGGAGCAGGGGCCTGCGGCCCCGGCTCCCTCCCCCTCCCCTTGCTTGCCGTTGCGAGGGGGATGGGGGCGGGCTGGCTGGGTTAAACCAGCCAGCAACCGGCGGCAATGAGGCGGTCGGTCAGGGCAGGGGGGACCTGACCACCCTCCTGCCCAGGGAAGACAATTGATCCGGCTGCAAGGAGTGCAACCAGGCGGTGGGGGGGATTTGATCACTCTCCCACCACGGAGCAAAGTGCAAGGAGGGGTGTTCTCCCCCCCCCCTTTACCAAGGGGGAGGAGCAAAGGGGCTGTGGGGACTTGACCACCCCCAGCCCAATGATTCCTTGACAACACCCTGGGGGGATCAACCCCCAGGGCCCCTGGTGAGGGGATTTGACCGCCCCAACCAGGGATTTGAGAGAAAGAGGGGGGGGCGTCATGTCTGCTGGTTACACCCCCCTCTAGTGAGACTGAAAATGGGCCCAGGTGAGTCCTGGGTCCCACCTGGCCCATTTGAGGGGCCAGGGGCTGGCTGCATGAGGCAACCAGCCCATAAGCAAGGTAATAAGGATGCCAAGGCTGGTTGTAACGGAAAACCAGCCAAGGGACTGAACAGCAAGGGGCTGGTTCAGCCCCATAACAGTGGAAACACCAGAATGGACCGGAATAGGCTGGTTGTAAGGGTTCAGGGACTGACGCCATGCAGGCTGATGTAGTCCAAACCAAGTAACAAGGTCTGTAGAGCCTGTAGAGCTCTTTTGGGGCGGAAAATTTTCCTTTTGGCTTGTTGTATCATGGGCTCACAAGAGGCCAATCTTTTGTACTTAAGGATCTCTTCTCCCTGCTGTTTTCCATCATTCATTCATCATCCAATTGAATTCATCCAACGTATTGCCCCATTGTGAGAGCCCCATTAGCAACTATTGACACCCAGTGTCCAGCATTTCTTTTGCTTTAAATACTTCTCATTTGCCTAAGCTAATTGCTGGCCATAATTATAAAAACTCCTCTTCCTCCTCTTCTCTCTTCTCTTCCTCATCAATATTTTATCCTTTGATCAACTCAAATTTACCTAACCCAACCATCAGACCAAAACTTCTCCTCATCATCCTTCCACTTCCATCACATCACTTAACCCCCTTAATTCTTCAAGAGCTTTAATTCCATATATTATCTCTTGTGATTTACCACGTTCATCTTCTGGTTATTTGGTATGAAGTCAAATATGCTTTCCATTGATCTTCCCATTGTTTACTTCTTTCTTTCCTTTAATTTTCTCATTGACTGATTTTGCCTTTTTTTGTTTTCCAGAGGAGATAACCTTAGATGTCATCTTAATCTTGTGTATTTTCTGGTCTTCTCCTTAACTTACTACTCATACTTTATTGTCCTTGTTCTTAAGATTTTCATATCATCTTGGTTTTATCTTTTAAGAAATCTTCAATTTTTCATCACAATTAATAGTCAAAATTACCAACCAGATCAAAATAATAGTCCCACCTTGACAAACATGAACCAAGATGATTTTCATTCAAACAATCCCCTTCTCCAAACCATCCTAAAAACAGCTATTGAATCCATCCCCATGCTTACCATGGAAAAATTTTTGCTGTGGAGAAATTGGGTCAAAAATATGCTATAAATTCATGGAACTTGTGGAACTCTTTAATCAGAAGACCTTGCCCTCTCCTTCAATGATGAGATTTACATTCAATCTATCCTCACCTCCAAACTTGATCCATCAGTACATGCTAATGCAATCACTTTTGAAAAAAAAAAAATGAAAAGCTCATCTGGAAGGCTATCATTCAGCACTTTGCTTCATCAGAGTCCTCAAATTGAGCTTGTGTCTTTGACAAACTAAAAGATCTCAATTATGATCTTAAGGATATTCCAAAATTCATCACCTCAGCCAAGATTGCTATCAGAAAGCTCCATGAATTTGGTATTGTTCTACCCAGATACATAACTGCATATATGCTTCTTCATAAGCTTTCCAACTGTCTCAAGGCTTTTAAGAAACAGATCACTCATGGGGGGATAGACCCCACTCCTGAACTGGTACTTGATCACCTACAAATATTTGCTAAAGACCTTAGAAACAAGGAAGAAAATTAGGTCACTCTTACAGCCCTTCAAACCCAAAGCAAAAGGATTCCCATTCCCAAATGCACCGGAGGTAAACACAACACAAATTCCTACCATTCTCTGTCCAACTGTTGGGCACTCCATCCCAAGCTTTGTGAAGAATGCATTAAAAGAAAGAACACAGACAATAAGGTTGTTTCTTTCAGAATTTTCTTCTCAAAAATCAACTTTCTTCACAAGACCAATATTGTTCTCAACTTCAGATCAACTTCTCACACGTTCTGTGATCCTAAAAACTTTTTGAAAATTTAATACAAAGAAATAGGAATTGTTAAAACTGGATCATCCAATGAAACCCTGGATATCACTGGAACTGGAATTTTCAATATTGAAGGAAAAGAAGAATTTCTTGCTCTCAAAAATTCATTTCTTGTTCCCAATATTTCTGCTAATCTCCTGTCTGTCAGATTTCTCCTATTAGAAAGCTACAATTTCTCCTTTGAAAAGAATTCTTTACAAATACTTAAAGTTAATCTTATTGTTCTAGAAGGAAGCTACATGAACAACATTCCTATCATTCAAATTCCAAAAATAAAAATAAAATGCCATCTTTCCAATAGCAAGTACATCCACAAAGATCTTGGTCATGTCAGCTACAGTCAAATTAGAAATAAACTCAATATTCCTATCAAAATCAATTCCAAATTTAAATCTTGTTCCCTTGGAAAAGTTACCAGGAGAGCCTTGAGCAATAAAAACTCAGCTAATGACCAACCCTTTCAAGAACTCCATGTTGATCTGATGGGTCCTATTCATCCTCCCTCTACTCAAGGTCACAAATAAATTCTTACTATTGTTGATAGCAACACTAGGTACTGCACTGCCATTCCCTGCATCTCCAAGGGCAAAGTTCCTGATAACCCAAAAAGTATCATTGAGCTTGAAAGTAAATACTTTGGTTAATTCCCTTCCATTCTAAAATCTGATAAAGGAATTGAATTTGTCAATAAGAATCTCAAACTCTTCTGTGAGAACAATGCTATTAGAACAAGAACCTCAGATTCATACATGCCCAAAAAAAATGGTCTAGCCAAAAGCTTTAAAACAACCATCATGGAATGTCTTGGAACCATTCTCATTGACTCCAGAATCAAAAGATCTCTCTTGCATGAAGTCTTAAAGTCCAGAACTCTTATTCTCAACCAATTTTCCTCACATAAAATCAAGAAATAACCCTTTGAAAACTTCAAAAATTTGAATCTACCTTTGAACTTTTTCAACCCTCTAGGCATCAACTCTATTTTTCTTTCATCTCCTTCCTATTCTCTAACTAAACTTGATCCCAAAGTTATCTCAGGAATACTCATTGTCTACAATGAAAAACTTCACTTCTATCAAATTCTCATGCAAGATAATCACATTATCTCCTCCAAACACATCAAATTTTTTTATTTTCCTTCTGATAACACAAACAGGATGTTCCAGACTGGACTCCTGCCCTTCTCAATATTTTCAAAGAACCCAATGCTTCCAAGGCTAACTGTGATCTGAATTGGGAAATTTTCCCAAGTTCCTCTGATTCTGCTTCTGCAGACACTACAGATGATCCCTTTGTATCTTTTGATGACTCTTGAGACATGGAATTAGACTTACCTGCTCCTGAAAATATTAATCCAGTAGAAAATACACCTAAATACAACTTGGGAGAAAGAACAAACCAAATCAAACCAACCAAATACTCATACCTCTTCAAATCAGAAAATGAATAAAAGGATGCAATCAATGCTGAATTTGACTCCATCAAAAAAAAGGAAGTGTGGGAAGATTAAAACAAGATTCCCAACAGATACCTAGACACCACTCTTTTTCTAAAAACCAAGCCAGCCACCAACTCCTCTCCTGAAAGAAAAAAGGCTTGTCTCTGTATTCAAGGATTCCAATAGGAAGAAGGAATAAACTACTTTGAAACCTTTGCTCCCACTGGTAAATTTTCATCATTTATGCCTTTAATGAAATTAGTAGTAGATAAAAAACTCCCCATCAGACAATTTGATGTCAAAGCCGCTTTCCTATACACACCTCTTTCCAAAGAAATATTGTTAGAATAAGTAGGTCAAAGGCTGGGAAAGAGGAAAAGAAGAAGAAAATGAATTTGTTCTTTATGAAGCAAAGAGAAGCGGATCAGGTGACTCAGAGGAAGGGGGCAATCAGATTGAAATGTGTCAAAGAACTGATAATTTTTATTCCTTAATCTTAGGAGGTCTTATATACATACAACTTCCTGGTTCTTAACAGGGCCAAACAGTGGTTGTAATGATCAGAGGCAGTATGCATAAATGCCCAGAAAATGAATAGAACAACCGGGATAAATTCTTAACCATATTTGCAACTAGCAGAGAAGACAAAGAAAATCATTACAGTCACAGAAAAATAACTGGTTCTAAAGCCACTGGGTCTACATGCCTCTTGGGTCTCCTATGGCTCTTGAGATTTAATGTTAAATACTAGCAGAACTTTGTGATCATATTAAAGGGTTGTTAATCCTTCTGGGATAGATATGAATGATGGGGAAAAATTGTTAGAATTTTAGTCTTGTATTGTGTTGCCTAAATACTACAGTGCAACCATTTATCAAGCTTTACATTCTCAATGTTCTGCTCTAAGTGTTTTGTCTAGTATCATCTCCATAATGAGCTTGTTAGTCTTATTTTCAGTACGATCTTTATCTTAACCTACAGTGGCTTTTGCCACAAGTATGCTAGTCTAGTAAAGTCTTTATGTTGTCCTACCAGTATCAACTCTAGTGCTTTCTTTATCTCTCATCTACAATGGCCTGTCTCTTGAAGCTATCTTGTGACATCCTGTGTTTCACATTTATGCTTATCAAGCCTGCTTTATTCATTCATCTTGTCTACCACTTGTCAGCCCCATTGTACCTAGTCTACTTAAAGCTGCAGGTTTCCAAGTGAATGAACACCATCCGTTCTGACTTACATTGAACCAGAGTGCCCTCCATTGACTCCTTGGATCCGCTCCTCTTAGCGTTATAAGATTCCAATACTCTGCCTCCTTAAGCATCTCAACCGGACCTTCAACTCAAACCTCAACAAAAATGAACTTCATGGATGTCTTGAAATGAGGATACTGAGCTAAGTAAAAACATAAGAAGAGAACAGTGATCCAGGGTCAAGCTCAAGGATTTGATCTTAATAAATATTATTTCAAGGGCTTCTTGATCCTTCTTGTCCTGAACCTCTTAAGCGCACTAGAAATTAATAACAAGTTTATTTAATTTAATATTCACATTTAGCAAAAGAAATGGAAATTAAGTGTGAGCAGAACATGAGAATTCCAGCACATTCATTAAAACTCCCATCCAATCCAAATGTAACTCACCCTTCCTTAAACAAAAGAAATCCTCTATGGTCTCAAACAAGCTCCTTCCAACTGATATGAAAAACTTGTTGTGGTGGTTATTTATAGACAGGGAGGCAAGTAGGCTCAGCACTGGACATTTGAATTGGAGCAGCTCAACAGTGCTTGGAACTCTGCAGCACAATAGGCTCAGGAGGAGCGCGTTGGAAGACTATCTAATCCAGAGTAAAAAATTCAGGGGTTCAGAATTGGTGCGGAGCGTGATTTCTGCGGCACAATCACAAGTATGGGCCAGAGTTTTTTCCTTTTGCATACAAAAAATGTGGTTGAGCATAACTTCCCCTCTGCAACTATGGATTTACAAGTGCAGAAGCAATTGATTGAGTCTAAGTAGTAGAGACTAGGCAAATTATGGATTATGAACTGAGGTTGTGGGAGTACGGGGCAATTGACACTAAAGCTGAGGAGGCAGCATGCGGATTGTTGGGGTTCATTAGTAATGCTGCATGCCAAATTGGGAGTGATTCACCAAGGAAGATTGATGGGGATCTGTTGTTAGTAATGCATTGGAGGGACTCAACTTTTAGGGAAGATTGGCAACATGATCATAAAAACTAATGCAAGCCATTTGATTGGGTAAAGGATTGGACTATTTGTAAGGAGGATCAGTGCAGAATGCACAGAGGTGGTTAAAAGAGGGGTCTTTCTTTTGTAGTATACATTCTTTTGGGGAATAGTTCATTTTAATAGTTGTATATATATAAGAAGGATGTTTCCCTTACCCAAAGGGGGGAGGAGCAGGGACTATGAATTGGAAAAAGGAAAAGAAGAATCAGAATTTTATAGAATATTATCAGATACTATTGGAGTATATTACCTTAGACGGCATACAATAAAGGAGTTTTCTATTATTTTCTTTGCTTCAAAAAGCGTGATTACCAGCTTGAGTGCTTGGAGTTGTAATTAGGAAATAGTTCAAGTGCAGAGCTTGTTGAGGAGTCCCTTTTGTTTATCTAATATTACTTCAATGCAAGTTAGCTTTAGTGGTTACCATTGAGGGCAGGATAGTTTTGTGGATAATGGAATATGGGTTGGGAGTGATTCTTAAACCTCTGCGGGCTGTAGTAACTTTCCTTGCGGAAGCAGATTATATTTAAATTTGCAGAGGTAAAGCAGGGTAACTCAAGGGCTTTGGGCCTTCTGGAACTTGGAGTGAGGTTGTTGTGGAGAAATTTACAGAAAAAAAATCTCTTTCCACAACAGTACCAGGTTTAAAAAGAGAAAAGGACTTTCCTGGCAAGACCCCCAATTTGTGTAAAGAGATTTTGTGTTCTGTAGAATTCTCCGCAAAAACCTCAATCCAAGTTCCAGAAAGCCCAATTCCCTTGATTTACCCTCCTGCACCTCTGCAACTCTAAATATAATCCACTTCCAAAAGGAAATTTACTATGGCCCGCAACAGTTTAAAAATCACACCCAACCCCTATTCTGTTACCCACAAAACTATCCTGCCCTCAACGGTAACCACTAAAGCTAACTTGAAATGAAGTAATATCAAATGAACAACACAGAATCCTCAACTAGCTCCGCACTTGAACTATTTCCTAATTAAGACTCCAAGCACTCAAGCTGGTAATCACCCTTTTTGAAGCAAAGAAAATAATAGAAAACTCCTTTATTGTACACTGTCTAAGATAATATTCTATGATAATCTACAATCATTTGATAAATTATTTTCCTTTTTATGATTGCAGTCCTTCCATAATCTCCCCCCCTCCCTTCTGGTAAGGGAAATGTCCTCCATATATATATACAACTCCCAAAATTGAACTACTCTCCAAAAATAATGTAAACTATAAAAGGAAGACACCTCCTTTGACCGCCTCTGTGCATTCCGCACTGATCCTCCTTACCAATATTGTAATCCTTTACCCAATCCAATGACTTGCAGTAGTTTTGGTGATCATGCTGCAAATCTTCTCTAACAGTTGAATTGCGCCAACACATAACTAACAACAGATTCCCATTGATCTTCCTTAGTGGATCACTCCCAATTGGGCATGTGGAATTACTACTGATCCCCAACAATCGGCATGCTGCCGCCTCAGCTTCAGTGTCAATTGCCGCATACTCCCACAACCTCAGTGCATAATCCATAATTGGCCTAGTTTCTACTACTTAGCCTTGATCAATTTCTTTTTCACTCATAAATCCATAGTTGCAGAGGGGAAGTTATGTTCAACCACGTTTGTTGTACGCAAAAGGCAAAAACTCCAGCCCATTCTTGTTATTGTGCCGCAGAAAGCATGCGCCACACCAATTCTGAGCCCCTGACTTTTGTACTCTGGATTAGATGGTCCACCAATTCCCTCCTCCTGAGCCTATTGTGCTGCAGAGTTCCAATCACTGTTGAGCCGCTCCAAGTCAAATGTCCATTGCTGAGCCTACTTGCCTCTGTGTCTATAAATAACCACCACACCGTCTGCAGATTTATATTTTTTCTTTTTTTTAACCTCAATATGTCAATGATGATTGGAAATCAAAAGGATGTAATGGGCAACTCCCTTCCAACCAATTGACTTGCAGCATCCGGCAGTGCACCACTGTATCAAAGTGCTCCACATAAGACCACAAGTCCAATGGGGCGCTGTCAAGGGCAAACATGGGTGGACAATCAACATATGCGGCAACAGAGTTGCCGGAGGAGCAGCGGGCTAACTGAGCAAAGAGTAGGCCGAGGGACTATCCTGCGGTTAGGTTTTGTCCAGAGGATGTCCACCGGTTCCTGGAATGGTATGAGAACACCGCCAACATTGAAGTTCCAAACAACATAGGCTGGGTTTGGCACATAGTCAATTTCATTCTGTACAAGGAAGATCTATGGGATGTGGAGGATATGGAGGGTAATAGTAAATTTAATTTGAAGAAGTTGCAGAGGGAAAAAGTGGAGAAATGGGGGTCACAAGAGAAGAGTTTCCAAGAAGTGTATCTCAAGTTTCTTGCAATGGAAACGGCAAGGGAAGGAGGTGTTTCCTCAAGGATGTTGTTTGGTGTGTATTGTTCTGCATTTGATTGCATTCTCAAGTACCCAGTCCGCAACAAGATTTTGGAAGAGCATACTGGTTCACTAAAGAGGACCTTCATGCAGGGGCTTAGCTTGGAGTTGCGCAGAAGTGTCAATAGAAAGCTATACAACGTGGGACAGAGGGGTAACCCTACTCCCCAAAATGAAGGACATCTGCTGTGGTGGTTATTTATAGACATGGAGGCAAGTGGGCTCACCACTGGACATTTGACTTGGAGAAACTCAGCTGTGGGTGGAATTCCGCAGTAAAATAGGCTCAGAGAAGTGCGTTGGCAGGCTGTCTACTACGGAGTACAATAGCTAAGGGCTTGGAATTGGTGCTTCATGCGCCTTTAGCGGCCAAAATGACAAGAATGGGCCAGAGTTTTGCCTTTTGCAGACATTGTGCGGTTGAAAATAACTTTCCCTCCACGGTGGTGGGTTTACTAATGTGGAAGCAAGTGATCAAAGCTAAGAAGTATGGATTAGGCCAATTATGGGATAAGCACTGAGATTGCGGAGTGCTGTGTGGCAATGAATGCTGAAGTTGAGGAGGCGGCAGATGGAATGTTGGGGATTTGTAGTTATGCCACATGCAGGATTGGGAGTGATCCGCTAGGGAATATTAAGGAGGATCTGTTGTTAGTAATGCATCAGTGCAACTCAACTGTTAGGGGGAATTGGCAACAGTATCACCAAATCTACTGCAAATAATTGTATTGGGTAAGGATTGGACTACTGGTAAGGGGGATTGGTGCAAACCCACAGAGGCGGTGGGAAAAAGGGGTCTTTCATAAGCAGTTCACGTTCCTTTTTTGGAGCATAAAAGGCGGGTCAGTGCAGAATGCATGGAGACAAGTGGGGTCTTTCCTTGCTTGCATTCTTTTGTTGTATATATAAGGAAGCTTTTCTTTGGTTGTATGGGGGGAGGGCATTGGAGTTTACAAGTATTGGAGATTATCACGGCAAATTATAGTGTTATTCTTTTCTTCTATTACATTAGAGTGTAGTTGCCAGCAAGAGTTCTTGGAGGTTATATATAGGGAAATAGTTCAAGTGCGGAGCTTGTTGGGGAGTCCTCCTTTTTTATTACTATTATTTAATTGCAAGTTAGCTTTAGTGGTTTCTGGCTTGAGTGCAGAAGCAGAATTCAATTAGGTATTTGCAGAGGTACAGGAGTGTAACTCAAGGGCTAGTGGGCTTTCTGGAACTTAGAGCAAGATTTTTGGGGAGAATATTATATTTTTGAGGAGAATTTAACAAACACAAAATCTCTTTCCACACTGCGCGGCGGTTGTGAGCAAGTTGGAACTGGTGGAACTTATGGAGGAAGACCCAAAGGGTCTGGTAAGGGGAGATGTGAAGGTGAAGAGGGTAAAGGGGCTGGTAAGGCCAAAAGAAACTGCAGAAATGCCAGAAATGTTTAACAAGATGCATCTTTTCTAGCAGAAAGCTATGGCAAAGCCAGCCAGAAAAGCTCCAGAACCACAAAAAGAAACAACTACACATGCACCATTGAGGGCGCTACCAAGGAACCAAGGCAAGCCTTGCATTTTCCAATGATACTACTTTGGGGAAGATGTCCATCTTAAAAGGTTGTGTAAAGACCTGAGTGCAGACGTACAGAGTAAAATAGTTAAGACAGATGGAAGGGAGTGTTTTTACCCTTCAGGAGAAGCTATACCAGAATTTCCGGATCAACCTTCACCAAGAGATCTGGCTTGGGAAGTGGCAGAAGAAAAGAAGGAGGCATCAAACTTGGCAGGGTATGCGTTTCCTCTAACTTGGAAACCCCTGGAAGTTTTGGCAGAGGTTAGGGCTGTCTGCTCTGGCAAGAGGAAAATGGAAATCAATGGTCCTACTCCTGCAAAAACTCTGGAGCAGGCAGTGGTAGTCAAAACAGGGGATCCTGCAGGAGGGCTGGAGAATTAGCAAGGAGGATTTGTGGAACGGATCACCCGTTTTCCCTAAATTTGAAAGAGCTGGCCGCAATCTCACCTGTAATGGCAGAGGAGATGGTTGTGGCCGTTAAGAATTTTACAGGGAGTAAGGAGGAAAACCCAAAACCCAAGGAAGAGGCAAAGGTTGGTTCTCTCAACGTGGGCCAGATGTTCTAGGAGAAAGAGGTGCTATGAGTTGCCCTTTGGGCTATGTAGAAATGCGGATTGGAGGCAAAAAATGTTGGGAAATGGTCAATAGCAGCTCAATGGTAAATGTCCTCCCATTGAAGTTGGTAACTGACGCAGGGTTGGTCCAGCACAAGGCAAATATTTGGTTGCAGAACTTGAGAGGTTTTGAATGCGTGGTCTAAGGGGTAATAGAGAAATAGATGACAGAGGTGGCTAAGGTATTGGATCCACTGTTGTATTTGGTAATAAGCAGGTCAGAGGTCATACTTGGTAGGCCATTCCTTTTTGACTTCCAAGCATCTCTTGGATTCCGTTCGGATACTAGGGAGGAACTCCTTAATTTTGCAGATGCCTTGGGGAAACAATACAAAACAACCATATTTTGGCCCAAGAATGGCAGATTGGAGAATAAGATGGGCTGTCCATTCGTGGAAGGCGGCCACAACAATGCGGCGGAGGATTTTTAGACTTTGCCCATGTGGCCTGTGCAGGGAAGGCTCTGTCCTTGCACAGACGGTCCACAGATAAAGAGCAAGGAGGAGCCCCCATGGCACGGTGCAGCGTACTTTGGGAGGTATGGAGGAAAGTGGGAATGGGCGTAACAATAATGGGAGAGGGGGTAGGATCAAAAGTGAGTACTTCCTTGTATGCGCCTCTGATGGGTGCCAGCACAAGCAGCTACACTTGTGCCAAAATTGTGAGCAGCCTGGATTTTGTTGCAGGTTGGCAATTACAAGTGGAGGAAACAACCAAGGGATTGAAGTTGATAAAAGTGCAGAATTTTGGTGGCAAATAAAGACTGGTTGGTAAAAAGGTGCAGCAACAGAACAAGCCAATGCCCCAGGACCTCAAACAAACCAATGAGGCCTATCTGTTGGTCATGAGACCTGTTTTGGAAACAAAGAGAGGGAAAAGCCCCTAGTTGTCCTCAAGTTTGAGAGTTGATGGTGCAAGTGTCTGTAAGGAGGTTGGATGCAATGATTTAAAGAGAGAGGAATAATAATAAGATGAGTTCCTTTTTCCTTGTTCCTTCAATCCTTTCCCATCCTCTGTGATCCAATAAGATAAGATCCCCCCTCCACATCTGGGTTGAGGGTGCGGTTTAATTAACCTCCCCCTCAACCCTAACCTAGGTACAACCACAAGCAAGCAAGAATAATGAAATACAACCCCTAAGTACAGAACCCTATCCCCAACCTTATCCTTCCATCCCATAATCCACATCCCATATCCCATACCTCATATTCCATCCATATTGTCCGCCTGCCATCAAGTCCACCCGGTTTGTCCTTCTTGTGACGCGGCCCTTGCGCCGCACCCAACTTGAAGCCCCCTGCCCATTTCCGCATCTGCCCAATGGGCCATTCCAGATATCCAAGGTATATCCATGCAATTGGATCTGCGCGTTGCAAGACGCCCGATCCGCGGGAAATCTTTCCAATCCAATCCAATCCACCCCGCGCCTTTGGATGCCAAGCCCAAGTTGACTGCTGCTGAGCCCGCAGTGCAGCTTTCTGCAGCAAGGCCGCACCCATTGCTGAGCACGCAGCGCGCAGCCTATTCCAACTTGCCTCCATAAAAGAACACCACACCA